>VZQC01006227.1:1091503-1519243 GCA_009823505.1 Rhizomys pruinosus | reverse complement strand
TCCCTTCCTCCCTTCCTCCCGTCCTCCCTTCCTCCCTTCCTCCCTTCCTCCCTTCCTCCCTTCCTCCCTTCCTCCCTTCCTCCCTTCCTCCCTTCCTCCCTTCCTCCCTTCCTCTTTCTTTTCTCTTACCAAAATGCCACTCATTGGGCTTAGGGTCCACTTAAACCCAAGGATAATTTCAACTCAAGGTCCTTTACTAACTACAGATGCAAAGCCCCTGGTTCCAAGCATGCTCGCACTCTGGAGTTCCTAGAGCCTGTGAACTTCCAAGGGAGGAGCATCGCTCCTCCGTCCTCCACTCCAACTTTCTTCTTGCTGTGGAAGAGACGCATCTTCACCTTCGCTCTTCTGTGGGTACCATCCTTTCTTGGAAGATGCACCAATTCCCAGACCAGGAAGGGTTGTAAAGATCCTTACTGTCCAGTAGCACTCTCTGCAGTGCTGGGGCTATTCAGTGTCTGTGTTGCTCAGGACAGGAGCCACCGTCCACAGGGCTGCAGAGCGAGCATCTTGAATGTCATCAATGTTATTGAGGGTCAGAATTATTCATTTTCATCATTTTACATGTTCATTCAATTAGCCCTGTGTAGGCAGTATGTGCCCACTGGACCTTCCAGGCCTGCAACACTCTATTTAAAGATAACAGCCAGAAGCCCACGAGGAACACAACATTCTGCCCCCGGAGCCTCATAGTTATCAGCAGAACCAAGTCCCTTAAAATTCATGGCTCTTCAAACTACAGCTCATGAATCAATTTGAACCCTCTGTGTTGTTGCTTTTTTTTTTTTTTAAACATTTTAGTTATTCTTATTTTACGTGTATGAGTGTATTACCAGCATGTATGTTAAGTGCACCTGTGTCCTGCAATGCCTACAGAAAAGGGTGTCAGATCCCCTGGAATTGGAGTTACAGGTGGTTATCAGCTGCCATGTGGGTGCTAGGAACCAAACCCGGGTCCTCTGCAAGAGCAGCCAATGCTTTTAACTGCTGAGCCATCTCTCTAGCCCTCAGCCCTCTGTATTTTTTATGGCTATGAGTGAAGAGAATTTTTTTTTTGCATTATCAAACTGTTGGAAGTAATGGAAAAGAGAGGAATACTTCATGGCCTATAAAAAGGATATGAAAGTTACATGATAGCTAGCATCTGTATTAGAAGATGGGCCCACCCTTCCTTCCCCAGCTTCTCTCCCTTCTTTTATTCACCCATCCATGACTGGAGTACCATTGCCTTGGGAAGCATCTGACTTGCAAAGCCAGAAGGATTTACCATGTCTTCCTTTACGTCTGCTGTGGTTCTTCTCCCCTCACTCCATGATTAAGTCGGAGAGAATATGGGTTGGGAGAAGGAAGCAAACACAGCCACAGAAGAGCTTGTTTGTGCAGGACTATAATCTCAGCACTTGGGAGATGGATGCAGGAAGATGAAAAGAGTTCAAGAGGACAATGTTCTGCAGTCAGTCCTTTCCTCTACCATGGGATCCTTGGGATGGAGCTCAGGTGATCAGGCTTGGCAGCAAGCACCTGTACCCATTAAGCCATCTTGTCTACCCCTTCTCCACCTTATTCTTTGAGATAGGGTCTCTCAGTGAATCTAGAACTCACCCACTCAGCTAGGTGGGGTAGCCATAAAGCCCAAGGAACCTTCCTACCTCTACCTCCCCAGGGATGGAATCATAGACATGAGCCTCCACACCCAGCTTCTTAGCATGAGTTCTGAATTCAGCGCTTTATTGACTGATCTTTCCTCCAGCCCCAGCTTCTGTATTTTATTTTGTTTCGTTGTGTTTTGTTTTTAATTTTTTAATTAAATTTTTGTGATTTTTATACAATACACTTTGGTGGTGCTCAGATCCCCTCTCATAGCCACACCTCCCCACACACTATTTAATGTGTTCTTTTTCATATATAACGTGGCTTATAGATTGATTTGTGTCCCCAAATGTCCTTCAGTGTGGGACCATCCTGTAAGACTGTCTTCCCACATTTCCCAGCAGCCATCAATTGCCAAAGGTTCCTCAGGTTGGGTTGGGTTTTCTTACTCACTTCCTGTCTGGTTTAAGCTTACAGGGGACTTGTGTTGCTGTCACCATTGCTGGGAGTTCATATAAGTGACCAGCTGTCTGTAAGACCCTGTTTCCTTGTGGTCACCCACCTTCTCTGGCCCTTATAATCTTTCTAACCCCTCTTCCACAGTGGTCCCTGAGCCTTGAGAGGCAGAGGGTTGAAACAGGTGTCTTCTTCAGGGACGAGCATCCTGCAGTCCTTGTTCTCTGCACATTGACCGATTGTGAGTTTCTTTGTTAATCACCATCCGCTGCATAAGGAAGCTTCTCTAATGAGAGTCGAGTACTTTAATTGTTATAATTAAACAAGATGGCATTGCACTGCGTGTGGTTGTGTCTTCTCGGGGTTTCCTGTGCAGCTACTATGTGATAGGTACCAGATATGAAGGCCATTCACACAGCCTCTGACACGGGGCTACCCTTCAAGTGTCATGAATAAAGCAAGGGCTCCAAGAGGCAGTCCGTGATGGGGCTCACGAGGGCTGCAGATGGGGTTCGGGGCCTCTTCTCTGCCCTTTCCTCTCTGTCAGTCTTAGAAACACAACAGCTATTGCTTCCTCCCCTCATCCAGGTGGCTGGAGCACAAGTGGAGAGAAAGGAGAACTGGAATGGACTCCAGAGCAAAGGCACGCTGTAATTAGGGAAGTGGACAATGGAAGTGGACCGAAGGAAGCTGCTTCTGACTGACCGTGTCTGTCCCCTGGACAGTAAACAGGGTTCCGCGTAGATATGTGGCCTAGACCTCCCCACAAGCACAATGAAGGGCTGCAGTTCACTGTAACAGAGCGACTCAGAGGCAGCATGAGTTACCACAATGCTCAGCTTAGGGTTTGGGCTGAGATCTACTTGTGTCAGCATTCCCACAGTGCTCTATCTCCACCACCCCAGGACTCCTGGGCGTCTCTCCTCACCGGCTTCCCGACACCTTTTCTCTTCACTGTCCCAGTTTCTGGCTCCTCCCTCTTTGTGATCTGTGGGACATGGAACTCAGTCCATGTGACCAGCTGTTGTTTTCCATACTGGAACCCACTGGAACAGAATGGGACTGCTTGGTCTTGCTTTCTGGCTACCACAACACTAGAAACTCCTGGAAATTCTCTCTTGCTCTCCAAAACGTGAAGAAAGACACCCATAATAAGTACTCACCCCAAGCACTACAGGGGTATTGAGCAAAGTGGATTTGTACATTGCCTGGGAGTGGCGAGCTAAGCAGACCAGCTGCTTCCTCATTGCCTAGACATTATAGTGTTTAATAATAGTTGTTCATAACCAATGAGTGAATAGTATTTAAAAGCAAGGCTGAATGCCGGGCGTGGTGGCGCACCCCTTTAATCCTAGCACTTGGGAGGCAGAGGCAGCGGATCTTTGTGAGTTCGAGGCCAGCCTGGTCTACAGAGAGAATTCCAGGACAGCTGGGGCTACAGGGAGACCCTGTCTCGAAAAGACCAAAAAAAAAAAAAAAAAAAAAGTGAAGTGCCCTTGATGACAGCACGAAAAGGCAATGGTTGGAACCCACCTGTGCCTCTTGGATTCAGGATTCCCCCAAGTAGAACTGTCAAGGTAAAGAGGGGCTCTTGGGAGAGACAGGCCTAAAGTCAAACTCAATTCTGGCCTCTCTGATTTATTTATACAACTCAGAGCTGCCTCAGTTTCCCCCTCTGTTCAATAGTAATGGCAGAAGTCTCTACCTTTCCAAATGGCTCCAAACATGGTAGGCAGTGTATACAGATTTGCACAAGATGTGCACATCATAGGTGCTCAGTAAAGATCAGCTGTTCGATGATTGTTGATTCCTCATCGCTCTTCCTACGTCATCCTGGGCTTCAGTTCCTCGCTGGTAGCACTCAGGTACTAGCAAGGATCAGGAAAAGGCTTGGGCAAAGTAGGCCACCTGTGCTTCCTTGCTGTCCTCGTTTGGGGACCGACTCACCCTCTCTGAGCTCTCCTGTCCCTTCCTCTGTATGATGGGAGAGAGGATCCTGTTTTCAAGATACTGAGGAAGGTCAACGGAGGGATGTCTGCAGGAGCTGCAGATGCTTAACGGATACGCAGAGAAGGCCATTTCCTGTCGCTTCCCAGTTCCTTACATAATTCTCTGCAGTCTTCTCAGGGCTATCTCCTTGGCAGGGAAGCCAGGCGCTGTCTCTTCCCCACACGCCCCAGTTAAGATTTCAAACATCCTGGGTTTCTAATTGTGGCAGAGCCTAAGAGTCACCTAATCCGCCTGTGTATTAACTGCTCTGCCTCCCAATCGGCTCCCCTGGACCAGGGCTGACACTTGTGAGTTGGTAATGACTCGATTCATTCCCGGTGCCAAATATAAGAACCACTGTCATCTCGGGGACAGAAACAACTGCTATAATTAGCAAGGCCTGTGGGAACCCTTGGAGCTTGGCGGTGGGGACCCTGCCCCAGCCACTTCTCCCTCATCCCCCAAGGTCACAGGGCCTCTGCTGTTTTGCAAAGCCTGCATAAACCCGGTGTGTCTCTAAGAAGCTAGTTCTCCAACCAATAACATTCCAGCCCCTGAAATGGCCTCTGCAGTCACCCAGCTTCCCATCCCCGATGACTCCTGATTCCCCCACCCCACATGGCTCTCCAGGGAGCCCAGGCTAGCAGCCCTTGCAGAGGCAGAGGCAGGAACCCCTGTGTCTGTCCAGAGGCCTCTCTAGGAGGTGTGATAGTGCCCATCACCTGAGCTCCACATGCTGGTCCTCCTTCCTGTCAGGGGCCAAGTTCCACTGCTAGGGACTAGGAAGCCCTGTGGTCGAGGTGAGGCCAGGGCTAGGCTGTGATTGCTCTTTTGATGACTGTGGCCAACTGACATGGGTTTTAGAAGCTTCAAGTGAATCACAAGGGTTGTGCCATAGGACAGGAGTCTGGACTAGCCCCTCCAGAGTGGAGCTGCAAGGGCCTGAAGCTCTTAGAAGCATCTTTGGCCTGGTTACAAATTAGGCTCACATGGACCTCCTGCAGTTGCTATGAGGACTGAAGACAGTACACAGTGCCTGGCTCTGGGCATGGACACAACTCAGGGTGTTGTCTTCTCTGCAAAAGACAGCAGGTCATAGCAGCCCTTATGTAAACAGAGCAAGGGGATTTCCTAAAGGATTTTGAATGGGATGTGTAATACACAGCCTCAAATAGGCCACAAGGTGGTTTTATGCATTGGGATCTTCTTGCACCCACAGTGAAGGTTAGGCATCTAGGCATCCCCATCTCATAGGTGGGAGATTAATTAGTGCATTGCATATGATTTACCCTACCACGTATGTCACACACACACACACACACACACACACACACACACACACACACGTCTCCCATTCTCTGTCCTTAACTCATGTCTTGTGGGTGGCCAGGACAGAAGCAGAGGATACTGAAGCCATGAGCCTGTGAGGTCACTTCCTGTGCATTCACGCAACTCCTGCAAATTGCCGGAAGTGTAACTCTAGGGTGCAAGATTTCTGAACAAATAATTAAATCTGTCATCCACAAGTGAGGACAAGCCACTGCCAAGAACGGCTGCAGACCTCTGCTCAAAGTGAAGACTCTGTCTCATCAGCAGCAGATCTTCATCTCCTGCAATCGGCTGACGTCTTGGACCCTTGGTAGACACCAAGTCGAGAGGGTGGGTCGTGATGGTTCACAGAGACAGTTGTGGATCAGAGAACCTGTTTCCTGGTGGACTGGGTAGATGGGGAGTTCCATGACCAAAAAGAGTGGATGATGGGCGGGGCTGTAAGGACGAGCATCTTGGGCTCATCTTCACACCTGGCAACCTCTTTAGAAGTGAATTCCATCTGGGGAAACCCAGAGAAGTGGGTGACTAAGTGCAGAGAACGAGCTGAGAAGTAGCCCTTCAGTGTAAGAAATAAATCGTAAGTGAAAAGAGAGCAGTTTTCTTGTATAATTGCCATCCTAGGTCCCCAGGAATCATGACAAAACCATCTTGAAAGTGTTAAGACTTTGGGACTGAAGAGATGGCTCAATGGTTAAGACCACTGACTGCTCATGCAGAGGACAGGGGTTCAATTCCCAGAACCCACATGGTGACTAATAACCATGTCCATAACTCCAGTTCCAAAGTACCCAATGCCTTCTTCTGATGTCCACAGGCATCGCACTACACAGGTGCACTTACATACATGCAGCAATGCATTCATACACATAAAATAAAAATAATCAATTTTTTAAAAAACAGAGTTGATACACCCCATGAACACACAGTTTACAAATGTATAAAGAGAGGGGCTAGAGAGATGGCCTAGCGGTTAAGAGCACCGGCCGCTCTTACAGAGGACCCGGGTTCGATCCCCAGCACCCACATGGCGGCCAAGAACCGTCTGAAACTCCAATTCCAGGAGGACTCCAGTTCCAGGGGAATCCGACACCCTCTTCTGACCTCTGCGGCATTGCACGACACAGGTGCACAAGCTTGCATGCAGACAGTACATATATACATATACAAAAATAAATTTAAAAAAAATGTATAAAGAGACCTATGTTTAAAAGTATGTCAACCGTGCTCTTTTTTTTAAGGGGAACATTGGTTTTCACACTCCTTGGTGGAGATGTCCTCAGTCAAGTACCTGGAATCCAGGGCTTTCCAGCTTTGCTCACTGCTGTGCCTGCCTGCTAGGTTTTGCAAAGAGCAGGTTCTGTCCTTTAAATAGAAAGTGGCGCTTTCCTCACACAGTGGACGTCCTCGGTTACCAGCGCTGCAGAATATGCCTTCACTCACATTAATGACTTTAGCCACAAAGCACTGAAAAAAAAAATTGCATTTAAAAATAACCCAGGATTTGGAAAAGAAAATCTGTGAATTGTGGGGAGACTAGCTTTGATCAATAAGTCTTAAACCTGGGGCTGGAGACATGGTTCAGTGGTTAAGAGCACTGGCTGCTCTTGCAGAGGACAATAGTTCAATTCCCAGCACCCACATGGTAGCTAAAAACCATCTGTAACTCCTGTTCCAGGGGATCCAACACACCCTCTTTTGACCTCTGCAGGGACTGCAGGCCACTGAGTCACATACCTGTAGTCAATATACTCATACACACACACACAAAAATAAAGTCTTAAACCAGTGCATTGTTGGCCGAGAGACTTAGAGGATCAAGTTTAGAAAAAAGAGAAACATTCTGAGGTAGACTCAGCCCAAACTTTACTGTGTGACCCAAAGAAAACTACTTCTTCTACCTGTGCCTCAGTCTCCATCTGGGAAAGCACAGAGGAAAAACACATCGTCTTATCTCTAGGCCTGACGGGAAGCGACCAGTATTGGCGTACGTGGAGTCGCAGTGGCACAGTGAATAGGAGCTTCCAGAAAGACTTCTGCATTGGTCCTGTCTGTTTGGTCAAAGACATGCAGGGCGTTGGTCTTGAACTGGGGAAGGATCAAGACTTAATCTGTGATTACAGTTCCTAAGAAGATTCTAAAAAGTAGCCGTGTATATGTGTTTGCTAACATGTGTGAATACATGAGGATCTGTGGACAAGGTACAGGTATGCTTAAATGCATATTTAAGCACGTATGTACATCTAGGTGTTGGACTGCTACTGTGTATGTGTTCATGAGCATTATGTGTCTGCCCATGGGTGGACTCTCATGGAGACAGGCTCGGAACTGAAGGCGTACTGCTCAAGCACAGAGTAGAATCTCACTGAGCAAGTGATTGACTGACTGGTTGAAACAGAATCTCATGTAGTTCAAGCTTGCCTTAAACTCCCTATGTAGCCAAGGATGCCTTGAATTCGTGGTCTTTCCGCATTTGCTTCCACAGTGCTGGGTCCTTAGGTATGCACCATCATACCCAGACTATGCGGTGCTGAGAATGGAACCCAGGACTGCCTGCAGGCCATACAAGCACACGACCAACAGAGCCACCTCCCCAGATCCACAGAGCAGAACCTTCTTTAAGGATGTCAGCTCCAGTCTATACTGCTCTGGACTCCCTAGAACCCACCAGCAATCCACCCCACCAGATAAACAGCTAATCTAGGCTGCCAGAGTCCACCAGTAACCAGAGATCTTTAACAGCAATTTGTTCCAATATGGTCAAATCACCCAGGACCCGGATCTAGCATTCTCTCAGATTCTAATTCCAGAAAGCTCTATGCTTACACCCAGGAAACAAAGGAGCTCAAGTTACTCAGGTGTTGTACTTTTTCCTTTATAACCTTTCAAGATGCAGTATTTATATGATTTCATATTTTATTACATAATCTTTAGTAGAAATAAAATATTCATGAGTGATTATGTTCTCTATTAAAACAATCTATTATTTATTCAAATTGTGTCTTATCTAGTTAAACTATACATTATTTATTAAATATGTATTATGTATTAAAAGTATATATGTAGACTTTTAACAACATAATATATAAGATAGCAGCGTGCATAATGCAAAGTGTTCTATATGGATTAAGAGTTGGTTGTCTGGAGCTAGGAGAAGCTAGCATTGAATTAAGCTGGAACTGGATTGTACCTGTCAGAAAAAGTCAGTTGTCAACATTTCAGGTCCTTTGCAATCCAAAATGAGAGTCTAAACTCATCCCTGTAGGAGCATTTACACCACAGAAATGGACAAACTTAGGAAATTAGTTTTCCCTCCCCTTACACTGAACTGATTGCTACATATTTGTAAGCATGCCATGTGTATATATATATATATATATATATATATATATAGTGTGTGTGTGTGTGTATCTGTATGTGTATCTCTATGTGAAAATGCTCATATGTGTCTCTGTTTCTGTGTCTTTTGTGCGAGTATTTGTGTATATGTCTGCATATATGTATGTGGCCTCTATATGTATGTATACATCTGTATGTGTGCATGTATGTGTATATTTTGTGTGTGTATCTCCATATGTATGGATGTGTGGATATTCTTGTGTATATATTGCTTGTATATATGTGTGTGTGTATCTGTGTGTGTGCATATATATATGCTTGTGTATCTGTGATTCTATATGTGTGTGTGTGTGTATCTGTGTGCACATTTATGTTTTCTTATCATTTTACCTGAACTCTACAGCCATCTTCATACACTGACTTTTCCTGGCCCGGCCTATGATCTTGTGCAGTTAATTCCACTTTGCAGGGACCTCTGTGCAGGTCCACATGGTGTTGGTACAACTCACAGAGGACGCCTCACCTCCAGGTCTGTTTGACATTGCAGTTCGTTCCTGCCCTCTCTGTCGCTCCTGCTCCACCTTGTCCTGGGGTCCTAGTAGACTCAGGCACAGGCTCTCCCTGTGGAAGGGTATGGCCGGGACTGTGACAAGCAGAAGGAGGATCATTGTAAGGAGCCTCTCTCTATCACTGTCATGTGGGAGTTTCAATCGCATCTTTCCTGGTTTATAGGGAAGAAGGGGGGGGTGTGGAGTACAAAGAGTGCTTGTCTCACAGGCACAAGGCCCTGGGTTCCATCCCCAGCACCACACGTGGTGCCCACGCATGCAATCTCAGCACTGAGGAGATGAAAGCAGGAAGATCGGGAGTTCAAGGCCATCCTCAGCCACATGGATGTTGGGGGTTGGGGTGGTGGTCAAGCAAACACCTGCTGTTGTTTTCCTAATGTAAACCTTCTGGTTAAACTTCCTGAGAGCAGCTCATAGTCCTGAGTCATATTTCTGTGCATGGAGAAATAGCAAAAGTAGAAACATTCCTTCCAGGCGATCACCCAATCTCAACCTCATTGAATGGGGTGGCAAATTTCAACATGAGTTTTAAAAACACATTCAAGTCATAGTATCATGAGAAATAACATAAATAGTCGCATGTATCTGTGACAGAAGGCCCAAATCTTTTTTAATTCCCCTGCTAGTCTCACAAATACAGTCATAGCCCAGGTTCAGGAATGTGGCACAAGCCAGCATCCATCGGGGATGAGAGATGTACACGTTCACAGATCTTGATGGATTAATTGGTATCTAATTATATGTTCCAAGTGTGAATAAAGCCTTTCTTTGTATAGAAAGAAACTGAGACCCAGTTGAAATGGGTGCTGAAAGTTCCTGATCAGGAAAGAACCCAAGACATATTTAAATATTTAATAAGATACAAGGTATGTGTGCACACCAGGTAGCTGAAGAAATGGAGATGTACACAGCTTCAGTGAAGATCACAGTCTGCCAACACCACAGCCCTCGCTGTTTAAGAACCTCTCTTGCAGTCTATGTATTAAATTCCAGGACTCAAAGTCCATCACACACTGCTTCCCTTTACCAGCCCCTCTGGCTGCTGGGATGAGTAAGTAGTTTGTTGCTCACACAAAAATACTCAGCAGAAGGCTCAAGAGAGAGCGAAAATCCAAGCTGCACACGAAGCCCTGGCTGTGAGTCCTGGCTCTACTGAGATGGCACTCGCCTTGCCTTGAGGGTAAGGTACCTTGTTTTAATTCAAACTTACCTCTTCCAAGTTTAAAATAAACATATTAATTACTTGCCCACCTGGATTGAAACTACTTTGTCCAGGAATAGAAGACATGGGCATCTCCTTCCTGCCACCTCCCCCCCACACCACACGCCCACACACACACACACACACACACACACACACATCTCACTTCCTGGAGGTAAGCTCACATACATACTTGACACCCAAAGTGTCCTTTCCCTTCCTGAAATGTTTCTACAGACAACAAAAAAGAGCGTGGAGGCCAAGGCCACAGGCAGAGTAACGTGTGGTGTTTGGCATCCCAACAGCAGCTTGGCCATGCTTAGAGTGGGTGGGGCAGGGCAGGGAATGTTCAGGGAACCTGGGCAGCAACCAACAAAAGCCAGCTGGAGGGTGAGATGGGTTCCGTTGGTGTGGATGGCACCTGCCGCCAACCTGCCCCTTTCTTCAAGCATCCACAGCCTCGGTTCTCTCCCTTTTCAGCTCACCAATCATCCCTTGATAGGTGATCAGTCCCTGCAGCATGCTGGACAGAGAGGTCAGTTAGCAACGCAGTGGGCCTGGGGTGGGTGAGGGAGACAGATGGGATCAAGGGGCCACCGGAGCCATGGACAGAAACGCTTTGCTAAGTAACAGTCCCGGACAGGGCCTGGTGTCTGTATCATTAGTCTGAAGAATATCTATCCTAAACTTTCTCATATTTTTCTTAATTAGTCTACAAAATAGTGGGGTTGACTGTGACATTTTCAAACATTTATAATCCTATGCTTTGCTAATATATGATTTATGTCAGCAAATGCTAAATTATCCCAATGCTCCTTAGTTATGAGGGACGACATTTCCGTTACTTGTCTCCTTACTGTAACAAGACACCTGCCCGAAGCGACTCAAAAGAGGAAGGGTTTATTCTGGCTCACAGTGTGAAAGCAGTCCATCAGGGTAGGGAAGGCCTGGTGGCCGGAGAGTGAGGTAGCAGGTCACATTGCATCCACAGTCAGGAAGCAAAGAGAGATGCACACTGGTGCTCAGCTCACTGTCGCCTTTTTAATTCATGGACCCCAAACTAAGGATGGTGCAACCCCCCATCAGGGTGGGGATCCCCACTCCATGGAAGCTTTCTGGCCAGGCCCTCATAGACACACCCAGAGGTTTCCATGCAGATGCTAAATCTGGTCAAGCTCACAAAAGAAGATAAGCCAGCACAGGGTCTTTCAGAGAGAATGTGCAGTTAGTTAAGTAAGGGCTGTGTTGTGCTGGGGAGGCAGAGAGGCACGGGGAACAGGGAAGCTGGGTTCCCACCTTACAGACTCTACACAGGTTTCTGGAAGGGAGCAGGCAGCGTGCTGGATACAGCTCAGGCTCACTTCCTAGTAAATTATTCAGATGCTAATTGCACTGTAAGCACAGCGCTGGTACCTTTCTCTCCTTTCCAATTATCATCATAAAATGTGTGGGTGTAGGGAGGAGAGGCTGGGTGGAGCACAGAAAGCTGGAGGCAGGGTTGAGGCTCTAACTCTTGGCTTCTGGAATAGAGCTCTGTGGTAGATGTCCAACCTGGGACCAGAGCGAGGCAGGGAGATTTTGGTCCCCAGTCTGGAACTTCAGAGTGGAAGATGCTGGAGAGTCCCTGTCCCACAGCCTGTATTTCTTCCTTTTCCTCTGCCCACCAGTGAACTTTGTAGAATCACCAGCAAGAGCTTCTTTTGCTGGGGGCTGGCTTGGAAAGAAAGTGTTTGAATCAGCAATGACCCTAGTGCCAGGCGTCAGGTAGAGGCCTGAGAAAATATGGTGGGAGTTAGGGAGGTAAGCTTTTCTGTCTCTGTTTTAGTTTGTCTTCCATTTGCTGTGACAAAACACTCTGACCGACACCAACTTGGGGAGGAAAGGGTTTATTCAGCTTACATCTCCTGGGTCACAGTCCATCACTTAGGGAGCCCAAGGCAGGAACTCAGGGAGGCAGGAACCTGGAGGCAGGAGCTGAAGCACAGGCCATGGAGGAATGCTGTTCACTGGCTTGCTCCCCTGGCTCATGCCCAGCCTGCCTTCTTATACTGTCCACAACAACCTGCCCAGGGTGGCACCACTCATTGTGGGCTGGGCCCTCCCACACTGCTCGACCATCAAGACAATACTCCACAGATGTGGCCACAGGCCATCCAATGGAGCCAATTCCCCAATTGAGTCTCCCTCAACCCAGGTGTGTCAAGTTGACACTAAACCTATCCAGCACAGTCTCCCATTGCCCACCCTCCTCGGATGCATCTGCCTACTAGTGCTTAGCAGAGATGTTTGTAAACCAGGCCTGGGAGGCCAGGCTGGGAGCAAAGAATCCCTACTTTGCTGCTAAAGAGGCCTCTGTGTTCATCTAGCACAGAGAATTCATGTCAGCTCCAAAGTCTGTCTTCTTCCCCTCTCCTCTGCACCCCCCCAGACCACTGCAGTCCTAATTAAATCAGTTCACTTAATCTTGAGGCATCAGGTGAAGTTATATCACCTCACAGGGGTGGTGTTTCTGCAATGGACAGAGAAATCTATGAAGATGGATCAGGGAAAGCAAGGAGCTGCACAAGGCTGGCCTCCCCATGCTACCTCCACTTGGTGTCTACTGTCTGCTCCTTCTCTGCTAGCAGGTACCTGAGCAGCAGGTAGGGTGTCTGCTTTGATTTATTATGGATAATGAGAGGCTTTTAGTACTAGGAAAAGGTCGCAAATAGGGTCTGAGGTAACGTCCCACAAATGTGTCTAAGAAAGGCCAGCAGACTCCCTGCTCCTCTGGACACTTACATTCATTTACACTGTGGACATCATGCCTTGGCCTTATGCTCTCCACAATGGACTTGAAATGACCTAGGCCAAGAACGACCTGTTTCTGTATTCCATGGAGTCTCCCACCCCTCTCCGGCACTGGACGTGTTCTACTGCAGGTGTTCCATTGGCGTCTGGTGACCCAGAGCTGTCTGCCGCCTCCACTGCATAACCAAAGGGAAGGAAGAAGGGCTGAAGATGGACTCTTTCTCCCCTTTCTCTTCTCTCCTTCCCTCTATCTTGTTTAACAAACAGAAAGGTGCCACCAAGGAGTCTGAAGGGATAAGACACTGAGAGGCTGTAGATAAGGTATTTTACCCTTATTGTGTACCACTAACTTCTTGAAGTGATTGTGGGGAAACTGGGCCCCTTACTTGGGTGATCAACACCTATCACAGGAGTTGGTGGTGAGCCCAGGATACCCCCAAACTCTACTGAACCTCTGGATGCAGGGACAGGAGACCCAGGGAGCTAGAACATCATGCCTGCTTCACCCAAATCTAGATTTGAAGCATCAAAAGGGCTCGGTAGGAAAGCCAGGCTTGGTGGTGCACTCCTGATATCCCAGGGTTCAGGAAGCTGAGTCCAGAGGATCCGGAGTTCAAGGCTGGCACAGGCTGGCACGGGCTATAGAGCAAGACTGTATCTGAGAAAACAACACAGCAAAAAGCAACAACAATAACAATAGCAACAACAGAAACCTCTTGAAATTCCCTTTATAGCAGAAATGCTCTCTGGCAAGGTAGAGTCCAAGATATCAGGACAGCTATCCATTCACACACTTGTTCTCTCATTTATTCATTCATTTTTTTCCTGAGCAAACTGGATTTTATACTGAAATAATGACATATTTGATCTCTTGTTATTTGTAACAGTTTTTCTATAGTTATTATTGATTAATTTTTGACCCATTGAGCATCCTCTATGCTCTGCCCTGATGAGCTAAGACCTGGAGGCATAAGGATGAATGTGATTGGATGTAGATTACAACCATCCAGGAGGGCATGATTTAAGCCCACAGGCATGGCCCACCTTTTGACATTGTTACAAGACATTGTTGCCTAAAAGCACATACTCAAGAAATGCACAATTGAGTTACAAAAAAAATTTAAATCTCATGTTTTAAGTACGTTGATGATTTTCTGATCGATATAGGGAGCTTGTGGGCTGTGGGTTAGACACTCTTGAAAGGGAAAGCCAGCTAGACAGGGCAGAGTAGTTACAGCTGGGTATGTCAGGGGGCTGGCTTCAGGGTACAGAGGGGAGAACTGGGACCAGTCAGACACTTCCAGGAAAGAGTCTCAGGAAAGGAGGGAAAACAGCCTGGACCCTGGACAGGAGAAGGTGGAGGAGTTTCAACAGGGCAACCAGGAAGGACTCTTGGGGTCTAGAGAAGATGTCCCCACCATGTACCTGGAAAAGAAGAGCTGATCCTAGATAGAGGACTGGGCCCAGCAGCCTTCAGCCACAGCTTCTCCACACATGTCCAAATCACAGAGCTACCTCCACCAGCTCCAAACAGAAGCAAATGCATGATTTAATGAATACATAGAAGCAAGGCCCTTTGCCCAAAGAACAACATAGACATGGCTGGATAACAGAGATTCTCGGGCCCAGATGAAGCATCCACAGATGTCTGAGATGACCTGGGAGGCAGCAGGTGGACAGTGCAAGTGACCCTGTGACAGCCACAGCAGAGCAGGGGTGATCTCAACTCTGCTTCTGACTATAAGGTGCCCCCTTTTCATCCTTACTCTTTACCTTGTGAAATCTCTTTGGAAATCTAACTATGATGGCACATTGTGTCCTCAGAATTGTCCACCCCATTATCCTGGGTGGCCCAGAAACAAATGTGGAGTGAGATTATCACTGTGCATGTGACATGAAAGTGTTCAATTTGACTTGCACAGAATCAAGGTCATTTAGTAACTAGTGCAAATCAGCAATTCAGCTAATAGTCTGGTTTCAGATATGGTTTGATCCGGGCATACAAGTGATGTTTATCTCTTAACAATTCCTGTTGGTTTTATTCAGAAACATTTGTTCTAGGCTCTACACATTGTATTCAGCAACTCCAGCTTTACACCATCCTTCCAGCTACAGACTCTGGAAGGACACACCCTTTGCCTGAACTTCACACTTAAGTCTATGGATTATTTTGCTAAGGCGTGACCTTCTATGCTTATGAGGATGGACTAATAGCTGGTTGGCCTGCCTGGTAATGATGATTAGTGTCAAATGTCAATTTGATAAAGTCTAGAATCACCTGTAAGTCTGGTCTCTATACATGCCCCGGTGTAGTTATCTTAAGTAGGAAGATCCACCCAAGGTTCATGGCACCCTACCCTAGGCAGGGGGTTGTGGAACTGTCTAATAGTGGGGAAAGCGAGGGGATCATTGGCATGCTTGTATTAAAGCTCATCGCTCTCTGCTTCAGACTACAGGACCAGTTCCTTTGAGTCCCTGAAGCCTTGACTTCCCCTGCTGTGATTGACTGTATGTTGAACTGTGAGCTAAAATAAATCCTTTCTCCCATAGGTTATATTTGTCTTGGTATTTAATCACAGCAATAGAGAAATAGATGAAGACAGATGGCTTTGAGGATTCGCCCTCAAACATACCCAAGAACTGTCCAGAGAAGGACAAAGTTGTATTCTAATCCTGCCTCTGACCTTCCTTAGCTAGGCAACATGAAAATGGATGGTTAACCTTTCCCAGGCTCCACTTGCTTGTCTGTTACATGCTTATAACAAGATCAACTTCGCGGGATCCTGGTGGGGAGGGCTTCTCTCCAGGAATTTGCATTCTCCTATTGGCTAAGGATACTGGCATTCTGGTTGAGAAGCCTGGGCCACAGGAATGACTTTGGAGCAGGATGACAGGTCTCATCTGCTAAATATAAGCTTCGTGTAAGGTAGGTAGGGCTGCATTCTAAGGAAAGCTCTCAGTAAGAGTCCAAAGGTACAAAGGAGTGGAAGCTAGGTCCTACAGAATAACTCATATGTACATTTGAGTCTGAGACATTCTGTCTTGAATGTGCTCAGAAAGACTTAAAAATTAGTAATTTCACAAGTGTCAACAAAAATGCTATGCTAATATCAGCATTTTAATAAATAAATGAAATAAAGAGAAAAATACTCTTATTTTTAATATTGGCATTTTTCTTTTGAAAATATTTATTTTTTATGTGTATGACTGTTTGGTCTGCTAAGTGTACTGTGTGTGAAGTGCCCGTGGAGGCCAGAAGAGGGTGTCAGATCTCCTGGAAGTGGACTGGAGTTACAGATGGTTGTTAGCTATCATGTGAGTGCTAGGAACTGAACCCAGGTCCCCTGCAAGAGCAGCCAGTGCTCTTAACCCTCTGAGCCATCTCTCCAGTTCCACTTATCTGTAATTTTAAAGTTTCTATTTGATCAGCCATATTAAACAAGAGCTGATATAAATAATAATTATAATGTGACTTTTTCACCTAGTGTGTCCAAAGTAACTTTTCATTATATAATCAATATAAAAATTATGAACCAGAGCCTTTACATTCAGATTCCCATACTAAACTTCAAGCACCAGTGTTTATTTTATGCTGATCTGCAATTCTTAATTAGTTTGTAAAGACAGTCAGGACAAGGGGAGTGCATTGCAGTTTGCGTGGATCTTTGGGCTTCTGTCTTGACTCCAGTAACAGAAGTACTTTATTATCTTTGTGTATCATGTGTATGTGTGTGTGTGTGTGTGTGTGTGTGTGTGTGTGTGTAACCTTCAGGGAGGTACCCAGGTTCCCACCCATACTAGACAAACCCTCACTCTACCACTGAGCCACACCCCCAACCTTACCGATACCTTCTTGTCACACTAAGTCAGAGCTTCAACACTTTTCTGTGACCCCCATTCAAGAAATCTTATACAGTCCAGATAAATAAGTATGTCAAAAAGTTAAATAAATACAATTTCTTGGTACACCTATACCTTAGCAATTTACTACAAGGGACAGCAAATTTGCATACTAATGAAAGGAGTGTGCTTGTTTATTTTGACATAAAGAATTAAATCATGGTTGAATAAGTGGTACCACAGGTGGTAGAGCATCTTCAACATTTCTCAGAATGGATCATCAATGCTGAGAATTCTGCTGTGCCTAACTACACACTACAAAATGTCGGAAATATGCTTAGAGCCATTTCAGAAATTTTTGGAAATTTGGTCCAAATCCCATGCCAAACTTCACTTTGTGACTTTTTTGCAACTCAAATCATCAACTCAAACCAAAGATGTTAAAACCAAAGATTCCATCACAATCCAATCCAGACCTATACTAATTACAGACATGGAGGAACGGTGGTAGGAACATATTAAAAGTCTTTATTTTCCATAATTATACCATTATGATTCTGTAAGAAGAAAGACTTAGTATGCACACTTGAAACAGTGCAATTCAAAATGACATGGTGTCAAATCTGAACTGAGGTGTTTGGGGCACCATGTACTGGTGTCGCATTGCAGGAAAACATGCACAGGCCAGGCTGCAGTGCAGTCACGTGATACAACATGGCCCAGTGCTGCCAGAGGTACCTGAGTTTCATCATGAGTGATTTTGAATTAATTGTTGCTTATCTCTTACTGCTGCCCATTTTTCATGACCCCCCCCACATTCATTTAAGTGACCCGAGATGTCCTCCTGATCCACAGTTTAAGAGGCTGATCTCTAACTGTATTAAGGAAGATGAAGAAGTCATTACAACTGACTTCTGTTGAGCAACATGGACCCGGGCTATTATCTTTGGTACTTGCTGGGCGCCCAGCACTGTGTTAGTTATATTTCCTTCCTATTTAGCCCAGACTTTCCATCTTATGAGTAGAAAATATTCCTTTCCTGGTTTGACAGAAAAATGACTTTGTCCCAAGGATACTGAGTACTACAAATTAGCTAACATATGGTAGAGAGTTATCAGTAAAGTCAGGAGGGGGCACAGTCCTAAGATCTTTATTTAACTTACGAAGGCCCCATTCCAGACAGTGTTAATCCCAATGGAATTTCACTTTAAAAATAAAAATGACACCACAGAGTCATGAGCAAAGATGTAACCACAGGCGTGCCCATCACAACACTGTTTGTAACAGTAAATATATATTTTTTGGGGGGGACAGGGTCTCCCTGTAGTCCCAGCTGGCCTGGAACTCACTATGTAGACCAGGTTGGCTTTGAACTTACAAAGATCTGCCTGCCTCTGCCTCCCAAGTGCTGGGATTAAAGACATGCACCACCATGCCCGGCAATTTTATTTTATTTTAGAGTTAGGGTCTCCCTGTAGTCCCAGCTGGCCTGGAACTCACTATGTAGACTAAGCTGGCCTTGAACTCACAGTGCCTCTGCCTCCCAAGTGCTGGGATTAAAGGCATGCATCACCACGCCTGGCCAACAGTAAATTTTATAGAACAGATAAGAATGTCTGGTGATGGGAGTTCACATGAATAATCTGGGCTACATTTGATGGGATGTTATGATGTCATTACAGACCTGGGTAGCATAATTGATACGAAGGAAAGCATACATCACCTTTGGGTAAATAAGGGAAAAGTAACAACAAAAATAGTGAAAATTTTAAAAGCAAGCAGAGTATGACTTATTCTATTTTTTTTTAATTATTTTCATAATAAAGATTTCTGTCCCAGAGTCACCAGAGCTTTTTCTGAGCAGTAAGAAGTGACGTGTGTTCCTTTCTTTCTCCTTTGTACGATTATTGATATTCTCATTTTCTGTAGTGAAAACATATGGATATTGGGACTTTTATGGGAATATGTCATAGTTTCTCTTCAAAGGCAGAGTCCAACAGATTGGCTCTGGGACGAAGACTCTGATTTTCAGAAGATATATGTATCAATATTTAATCAATAACAGCAGTGCTAGTTAGAGTCTGTAATGGGTGAGGAAAGAGCCCATCATGGTATATCTTATGATCTCAGTGTTCACCGTGCTCCCAAAAGTTCAGACTGAGTCCCCCACATGGCAGGAAAACACAGTGTCTGGGACCAGGACACTTTTAGAGGCCCGCATAAATATTTTTAATGTCCTTTAAAATCAAAAAGAAAAAAATCGAATATAATGCTCACTGGGATTCATTCATCTTTATACCAATGCAGTCATAAGACAGAATCAGGGGCTAGAGATATAGCTCAGGGGTTAGGAGCATTGGCTGCTCTTGTAGAGGACCCAGGTTCAGTTCCCAGTACCTACATGACAGCTAACAACCATCCATATTGCAAGATGCAGATGACTGGATACTGGGCATAGTACAACAAGGATGTGCTTGCATACATGCAGGCAATCATTCACATACATAAAAATAAATCCAAAAAATTAAATAAATATAAGAATTACTATATTATTGTTGTTATTATCATTATTATTATTGTTATTATTTCAAAGGAAAAGGCTGATAGAAGCTGAAATGACCAAGACTCACAGAGGCCATAATGCAGTACTGGGTGGGACTCTTCTGAACACTTGTTCAAGCCAACAGACAGTGGCATCTGAATTCTGACTCTCATCATCATGTTTGACTGCCACCTCTTGCCCCGCTTCTGCTTCTAAGATTATCTACCATCATCTCAGGGAAACTCCATTAGCGTTTGATTTTCCCTGACAGGAGCAACGTGCTTGCAATGTCGCGACCCTCTCCTCTCATAGATGTCCTTGCGACTAGGTAATTTTGCATGGACCCTGCAGGGATGACCATGCGGTGTGTGTAAATACTTCACAGCATGTGGCATAGTCTTGCCTGCATCCCTAAGCAGAGAAAGGAACCATCCTAAGATGTTACAAGGACAGAGGACTTCCCTTTGACGTCACTCAGCAACTCTTCCTTCTTCTTTCAAGCAAATGCTTCGCAATCTGCTGAGTGAGTCTCAAAGCAGTTGTTACTAAAATAGAGCAAAACCAGGCGGCGCTTGCTGGGCTTTATGTTCTTAGCGTTTTCCACACAGGATCAGCGGGGACCATACTTTACCCCTGCTGCATTGTCTGCCTTGCTCCTTTCTCTGCCTTGATCTGGAATAGCTATCATTTTTCCTTCTCTGAAAACACTGTGAAGGAAAGGAAATTTAAATGCTTTCTACTAGGAAAGAGAAGGGAAGTGGCACAGGTGCACACTCTGTTATTAGGGAGATAGAACTGCCTTTCCTGAATTCAGGAAAGGACCTGGGTCCAATCCCCACCGCCCGTGTAAAACAAAACCAACCCAAAATTTAGGCGTAGTCACACCGGTTTATAATCCCAGCTCTGAGAAGGTGGAAACAGATCCCTGGAGCTCACTGACCAGCTAGCCTAGGCTACTTGGTGAATCCCAGACTAGGGAAAGACCTGTCGAAAAAAAAGTAAGTTGATGCCTGGATGCCTGAGGAAGGGCAGCCAAGTTTGTCTGTTGGCCTCCACACATATACAAGTACACATGCACATGCACCCACACACATGCATATGCACCTACACACAGGTAAACACCTCCTACAGACATCACAAACATGCAAGAGATGGTAAGAACAAGAGAGAGAGAGAGAGAGAGAGAGAGAGAGAGAGAGAGAGAGAGATCAAACTTTTAGGGCATGAAACTGCTCTGTCTGGAACAATTGCAGTGGACACCTGTCATTATTCTTTTATTCTTTAGCCCAAACCCATAGAACATACAGCACCAAGAATGGATTTTAATATGAAGTACAGACTTTGGATGGCAATGATGTCCCAATATCATCTTCTCATTGTAGCAAATGAGCCCTCTGCTGTGGTAATGTCAGGAACGGTGGACTCTACAGGATAGGGACAGAGAGAGAGAGAGAGAGAGAGAGAGAGAGAGAGAGAGAGAGTGCTTGGTTTCTGATGTCATTTCTGCATGTGGGAGGGGTGTGTCTGTGGCTAGCCATTCAGTCCACTGGACAGTCTTCACACTTTCTGTTGATATACTGCTGCTGCCCACAGCGGGTGCCCGGTCACTGTCTTTGGGCAGCCTCATGCCCACAAAAATCACATACAAAGTGACACACACTTTGTTCGCCATCCGAGAACACAGATGCACATCTGTAAACTGCACATCTCAAGGGTCAATCGCATTGATTTTCTCTTTCCAAATGCTTCTGTCAGAATGAACGCATAGTATTAATCCATCTGGTCTCTAATGCACAGACATGTCATCAGACGACTGCAGTTCTGTGGGGCTGGCCTGTCACTGTTGCAGTATTTATTTTTTCTTAAAGAAGATGGAGAATTGCCAAATAGATTTGATCCAAAAAAAATCACATATGACATTCTACATTCGTCTCTGAATTCACTGGCTCTTGTAAGGTTAGCAATAAAAAGTGATAGTCAGAAAAAAAAAAACACGTTTTGTTTTTGTTTTTGTTTTTGCTGGGAACTTGGGCTAAAGTAGCCATTCTGATAGAAAACAAAATTGACAAAGTAGAATTAATCGACTAGATCTGAGGAGGCATGTGACAGTGGGGTGTAATCCCTGTCCCCCAAAGTTCACTCCCCTAAGGTAGGATTTCTTCCTGACTGGAAGGTGGGGTTGGTTTAGGATTTCCTCTGAGTTATGGTGGAAATTTCCCTGGCTCTCCCCTTCCTCCTCCTCCCTTCCTGTCCTCCCTCTTCCTCCTCCCTCCTCCTCTTCCGTCCTCCCTTCTCCTCCTCCCTCCTCCTCATTCCCCTTCCTCCTCCCTCATTCCTCTTCTCCCTCTTCTTTCTCCTCCCTCCTCTTCCTCCCTCCTCCCTCTCCCTCCTCCCTTCCTTTCCTCCTCCCTCATTCCTTTTCTCCCTCCTCCTCCTCCTCCCCCTCCTCCTCTTCCTCTCTCTCTGTTTCTTCAATGAGAGCCAGTGGGAAGCAGCATCCCATATAAAGCAGCATCTGTGGTTACCATGCAGGAATTCAGACAAGAGGGAGCTGCTGGCTTAGGGATGTTATGGGGGTTGTCAGCAATCTCCTCTTCGGCAAGGTCTGACAGCACCCAGGCTGGCAGACTTATACTCTTTCAAAGCCCAGGGAGTCACTGGAGCCTGTGGCCACCAGTTTCCATTTCCTTGGCTGTGCCCTGTTTTCTTCCAGGCTGTGTGTTTGAGCTGATATTATGCGAAGGAGAGGCTGGATGTTGTGACACCGGAAGTGGATGCCTTGTTCCACGGAAGTGTTCAGTTCTGTTATTTCCTCCCCTTAATTTCCTCCAGCTTTCCCTCTGCATGAGCCACACGACTGTATGTGACTGATGCTCTGATTAGTCCTCTGAACACCGGTGATGGAAGCACCCACCAGAGTTGGCACAGCCCCCATGCAAGGCAGGAATGGACCTTCACCCAAGGGGGAACATTAATTCCAAAGTTCGGCCCACAGTGAGCCCAGTGCATTTCCTGTGCAAACAAGTCTGACATTTATGAAATCTAATTTAATAAATGTCTATGATATAGCACTCATTAACATACCACAAAATAGCTCCAGACTCGCCCACTTTAATCAAATAAATTTTTGCTGCTCTTACCAAAAGCCCTACCCTTTATTAAAGGCAGGCAGCTGCATCAAGCATGCCTGGAAATATGGGGGTCATGCATGGGGACCCCAAAGCTCTACCCCTGTGCACTGAGGGATCTGGGCCTCTCTGTGTTTGCTCCTCTTATGAGAAGCTAAAAAATGGCTGATCATATATCAGCTCCATAAATCTTACCGACAATAAGTCATAAAACCTTGTGTCCTTACATATGATAAGCACCCCGGAATGGTACTGCCATATGTGAGCAGCAGTTTGGAGAAGAAAAAAAAATATCCATTGCATAAGAAAAACTTCTAGAACTGTTTTCCATGCCTAGAGTGAACAGCCCAATTATTCATCTTCATGGTCCCTGTTTTTCTGTTATTTCTTTTTGCATTCCTTTTCTCCAACCCCTTACCATAAGGCTGACTCTTTTTATCACAAATTACCATCAGAAAAATTCTCAGCTCAATAATGAGCAATTGTCGTTTGCTGAACTCCCTCTGTGTGTCCCACAGAATGAGCCTCTAGTCACCCCAGGTGAGAAGGTGAGACGAGACACCGTCTTTTATACACAGAATAGGGCTCAGCTGACCTCAAAACTTCAGCCCAATAACTGTCCCCAGCTAATGCATATTGCTTACTTATTTTTAAAACTCACCCTCTTCCCACATCTATCAGCTAAACAAAAGGAGACAGGAAGAGATGGTCTCTGGAACCTGTTGCTGAAATACGGTAAGATGGGCTGAGAAAAATACCCACCTGTGATCTTACGTTGGCCAGTTACACCCTTGAGTTATGGAAAACTATAGACTCCATCTGTGTTTAGGAAATTGCATTATCTGTTGCCTCTCAGAGAGGGTCAGTCTCGTGCAGGAGGTAAACACCCACCCTTAGGCAAGCTTGCTGGTGCAGGGGTGTCTCTGTGGTGAAGATCAGGCAGGGGACACCTACAACTTACTGTGTTTTAAGAATTGTCACTTCCAAGCTCAAGCACAAATGTTTTATCACAGAAGTAACGTGCAGCGAGTCTCTTCAGCAGCAGTAGCCTGTTATCTGGACCCAGGAGGGACACTCCTTTCCTGAGATACTTTATCCAAAAGTCATAAACAAAACTCAGTTCTTGGTATTTGGTCAACAAGAGCAAAATATTCGGAAAGGCAGGCAGGAAGTTCCCTGTTGGGAGGTAGGGATGAAGCTACTGCTTACTAGCAGATGGGGTAGTCAGGGAAGAATGGGGAGCTGAACACCCTGACAAGCTCCCCTCTGCCCATGACCCTGTATGGGAATCCACTTTGAGGGTCATCTGCCCCCCCCACCAGAATAACATCCAAAGAGTGTGCTTTGGACCTATGCTCTGTTCTTGGTGTCTGTCTGAGAAAGACAGAACATTCTCCCTCTCTTCCCCCAAAATGGGGTGGGGTGGGGACTGGCACAAAAGCCATCTTGCTATTTGGCAACAAGCATCAGACAGACTGACTTGTACTATTCTGATGCTAATTATTTTACCAAGTGATATTTGATTGTTTCTATAAAAGGTTTATGTTAGTGTAATTCACCACAAGCTTTTTAAAGACCTCAAGATGCAAGGAAGAAATGTTCCTGAGTCCATTAAAGAATTAGGTTCTATTAATGCCCCAGTCGGCTAAAAGGGGCCACTGGCACCTTTGGAACCTCTGTGGAAAGGAGAAAGTGCCCCCTCCCCCCCAACAACATCCACTTAACAACTTTTGCTAAAAGAGGAGAGAAAAAAAAAATCCTTACTTGGATCCTGTTTTTCCTCTAAACTTGAAAATAAAGGTGGTATGGAAATAAGAAAAATTATGATAGCCATGATAATACTTCACTAGCAAAGAAAACACTAAATTCTCCAAAAACAACCATACCACACTTTTTTGTGTTTTCTGGGAATGGAACCTAGGACCCTGTACATGCTAGAGCAATGCTGTGTGTGCAGTCAAGCTGTTAAAAGAATGTTGACCCCAATAGAAAATTTGTCATGTCTGTTTTATCCATCAAGAAAAAGTCACACACACACACACACACACACACACACACACACACACACAAACGGTCACAAAAGTCAGAACCAAGTGGCTTCTCTAACTTTCCACAGAAAGGGGAAAGCTGTCCAAGCTGTCTGGTACTTCTATTTTACTGTCCCCATGTCTTCGCATCCTCCTCCATGCTCTTGGACAGCCCTCGAGGTTGGATGCGAACCTGGGGCCCTGGATTCCTAGGAGTGAAGTCAGGCTCTCTTCTCTCTGGTATCTGTAAAATTGATGAGGAAAGGGGATACTTCTGCTGAGATGCCCCTATGCAACCTTTAGCTTTAAAACAGGATTCCCTGAAAGTCACAATAAATTGCTGATGTTTTTGCAATTTAATCATCAACCACTTCCTCCTTTTATTCTTCTGAGCGTGTTGTGTCACTGCAAAGGAAAACAGAAGCAGCTGTATTTCCTAGACTTCGTAAAAATAAGGGATATTTATCATAGTTCTCCCTGTAGTCCAGACATGTGGACACAGAGTGCATTAGGAGAGGCTGCCCAACGACTCATGGGTAGATGAATGGATGGGGCTAGCTTAGCCCTGCTCCCCAAATCCCACAAACCCTCCAGAACACAGAGGCAGCTCTGATTTTAGCAGTTCAGCTATCTCCCAGCGGTGTCCCTGTCTATAATTATTAGCAGTGAGTAATCGCCCCTGCCTCTACCCTGTGCCATGAGCGGCTGCTCCTGGGTACACAGAGCAGCTGTGGCCTGCTGCAGGCCAGCACATCACCTCTGTCAGTTCTCCTGGGAGGGGACAGGTGCTGCTCCCTCCCTGGCACACCCAGACACATGAAGCTTTGCTGAAAGGGGGAAGGGAAGGCCTCGTCCAAGGGAGATGTTTAGTGGGAAGCTCAAGTGACATTCCAAGGAATGGAACTACAGGAATGTGGCCCACAGAGGCAAGAGGCAAGCTGACTGTCGCTGAAGAATTTGGGACTTGAGTGAAATCCTTGCTTACTAGATAAGGAAACTGAGGCCCAAGCATGTTAACCCCCCTTTGGCTAAAAAGGTAAGAGTCTAGAAATCAAGTCCAAGCAGTGAAGGACCCCACAGCCAACACTCTTTCTAATATGCACACAGCCACAAGTGACAGGTGGATCTCTGGTGTGGAGACACACCCATGGGATTGAGCCTAAGGAACCCAGGACACCATGGGAGGTGGGCGATCCAGGCTGTGACTGCTGATCATAAAGAGCTAAGCCAGCATCTACCTGATCAATCAACCTCCTGCACAAATGGAACTACTCTTTACAGCCCAAGCACACGACCACATCCCAAACTGCAGAGGAGTTTCTAACAGCTAGAATGTGAAACTGCCTAATGATCCCTGGAACACTCTTACTCTCCTCCCCTCTCCTAGGGTCTGTGGACTTGGCCTCCTCAGCCATCCACTCTGCCAACAGCCCTGCACGTAAGTGTGCTGTTCAGCTCTGCTCTGAGCTCATAAATCCTGGAGTTGCTCTTTGGGGTTCTTGGCTCTCCACTGTCAGGACACATGGTCTCCTGAGGTTGGACGTGGACTTAGGACTGGTTTTGTCCAGTAAGGAATACAGGGCTATAAGCATGTCATTTATGGATAGGAGAACTGGAAAACTGGTGTGGTGGTTGAAACCAGTAGAAAACTGGTACTTTACTGATGTGGCGGTACCATGAAATTTTCTAAGGACCCCCTCCCCACCCTTTGATAGGCCATTTATGGAGTTCCTGGTCCTACAGTGGATATTGTGTGCCTGTTTGTGCACCTTTGTTTTACATTCCCAAGATTTAGAGATTATTTGTTATTGCAGCATGGGGTATTCTAACCTGATGAATAAATTTGCATGTTGACCTTGGATTTCAACTTTGTCCTTGTTGGCCAGATTTTCTCTGTGAGAGTCTGTTTTCCCTACCAGATTTCTAGCTGCCCAAACAGTGATCCTTGCTTTACTTACAGCTGTATCCCCCACAGACAAGCAATAAACAGCCTATCAAATGCTTGCAAGTGGGTCAAAGAATGAGTCGTGCCAACTTTGCCAACCACAGGGCCGTCAAGGGTGATGGTGGTCTAGACCCTGATCTGAGAGGGGTTAGCAAGCTCACATGGCTGCGGGATTTGTCCAACCAGCCGTGGGGCCACTATCTGAACTCAGGTGTCCTGACCACAAAGTGCATCCTGCTTCCACCCTGCCATGCCCACTGACTTCCCCTTGATTGCCCTCAATTTGCTGAATTTTCTTCCCCAATGAGTGATAGGCTGTAATAATGTGCTTCCTCATTAGCATCCACTCTTCCTCTGTGGCTGCCCATGAGAAAGACCACTGACCATATTAACCAGAAGACCCAATGTTACCTGAATATTTCCTAAGCTCTAGGTGCCTGGTCCCCCATTGTGAGTATTGCGTGAGAAACATATTCACCATTGACTTGAATTAGTTTGATTTTCACAACCCTATGAAGTCAGTTTCATCTTATCATTGGGTTAAAGAAAAGTATATATGGCCCAGGAAGGGAAATGCATCAAAGTCACACAGTTCCTGAGCGGCGGGGCTGGCATTTAAACCCTGGAGTGTGACTCCATGGTGGAAACTTTGAACTTCATTTATGCCACATCTTTCCAGGGGAGACTGTGTATGTGTTTAAGAGAAAAAAAAGAGAAACAGAGGCAGACAGGACAGATGGAGAGAGCCTGGCACAAACAGAACAACTTCTTGGGGGCTGGCAGGGATTTGAGAATAACTTTGCTAAACTCGCTGTTTATCCGAGTTTGTCACTTGTGTTTTTACAGGAAGCTGTAAGGACTTCCTGCCCTAACTCTCACAGATGCTGGTCCCGATAATTCCCCTATTTACATACCTACAGGGCAAGGCGAAGCCCTGAGCTGCTGACTCTTGTGGGATTTCAGGACAAGCGCTGATGGATAACCTCCTCTGCTATCATCTCTGCACAGCTGATAGAACTGGCTGTGTGTATGGGGGGGTAGCGGGGGGAACCTTTTCTCTGGCCTCTCCCTGACTATTAGGTCTTGCGTTGGGCCACTGATACCTGCTATCCCCCATGCTATTAACAATGTCCTGGCCCTGTCTGCAGAACTTCTGTCTCTATTTCACCCTGAGAAACCAAGGCTTTGCTCAGGATAATGATTCCCAACTGGGCCCAATTGGTACAACTTGGGAGAGCCCAACAAATTTAACTCAGTATCTTACACAGTTTACAACTCAGCCTCTACAGCAAAGAATTGCCCAGTCCAAATGTCAACAGTGGCCAAGGGGAGAAATTTTGCCTTAGGTCATTCATAGCAATGGCTGGCCTCTGTGCCCACGTCTCCCAAGGTTGTGCACCCCTCACGAAGAAGAAAAAAACAAAAACAACACAGTAGTGTGCTTGACCCAAAATCTGCCCCAGACAATGCCTGTCCACGTGTTCACTCCTCAAGTCTTTTTCCAAGGCCACATGCCTTTCTCTCAAAATGTAGGTGTGGGGTCTTTACCCAGCTATTTTGAGGGGAAGCTGGGGGTGTTGTGTTGTAATATATTTGTGTGTGGTGTGTATGTATACATGTGCCCACACAAGTACATATGCCTGTGGGCATGTGGAGACCAGAGGAGGATGTCAGGTATCCTGCTCCCTCTCTCTCCACCTTTTCTCCTTTGAGACAGGGTCTCTGACCACGTTTAGAGCTAGGGTGGACCAGCAAGCTCTAAGGCAGGATCCTCCTGTCTCTACCCTGCATCGCATGCAGCACTGAGTTTATATGCATGTGTGATCACCCTCACTTACATTCCGTGGGTGCTGGGGATTCAAACTCAAGTTTATGTAGCAAGTGCTCTTGACCACAGAGAAATCTGCCCAGCCCCTGTTGTACTGTATTTTCAAGCTTCATTTCTAAAGTATCCCTGAGTTTCAGATCACAGACCTCTAAACATAAACATATGGTTCATTCATCTGAAACTACTCTAGTATGTTGAACTCATTCAAAAAGGACCCACTCTGGGCCTTTCCTGAATGGATACAACTATGCACAAAGGAAACGAAGATCCTACCATCCAGGCATCAGCTCATGCAACCCACGAGTGGCCCTGGGAGATGTTTTTATTGAACGGTGCAGAAGAAACAGAACATAGTATTCAAGACTAGCCAGATGCTTAAGGGAGGTGACACAGAGTTTTGCCTGGAGAGTGGGAAAAGAGGTGGCTGAATGGGTGAAGGACCTATCAGGCAGATAGACTCAATCCATAGTGGATCTGGAAAAGTTCCAAGAAGTTATTGCATCCAGAGTGGGGAGGCATTGGGCTGAATTTTCCCCCCAATTTGGTGAACTTTTCCCCCTAATTTGGTGAAGTTTTCTCCTAATGAGCAATAGGCAGCAGTGATTCGCTTCTCCCTTAACATCCATCCTTCCTCTGGGAAGGTTGGGGCTTCCCATGGGAAAGACCACTGACAATATTAATAAGGAGAAGAGGTTCTAAGTGCCTGGTCCCCTATTCTATTGTGTGAGAAACATATTCATCACTGACTTCACTTAGTTTATTTGATTCTCACAACCCTATGAAGTGAGTTTCATTTTATCATTGGCTTAAAGAAAATTGTATATGGCCCAGAGAGGTAAATGCATCAAGGTCACACAGTTCCCGAGTGGCAGAGCTGACATTTGAACTATAGTGGAAACTCTGAAAAATTCTTTAATGCTGCATACAAGGAACTGCAGAACTACTCGGATGAATGATCCACCCTAGTTCATAGAAAACTCTGTTACTCAAAGCTCAAACTTCCAGGTTGAATTAGAAAAGGAGATGAAATAGATTCCCACTGTGCCTCACTTTCTTCCGGCCCCGCGGCCATTCCATGGATTTCCCATAGCGCTCTTAGGCTGACTTGAATGGCATCAGTGTTGCCTATCCAAACATTGGAAAGAATCGTCATTGTTAGCTGGGTGTGGTGGCACACGCCTTTAATCCTAGCACTCGGGATGCAGAGGTAGGCAGATCTTTGTGAGTTCAAGGCCAACCTGGTCTACAGAGTGAGTTCCAGGACAGCTGGGGCTACAGGGAGACTCTGTCTCAAAAAGTCCAAAAAGTAAAAAAAGAATTGTCATTGTTTACATAGACCTTCAGACCCATGTCAGTAGAAAAACATGACTGATCCATCAACTTGATCAGCTGACCATAGAAAGCTACTTACTGAGCACCTACTGTGCTCCTGCACCTGTGGGGATAGATAAGAATGATAACAGTGAGGTCCCTAGCTGGTGGGAGTCTGTGGTAGTGTAAGAAACCTTCAAGGTCAACAAAAGCAGGCCATCGTAGAAACGACCACTTGGAGACTCTGGAAGGGAAACCACATTTCACCACAGGAGAGACGAGTATAAAAAGAATTAGAATGCAGAGCTCAGGCTGAGTCTTAAAGGATGCAGGAGGCGGAGAAAGGAAGACTCAGAGCAGGGAATTAACATCCCCAAGACCAGAAGCTCAGAAAAAGTCAAGGAGTCCAACACCCATTTCACTTTCAAACTCCCTCGGACTCTATGAAAGGTCTTTCCTTGTCTGGCCTGAGCCTCAGTGTAGAAAAACTCCGGCCTCCCTGTCTCCATCCTGAATCCCCTTGACCCCGAACCCAGGCTGACACGGGCCATCTCCCATCCGTAGTCCCGCCATAGTGCCTGGCCTTTCTCTGTGCTCTTGGCTCTATGAGAATTTCTCCGCCTCTGCAAAGGAGACGTTCTCTACCCTTACACACGCAGCTTGAATGCTCCTCTCCTCCGTGGCTTTCTTGTTTACCACGTTCCTTCCTGTCTACCTTCATCCTACCTCACAGCTCTGTGTGTTTCTATGGCATATCCCTTCAGTGGAATATAAGGCGTTGCAAGGTAACAGGAGTTTGTCTAACTTTACAAAGCTGGTCTTCAATAGCTATGCATTCTGTGTGGGTGGAGTCAACCATCAATGGATCAAAAATATTCAGAAAAATATTTAATCTGTATTGAACAAAACGGTGCAACAAGTGTTTACCCAGGATATCATCCTGTTCAATACTATAGGTAATCTATAAAGAGTGTGAACTATAGAGAAGGATGACATGGGTAATATGTCAATATATCTAAATGGAAAATATCATGCTATTTTATAGAAAAGTCTCAGTATCCGTGAATTTTGGTAACCTTAGGGAAGAGTCCTGGATTCAACAGCCATGAATATTGGGGGACAATATTACCTCTGTTCATGTACGGCCCAACACAGGGCATGAATCAAAGGGCACAGTAATTACTTACTGACTACATGGATAGATTGAACCAGATAGTAAATCAGTATCACTTACTTAAAGTGAGCTGACGGAGTTGGAGTGTGTTTGGAGTTCCTCAGTCCAAAACAGTGGTTGCTACCTGAGTGTGGCTCTTTAACTTATCATTGGAAATGAAATGAAATATTAAACTATAGCTCCTCGGGTACAGCTGCCCCATATGGAAAGCAGCTACAGGGTGGAATAGTGCATATGTAAAATACTTCTGTGATTACAGAAAATTCTACTGAGGAGTGTTGGTCTGGCTTCTAGGCCTGTTCTCTCATCTCTGTCTGCACTATCTCCCTTCCTAAGGTTGCTGCCCCAAGCCTTTGGGTCACTGAACTCAGTTGTTAATGCTAGCAGCTGCAGAGGGACTGAGGAGCTGGGTTTGGGGGAGGGTTATACTATTCCATGTAAATTAAATCACTTGTCTCCGGTAGGCTCAGAGCCTGCAGAGAGAGCTTCATGGCTGTTAAGAAACAGGTACCTGGCCTGGGGAAAACTAGAGCCAAGGTACCAAGTGATGGAACCCATCACTTGGTACCTTGCTAAGCAAGGTTCAAAGGCACCTAGCAAGCTGAGAAACATGGGTGTCTCCAGCCTTTAATTGAAGATGTTCTTAGTGAGCTGATAAAGTCAGAGCCACCTGAGGGCTGTGTTTCTTGAGGGGAAGAAAAAGAATGAGAAAAAAGAAAACAGCCGCTTTCTTTTCATAGAATCATTTAGCTCACCGGTTCAGTTAAAAGGCATTTATTGAATTCCAAGATCAGTAGATTTCAAATATCGTCTGTCTTTGAAGTGAATCCCTCAAATACAAGGCCAATTTATAAGACACATAAAAAGAGTTGCTGCCAGGTTGAGGGTGGAGATGGCCACGTGGAGTGGTTGTTTGGTCTCTCTGATGCCCTTGCACGCAGTTCCAGGGAGGCACTTGCACTCGGTCTAGGGGGTGGCCCTGGCGCCCCATCTTCAAGCTGTGTGGGGGCGTGCACAATTCGAGTGTTCTGGGCTATGGGTAACCCACATTTTTCAAGAATAGAATAAAATATGCATGTTTCCGCAATGATAATAAAATATGCATATTTCTACAAGTCTTTCTAGACTGTGAAATGCTTTTTATATAATATTCATCTGGGGACTGGAGGGATGGCCTAGCGGTTAAGAGCACCGACCACTCTTGCACAAGACCCGGGTTCAATCCCCAGCACCCACATGGTGGCTGAGAACTGTCTGTAACTCTAATTCCAGGAGAACTCCAGTTCCAGGGGAATCCGAGACCCTCTTCTGGGAATTGCACAACATGGGTGCACAAACCTACATGCAGACAATACATTCATACACATAAAAAAATAAATAAATAAAATTTTTTAAAAATTAAAAAAAAATATTTCATCTGATCTTCCTGACAAGGGAAATCAAATGAAGTTTTTGGGCTTAGGGAACCATCGTCATTCTATTCTGTAACCCTAGCAGTTAGTTTAGTTTCAGGCACATAGGAGATGTCTTATAGGCTGTTTGAGGGAAGAAATAAGGGAGGACAAAGGAAAGGAAGGAGGGAAGGGGAAACGGAGGGAAGGAAGAAAGAAGAGAAAGAAGGAGAGAGGAGAGAGGAAAGGAGTAAGAGAGAAAGAAAGAGGGAGAAGCAAGGAAGGAAGGAGGGAAGAGGAGGAAGGGAAAGAGGGAAAGAGAAAAAGGAAGACAGAATTGGGGGGAAGGGGGAGGAAGACACAAAGGAAAGGAGGAAAGGAGGGAGCTTGGAGTATGCACCTCACTGTTAGTTCCAGTTCACGGATAGACCAAATTGAACTGCAGTGATTTAGTAAGGTTAAACATCAACCCCATCAGAAGAAGGGAGACCTGATGTAAACCCAGGTCTTCTGTCACAGGCTCTGAACCACTCTCCGACCTCTCTCCCAGGTGATCTTTTTCAAACACAAAGCCACAGAACCTGTACCCCTGCTTACCCCTCCCCTATAGTTCCAGCTTCTTCATGCATGAACCTGCAGAATGTCCCTCTCTGTGAAGGAGCTTCTCCATCATCCTAGGTCTCCTCACTCCATTCCTTGAAATGATCCTCTCCTCTCCATGTTTTTTGTGACCACCTGAGAAACAGACATTCCAGAAAGGGGGATCAGAGCTCCTGGTATTCCAGGGATACAAAAATGGATCTGTATTTAAATTCTAGTGAGTCAGGACACAGGAGGTGGACTTATGAGTATTCCACTGTTATAATGAGGCCATGTCTAGAAGTGAGTAAGGAAAAAAAATTGTTTGACATGGGGGAAAATGAGTGATAGGATTTGTTCTCAGATGACCAAAGAAAGAGACTTCCTGTCACAGGCTGAGCAGTTGTTAATGGGTCGTACTGTGGCTGTAATGTTAGAAATAATTAAACCGTGAGTTCAGTGAAATCCCAGCCGCAGGAATAGGGTAACCCCCCACCCCCTCACACACACACAGACAAACTTTCCAAGGCTCATAACAGAACAAAGCACTTTTTACTATCACAAAATCTTTATGAATCGCTATCCTTGAGGTGAAGTTATATCCTTTATGGTCACATTTTGGTAGTTTCCTTAAATTATTGAAGGCATTTCAAAGGGTCTGGTCTCTTGGAACAGAGCTGGGAGAGAGGCCCCGTCCCCCATCTGGAGGTGGGTTAATGATGGTGTTCCTCCTGCACAACGCGTCCAGGACACGGAGGTTAATAAAACCCGTAGCTCTTCTTCATGGGTACCAAGGGATGGTTAATGTTCAAGACTGTGCAAGACCTCGGCTTAATGTTCCATATGAAGGATAGAGCTGCCAGAAGACACCCTCCCTAGTGCCAGGCTTGCATATTAGCACATGCCAGAAAGGGGCTGGGCACCCCACAAAGTCATCTGCTTTTTGGCCAGGCTTGCCATGCCCCTACCCCCAAACTTAGGGTCAGCTACTCTGTTCACAGAGAACACTGGACAAGGGTTGTCAGCACATCCAGCTGGCCTGGATAAGACCTGAGTCCCCTCCTTCTTCTTTGGTCCTCAGAAGAATAGCACTCTCTCCTCCTTGAGCACATGCACACAAAGGGGTCTTGGGAAATGTGGATGATACATCAGTTTTAAGATTACAAGCACAGATGTTAGGCATGGTGATGCATGCCCTTAATCCCAACATTCAGGAGGCAGAGGCAGGCAGATTTTTGTGAGATCAAGGCCAGCCTGGTCTACAAGGTGAGTTCCAGACCGGCTGGGCGTATGAGAGACCCTGTCAAAAACAAATAAACTGCTGGACAGCTTTAGTGTCAATTTGACGCACCTGGGTTGAGAGAGCCTTAATGGGGAACTGCCTCCATTGGACTGGCCTGTGGCCATGTTCTTCTCCCTGCTGATTTTGTCTCAGTGAAACAACTCACTGTTGACTCCATCTGAATGCGGAACTTAGGATCCTTAACTCCGATTGTCAGCTTCACAGGATCTAGACTCACTGAAGAGCCAAACCGTTGGGCTTGTCTACAAGGAGATTTCTAGACTGGGTTAATTGAGGTGGGAAGATCCACCCTTAAAGCAGGCAGCAGAATGCATAGGCTGGTGTCCCAGGCCCCATATAAGAGAAAATGAGCTGAATAGCAGTATTCTTCTCTGTGCTGGATAGCTTTACTGTCGACTTGACACACTGGAGTTGAGGGAGCCTCAATTGGGGAACTGCCTCCATTGGACTGGCCTGTGGCCATGTCTGCGGGGCATCTTCTTGATTGTTGAGTGATGTAGGAAGATCCAGACCACTGTGGGCACTGCCACCCTGGGCAGGTTGTTGTGTATTGTATAAGAAAGCAGGCTGAGCATGTGCCAGGGGAGCAAGCCAGTAAGCAGCGCTCCTCCATGGCCTGTGCTTCAGCTCCTGCCTCCAGGTTCCTGGTCTTGAGTTCCTACCTTGGGCTCCCTCAGTGACAAACTCTGACCTGGGAGATGTAAGATGAACAAACCCTTTCCTCCCCAAGTTGGTATTGGTCAGAGTGTTTTGCCACAGTAACCGAGAAGCAAACTAGAAAACAAACCAACAAAAAGATCACAAACACAGGCTGTGGGTTGTGGGAAATGAATCCAACCCCATTTGTCAGCCTGCTTTCTTATACAATACAGAAGACAGTAGTTAGAAGGACTGTCTTGTGTCCCTTCAAAATTCAGATGCTGAAATCTAAACTCCAAGGTGAAAATATCAGGAGCTGGAGATTCTGTGGGGTGATGGGTCATGAAGTCTTCATGGAGAAGACTTGGGACCTTCTAGAAGAGGCCTGGGAAGACGAGACTGCTTCTGTGCCATGAAAGCATCTGCTATGAACAAGTAAGGAGTTGTTCACCAGACTCTAAGCCCGACAGAGCTTTGATCTTGGGCTTCTGCTTCCAGAACTGTGGGTCATGGGTTTATAATATTTGTGAGCCTCTCAGTCAGGATATTATAGTATCCTACCAGCCCACACAGACTAAGAGGCAGCTGGACTCCAGGCAACTCGCCTGACCACTCTGACTTTGTTTGAAAACAGCTAGAAATAGATCACGAGATAGACTATGAAAGGAATTGACTTGAGAGGTGATCCTGCCCTACAGCAGGATAGTGGAAAGAACAGCAGGTAAGAAACCTGATGTCGTCAGCCATTGGCGGGTCACCATGGGCAACTGGGGGTAATTCCAACATGGGCCTCCAGAAGGCAGTGTACAAAAGAGCCTCAGAATTACCCCATCCTGGGCCAGGAACAGAAGCATTTAGACATCAACTTTTAGTCCTTGGCTGACAGTTGCTCCAGGGTTTCTGTAAATAGAGTAGGTTCCTCTTCTACCTCCAGAAAGCCTTTTGCAAGCATATGAAAATATGTGTGACATGTGTTGACCTGGGAAGGTCTGAAAGGAATTATGAGAGGTGTTTGCTAACCTAAAGTCCTAATTCTTCATCTCCCAAATGAGGTCAGTGCTTCTAACCTCCTTGCAGGAGGGTTAGTGCAGTAATATAAACATCCAATGAGTACTAGTTATGATTCTAGCTAACCAAAACAGATGGGTGTGTTTGCTGTGACTGATTCCTAGTCAGAAATCCTGGTAACTTGCCTGCGTTTGAAAGCTCTTCTGGACTTAGATATTTTTCTGTTTGGGAAAAGAAACTTTACTGTCTGGTTGGGATTACAGGGAATTGGAAAGGTAAACTCAGTGGATGTATGGGTGGGTGTGTTGGGACAGGGAGGAGGTGGATGTGGAGAATCGAAGGTTCTAGAGCACATCTCAGGTGGAGATGACCGCGTCCTAAATCCTAAGGGTCTGTAATCATTTTGGTGTGCCCCCCACTCCCAGCTGAGATGCCTCCCTTTCTTGCATCATCTGGCACTTTGTCTCTATAACACACTGGACTTCTTCACCCAGAGGTGAAGCAATGCCCCTATGAATATGCCGAGAGCTTCACACTTAGACTATTGTAACACAGGGAGACACGGCAAAGACATGGCACCTCTCTCTCTCTGTCCATCTTTGTCCCTTCCACTAGATCTCAGGATGAATCCTTTGGGAGTACAGGTGGGTGGCTAGGTGACATGGAATTAATGAGTGTAACAATGATGCCGTCTTTGTAATATTGGTATGGAGTCAGCATGATGCTTGTGCTCACAATGTCAGCAGATATGAAAAAGGGACTCAACATGTTCCAGTGTCCAGTGACACTGTGGCATCTTGTGTGTGTGTGTGTGTGTGTGTGTGTGTGTGTGTGTGTTCCTGTGGCCAGGTAATCAGTCTGTAAGCACTTTACAAGTCCACAGAGTGAGTGAATGAATGAATGAATGAATGAATGAATGAATGAATGAAATCCCTAGGGAGATGAGAAAGACAAGAAGGGGAGTTGTATTTGGTAAGAAAAAATACAGTGGGGGATTTAGAACTTCATGAACTGCCACCCTTGAATTGTGCTAAAATCCAGGAAGCCAAGCTGACAGGGCCATGTAAATTTGAGATGTCTCTATCTGCTTCTACGAATTCACTTCTTGCCTATTGTCACCTACCAGGGAGCTATCCCCAGTTTCATTCAATTGTTAAGAATAAATAGCATCCAGGCTGCTAAAAAAAGAGAAATATCCCAGCACATCTCAGGTCACCATGTGTCATTCAACAACTCTACGGCATGATTCTCTGCAATCTTCAACTTCTTGATAGAGAAAATAGTTTTAACACCCAGACTTGAAAGTACACGTCAATCAGACATCCCCAGCAATGAGTTTTGACGAATAAAGGAGAGTCCATAGCAGAGTGTTTCAAAACAACTACAAGTACTTCTGGATGTGCACACAGAAGGTGGGGCATGCAGAGAAGTTGCATTTCTTTTTGTTAGCCTCTTACCTCCACTACCTCCAAGCTCTTGCCTATTCAAGTGAGAAGTTCTCTGAAAGGAAGACTAGTCTCCTCCTCCCTAGGAATCCAAACCACAAACAAAGCCATCCTGGGAATTCTTCTATCCTTTCCTGAAGCTCTGGTTTCTATGGTGACCCCCTGGTCTTTGTCACCCTCTCATTCATTCTTTGGTTGAAAAAATATGTGTCAAGTATATACTCTGCATTAGAGCCCATTCTCAGCAATGTGACCACTTGGAAATTTCATATCATACATACAAGAGACCCCGAGAATACAGTTAGTGGAGGGGTCTTGCTGGAATCCTGAGGGCAGTACGGATTGACTGTGGCCTGAGGGGTCAGCCTTGGCCCCTTGAGCAGCTGGAATCAAAATCTTCAACCTAATAACCAGTATGTACAAAGGAAAGATGGGGACAAGGACCAGCCAGGAAGTGGGCTCCTGGCTGTGGGCAGATGCAGGACCAGGGAGCTCCACAGCTGGCTCCAAGCACTGTTGCCCCTCTACAGACAGTGGTATGGTCCTGATGCGGAGACCTTTGTGTCTGATGCCATCCTGGGGGCATCATGCAGAGTAGTCACTTTCATCTGCTTTTTCTGAGTAATATACCAGGTAAGAGGCCAAGAATCCTACACACACATTTACAAAGAAGACTCTGAACCCCTGTCCCTCCCAGGGCTTCTCGTAGCTAGAATAAATCAACCATCTGCTTATGGAGTAGACAGTTTCTCTGGGAACTCAGACTAGCAAACCCATAGATTGAACCTGCAGCTCAGAGGTAACAGCTATTGTACCCAGCCCTGTACCCCAGTGTCATGAGAGCTCCACAACCTCATGCACCTACAGAAAAGGAAGCAGAAGTAGAGGGAGGTGGCTGCCAGATGCAGAAGCCAGAGTCCACCGTGAGAGGCTTTGCCCAGATGGCCTGGCGCCAGCCTTACTGCTTGCTATTCATCCCGGAGCTGGACCCTCAGGTGTAGGAATGAACTAGGGGCTCCAGGCTCCCAACTGTGCCTGACTGGCTCCTCTGTGGCCTCTGGACTCCTCTGATGAGAGGAGTGAAGGCACCTGTCTGTCCCCCGCCCCTCAGACATCCTGGCTCAGAACCCCAGGTTCAGTCTCTACTGTTACAGCTTCAAGAACTGGAGAGGGAGGACAAGGCAGTGTCATCTAGTCCCATTATCAAAGTGTCTCCTGTCCCATCATCAAAGTGGCCCCTGTCCCTTGGTCTGGTGCCAGCCATAGGGTTCCGGGGCCCCAGGCTTCCAGGCCGCTGGGTTCTTTGGCCTTTATCTGGCCCCACCCTGGCACCTCCGACCTGTTCGCCCGGGGCCCCGCTGGCCGACCTTGGCCTGTCTCTGGCCTCAGCCGGGCGCCAGAGCTGCTCCTGGACTTGAGCCAGGCCCCGCCCCAGGCGGCCTCTCCCCAGCATGGCCACCTAGACTTACAGGCCAGCCTGGCACCAAGGCTGCCCCAAGTGCTCCCAGAGGCCAGCTGTGCCTGCAGGTAAGGAAACCCCACCCCAAGGCCTTGTGCAACTTTTAAAAGGCTCATAGGTGGTGGCGCATGCCTTTAATCCTAGCACTTGGGAGGCAGAGGCAGGCAGATCTTTGTGAGTTCAAGGCCAGCCTGGTCTACAGAGTGAGTTCCAGGACAGCTGGGGCTACAGGGAGACCCTGTCTCGAAAAGACCAAAAAAAAAAAAGGCTCATAGAGGGTCGGTCCATCCTCTGTGTCTCACGCCCTGGTGGACCTAAACTCCTCAGGGCAGCCCTTTTAACCACTTGTTCTTCATCCCAGATACTAGGTCGAAGTGACATTATATCACTTAATGCTAGCCTCATTTAAGAGAAGAAGACCTCCACACTCTCCCATTTTATAAACTAGAATACTGTAGCCTAGAAGGAAAAAAAAAAAAAACCTAGAAATTCTGTTCAAAGCCTCTGACATCTAGATAATGAGAGACCCTGCATTCAAGCCTGGGATGTTCCACCTCCAAAAGGCCATAGTCGCTGCCACTCAGTAGTAGCTGTAACTCTGGGTAAGCGACGTTTCCTCTCTTGGCCTCAGTGTCTTCATCTGTGAAATGGGGACAGTTGCAACACCCACATACACCTGTGAAGGGACAGTGAACAGGCCTGGAAAGTGTGGCAGGCCTGGAAGCAGGGCAGCTGGTGAGTACAGACGGCTTGACGTAGCAGGCATGCTAACTGCCTGGGGTCTCCAACCCCTCCCCACTGATGACTCGTGGTCCGAGCTCTGTCTTCTTATTATTGCCTTAAACCCATCAGTCTCTTAGTCTTCCTTCTTACCTTGCTCATTTTGCATACCACAAAGCGCAGAGATTTCTGGAATCTTCTTTACTATTCACATCACTGTGCGAAGTTTATTTATTATCAACATTCATTGCAGAGGTGACAGAGCAGAGGCCTGACAAGATTTTTTCCCCCTAAAGCTCCTGTGTGCATTTTCCCCAACTAATTTAATGTTTGTGGCCAGACTAGCTTATTCTGTAGAAAACTGACAATTCAAAGTGGGAACTCCTCTGGCGGCTCCCTATGTATGAAGTACTTTGTCAGCAAACTCTGGATTTAAATGTCAATTGTCCTATAAGATGCTGTGTGATTCTGGGCAACTTACTTAATATTTCTGAGTTATGGTATTTTTCTTTTTCTTTATTTTTATTTTATGCATATGAGTGTTTGGCCTGCATGTATGTAAGTGCACCCTTGTCATGCAAATGCCCAGAAGAGAGTGTTAGATCTCCTGGAACTGGACAGTTGCCACCAACCATCAGATCCAGGTCCTCTGCAACAGCAGCCAGTGCTCTTAGGCGTCAATCCATCTCCCCAACCCCTTGAGCTGTGATATCTTTCTACTTGGTAAGGAAGTACAGAACCTTCTTAAGGGTGGGGGTGGGGCGGGGCGGAAAGAACAGCAAGCCCAGGTCTGGCAGATGGTAGGTGCTCCATAAAAGACTAAGTTAAAATCTAGTTGGAATACTTAAAAGTTACACACTGTTTGGGGAAGGGAAAAGGAACTAAGAAATACATTTCCTTTGGTCAAATGCATGGAAAACGAGAAAGCAGGAGACGCACCAGCCACGGGGACCCAGCGCCACACCGTGTCCCCAGAGAGGCAGAACTTTAGAGGTTGTGGAGGGCAAGGTCCATGGCCCCTCCTGAGCTGACCTCTCACTTCCTGGTGGAATAAGATGTTTTCTTGAGAGCAGGGCCTGGCCTCCCTAAGGGGAGGAGGGAGCTCAGAGTCCAGAGGCTAGATCGTGGAGAGAGAGAGAGAGAGAGAGAGAGAGAGAGAGAGAGAGAGAGAGAGAGATTGAGTGTATCAGGCCTCTCTGTCAGGTCTCAGCAGTCCAGCCTTTGGATGAAGCGGGGTGTGGATGTGATTGCTTCTTCTTCCTCCAAATTAAAAAAAAAGGGGGGTGAAAGTCACCTGCTGGAGCTTCACCAACGGATGGTCAAGGCCAAGGCGTGGTCCCAGGGCCAGGACTCTTCCCTCTGCTTCCAGCATGCTCCAGGATCTCCAGGAGCGCAGGCTGAAGTGCTGGAGGGACCTGGCACTTTGCAGGGAAGTCTAGACTAGACATTTCCCAGAGCCCCTCTGCTCTTGTTTCCCAGGCAAGGAAACAGGGGGGCAGATGGTACGGTGCATGAGTAGGGTCCACCAACAGCAAGACTCCAGCTCAAGTGGCCGTCGGTGAGCACAACATGGATTTGCTTACTTGGCCCTCCACAGACACATTTGGAATTACAGGTCAAAACAAGGTCATTAATCAGTTAACCACAAGACAAAGTACATCCAGGTAGCTCAAAGTCATCATTATAAGGTTGCCTTTTAGAAGGAGGCAGGAAGGGCAGACTCACAAGAGGAGATGAGGTAGTGGACACAGAGAGTGGACACAGGTCAGGTTGAACTTGGGTTGGTTTGAGTAGCAAGTTTATGATCACCTGTGATAGCAGCTGCTAGACAGCAATGATCTATGTTCTACAGGACAATCTGGCCCATTCTTCAGGTGTGTTAGATGAGCTGTGGAGTCCCTCCAAGCTGGCCAGGTGAATCTGTGCCCAGCTAAACCCCTAGCTTATAAGGAACTGCTAGGCTGGGAGGTGGGATCCACACTGAACTACTCTGGCTCCAGTGTCCAGTAAAGAAGTATATCCTGGGGCTGGAGAGATGGCTCAGCTGTTAAGAGCACCGACGACTGCTCTTGCAGAGGACCCAGGTTCGATTCCCAGCACCCACATGGTGGCTAAGAGCCGTCTTTAACTCCAGTTCCAGGGGAATCTGATACCCTCTTCTGACCTCTGCAACAATGCATAATAGGGGTACACCTACTTACATGCAGACAGTACATTAATACACATAAAATAATACATTTTAAAAAAGAATATATCTGATTAAAAAAAAGAAGTATTTCCTATGTGGTAAATAAATACAGCTAATTCATCACTATAAACCCCCTGGGCAGATCCAGGAGAGCCTGGAGCAGGGATGGGAACAGCAGGCCCTTTAGGTCAAGAGTGTCCCATGCAGGCGTCTCCTGTGATAGGGGCAATAGGTCTACCCTCCTCCTGCTCGCCTTCACTTCCCAGCCTTTTACAATTTTTTTCAACAAAAACTACAATATTATAGTCAGGCAGCTGGGTTTTTATTATTCATACTGATTTCTAAAAAGGAACATTCTGGCTTTAATTAGAATGAAAAATACGAGCCATAGAAATATTCAAATATCACATGGCTCCATTATTTACACCATTGATTCCAACAGGCAGATAAACACAGAGTCGGAAGTGTGCTCTGCACTATTTAAAGAACAAAGAAACATTAATCTGGTCCTAACTCTCCTCCTGTGGATGAAGTCCTGCAAAGAAAAGTACGGTAAAGATTCTGTCCATGTGGCCTTAGAGGTGCAGGAGCAGAGGTCTCAAAGGGACACTAAAATAATAACTGCTCCAACAGCATCCTGTGCAGAATCCATACCACTAAGTCCTGAGACATACCGCAAATGCCTCCCCTTTTATTTGCTGACTTAATCCTGGGGAATCACCCAAGGAGATCAGCATTTTGATCCATTTTCCAGATAGATTCACGACCTCAGGGAAGTCTGACCACTCTCCCACAGGTTTGTGTGTTTCAACACCTGGTTACCAGCTGGAGCCCTGTTGGTGGGACCTTTTGGATGTGAGGACCTAACTAGCATATACAGGATCCAGGGTGCAACCCTGCCTTGAAGATCACACCCACCTTTCCTTCCAAGCTGAGCTCCTTGCTTCCTGTCCCCATCTGTTGCTGTGATCAGCAGCAAGCCTCCAGGGCCATAGGTAGAGCCCCTCCCACCAGCATGCCCTCTCCACCATGGTGGACTGTGTCCCTTCAACTGTGAGCCAAAACAAAGGCTTTCTCCCTTAAGTAGCTCCTGTTGGGCATTTTGTCACAACAATGCAAAAAGGAACTAATACAGAAGTTAAGTAACTGGTATAGCCACCCATCCACAGAGGGATAGACAGCTGTACAAGGCTGATGCCAGGACTGTGGGGTGGACCCTGGGCTACCCCTCCCTGTGAGAAGTTGAATGTCTACCCCTCTCGATCTCCATCTTATTTTTAGAGACAAAGTCTCACTAAACCTAGAGCCATTTTAAAGATCAGAGGTCTGAGCCTTGGCAAGGTCATGTGATACCCACTGAGTTGGGATTAAGCCAGGTGATGCTAGAATCTTCTTCTTTACCCACCCAGTGCCTTCCTAGTAGGATTTGCCTATAGGTCAAAGGAGGGTTTTTACAGGAGATTGCATAGGGCCTTGGGGACATAAAAAAGTTAAATTGAGCTCCCCCCCCCAATCTTATGGTTTCTATCTCTTTGAACAACCATGAAAGTAAAAGTCCCCTTGCTGGGAGAACCCTTTTTCTCTGTAGTGTTGAACCCCTAATTGAATCCACTTAAACCCCTATATTTTCTTTAAGCACAACAGCCAACCATGGGCTTGGTTCGGATAGACCTAGGGTGCCCTACGGCAAGGGAACACTTCTGCATTTAGGCTTCCTTCCCGTAGTGGGACTTCCTGGTGCCTTCAGACCAGGAGGCCTCCCCTGCAGGACCAGCACCCCTCCCAGCACAGCAGCCAACAATTGTCTGGGCCCCCCCAAAGGATTTGGGTCATTTCCTCTTCCAATTTCTCATAACTAATCAGAGACACAACTGGTGCCTTCAAGGCTCTGATACCTGGAGGAAGAGGAGATGGAGATGGAGGTCACGGGATCCAGAGTGCTCGCTGGTGTTGGTGCTCTTCATGTTCTCACAACCCCGTCTGTCTGTCCCTCTTGCTTGTTCCCTTTTTCCTCTCTCATTTCTGCATTACTCCAAGAGCACTTTTATTGTGGCTTTCTTCTGGCTCTTTTAACAAGTGACCATGCACTTTAGTAATGACTTAAAACAACCACACACTTGTACTTTCACAGAGCCAGATCCTAGGCCCCAAGGTCTGACAAAGGGTCAATGGGGTTCTGAAGGCTCTGAGGGTGAATCCATTCCAGATGTGTGCCCGGCTCCAGGTGGTGGCTGGAGATCGGAGCCTTGGCAATCTGTAGCTTACAGATACACGTTCCAGTTTCTGCTTTGAGACCGCCCCGGCTTCCCACCTCCTTGTGCCTCTGTATCTTGATATGACCTTTTAAAAAGGGCCCTAAGGGCTGGAGATGCTTGGAGTTTAAGAGCATGTATTGTTCTTGCAGAGGACCCAAGTTTATTCCCAACATCTGTGTTGGTTGGCTTGCAATGGCCTGTAACTCTGGCTTCTGAGGGATCTGGTACATCTGCCCTCCACAGCCACTGGAACTCAGGTACACACACACACACACATAGATATAAAAAGAAATGTGAAAATGGCCCTAGTCTTTGGTTTTGACTGGCTCATTCCACTGGGATCTCACTGTACACATTACAAAATCATTTTCTTGTGTGTGTGTGGGGGGGGTGTATGCATGTGTATCCATGTGTGCCTGTGCCTGTACATGTAGAAGCCAGAGGTCAACGTTCAGTTCTACTTTTTCCCTTCTCATGTTTTGAGACAGTGGCTCCCACTATCCAGTGAACCCCCAGGGTCTGCCTGTCCCTGTCCCTCCAATGCTGGGGTTATAACCATGTATCCGCACACCAGAATTTTTTACATCGCATCTGCAGAGGAATCTGAACTCAGGTCCTTATGCTTGCATAGCAAACACTTTGCCTACAGAGCCGTCTCCCCAGCCCCCATTTTTAAATACCTTCATGTTCTTAGTGGTTCTGGTGTAAAGTTCCCCCTATAAGTTCATGTATTTGAACAGCTGGTCTTAAGCCGTTGGTCCTATGTGAGGAGGCTGTGGAATCTTTGGGATGCAAGGTTTAGACCACTGTGGGGTGAAACTCGAGGGTAACAGCTTAGCCTCGGGTCTCCACTCCTCCTGATCTTCCAAGATGGAACAAGCTCTGCTCCCAGTTTCCATCATCATGGACGAAGCTGCCCATTCCACAGTCTCCAGAAACTGTGAGCCCAAAGAAATCCTTTCCTCGGGCTTCTTCAGGGAGGCATTTCATCCCAGTCACAAGAAGAGTGAGCAACACACTTAGGTCTGGGGGACTTGAGTTGTGGGGGAGACAGCAGTTCACACCCAGTGTGCTTGTCTTCCATTACTAAATGAAAGCCATTCAGCTGTGCGGTTTTCTAGGGTACACAAGGAATGCCACCACCTCCCTGTTGATACAACTCGGGGGGTTAGAGAGATGGCTTGGCAGTTAAGCAAGTGTGCTGCTCTTGTAGTGTACCCCAACTCAGTTCCCAGCACCCACGTCAGGCAGCTCACAGCCACTTGTAACAACAGCAGGATCCCACACCTCTGGCCTCTGGGAAAACCTACACACATGTGCGCACTGACACACATAATTAAAAAAAATCAAATATGCAGTTTCTTGGTCCAGGTTCCAGATCCTGACAAGCTCAGGTTTGGACAGTCCCTCCAACTTCAGTCCAAAGCTGCCCCTCCCTGCCCTCGACCCCACAAGATGGCTACCGCCCTGTGCTGGGGTCATACAAAAAGCTTGCCTGGCTGCCAGGCCCGAGCCTAGAGCAGTTCCTTGTATAGTGTTAGGTGGAGGAACAAATGAACTAAGTAGTCATTTAGTAAGTACCTACTACATACTTGGCTGTATACTTGGGCTGGGATGTAGAGAGAAAACAGAGTTGGAGAGGTAGCTCAGTGGTAGAGCACTTGCGTAGCCCATACAATACCCTCGGTTCAAGCCCCAGCACCACCAAAAATAAGAAAACTATCCATCCTGTCTGGTTGGGAAACAGATCTGTAACCAGATCATCAGAATGCAGCAAGACAGAGCCAGTGGAAGATGCGCGAGCCGAGGGCCCTAGAGACCCCGGGGAAGAGGAAGCATTTTGGCCTGTGGGACCAGGCGGAAGTCAGGGAGAGTCTCCCAGCAGACTAGACTTCTAAACAGTCTGGAAGGAAGATTTTCTGTCTGACTCCTGGCTGCCAGGAATAGAGAGCCAATCATTACCCCAAGGAACAAGAGGAGGCGCTTTCTCTCCCTGGCTGAGCGCAAGCCGTGTGGCTGTGCAGTTGCTCTGAGCCAGCCCGTCTTCCCCATCACTGTCCAGGTGGCCTCTATTTCTCCATCTTCCCCATCACTGTCCAGGGTGGCCTCTACTTCTCTCTAGTTTGATTTGGCTCTTTGCAGTACTTCATGAGCAGCTTGCACTGGGTATGCTGGTTAGGAACCCATGCTTGGAAGAAGGTGTGTGTGTGTGGTACACACATAACTTTTCTTCAAAAATAGAACAGGACAAATGCTACTTCACAGTGTTGGTGTGAGAGGAAGAGGAGCGGGCGCAGACACCATGGTCCCCAGCATCCCTAGGGGTTGTTTCAAGAATTACCATAGATACCAATATCTGCAAATGTTCAACTCCTTTGTTCCAAGTCCTTTGTAGGCAGCATCTACCTGTCTACCTAGAAGCGGTACATGTCCCCTGTACTTTAAATCATGTCTTGGTCACTTTGATGTCCATCATGATGTAAGTATCAGGTAAATAGTTATTTCACTGTGTTGTATAGGGGACACAAGAATTGGAAAGTGTGTGTAGGTTCTGTATAAACGCCATGTTGTGTGGTTTGGTTTGGTTTTTGGAGACAGGATCTCATGTAGCCTAGGTTGGCTTCAAATATACTATGTAGCTGAGGTTGACTTTGAACTGCTGATCCTCCTGCCTCTACCTCCCCAGTGCTAGGATTATAGACTTGTGTCACCCACTACACCCAGTTTATCTATTGCTGTGGATCAAACACAAAGCAAAGCAAATACTCCACCAACTGCACTAGATGCCCTAGACAGCATGTTGTTAAAAATATATTTTAGGGGTCAGTGAGATGACCTGGTAGGTAAAGGCACTTGTCACCAAGTCTGACGACCTGAGTTTGATCCTTAGATCTCACATGGTGGAGGGACAAAACTAAGTCCCGTAAGTTGTCCTGTCTGGTTGGGGAAACAGATGTGTAACCAGATCATCAGAATGCTGCAAGACAGAGCCAGTGGAAGATGTGCGAGCCAAGAGCCCGAGGCCTTGGATCCACATGTGAGACCCAAGTAGTTAGCTATATACATATATTATATATATATCCATACGTATGAATACATAAGTATACACGTATGTATATATCAGCATCCATATCTATGTATATATAATGTTTCTGATATATACATATATAATTATGTATACATACATATGGATGCATCTATATATCAGCAACATTAAATAGACTTAGTAAGTTATGAGCGTGTGTGTGTGTGTGTGTGTGTGTGTGTGTGTGTGTGTAGTAATAATTATAGAAGAAGAGGTTACAGATTTGAAAGGGAGTGGAGGAGGGCGGCAAGGAGCTGGTGGGGGGAGGGGCAGTAGAAATGATGTAAATACAGTGCACTCATGTATGAAATTTGCAAAAACAAACTTTTTAAAATATTTTTGATCCATGATTAGTGGAATCAATTAACACCGAACTCATGAATATGGAGAGGCAACTGTCACATGCTTGAGACTATTCCTAGCACATCAAAATGTTAAAAAGTTATGGCTTTAGGCTGGGGGTGAAGTTTTCCTAGTGTAAATAAGGACCTGGATTTGATCCTGAGGGAGGGAGGGAGGGAGGGAGGGAGGGAGGGAGGGAGTAATGAAATAAAGGAGAGGGAGAGAGAGAGAGAGAAAGCTTGAATTTGCCCTCACTGGTAGAACATTTGTTTAGATGGCCCCAGAGAAAAATTGGCCCACCTTGCCTTCAGGTCCCAGTCTCAGAGTGGCCCCTGGATGGTCCTGAGGCCTAGGGAAAACTCTTTCCAGGTAGACTGCTAATTGGTAAGGAAGAAGCTGGGACTAAGCAGGCTGCTCAGACCCCAGGGCAGGGGCTTGGGAAAGACTAGAGGGGACGGGCACAGGACCCAGGCTCAAAACAAAGGACTCACTGGGCAGGAGGCCCGCCAGGTTTGAAACTTCAGAGGACAAAGGCCTGTGACTTCTTATGTGAGCCTCTCCTCAAAGAGAGTCTTGCGGGCCAGGGAGGGCCTGACTCAGTCAAATGAGACAGAAAGTGCCCAGCATCTCCCCAGCTTACATTCTTGGCAGACCAGACACATCCAACTCAGCCCTGTGTGCTTACCAGCCACCCACAACTTCCCTGGCCTTGGGGTCACACCAGGCAGGGCAGAGCCAACTCCAACAAGGTAATTCAAAGTCAGGCCTGCAGGTCTAGTGCAAGGTCAGTGGACAGCTCTGTTCCCACCCGCAAACCTGGACTGCCAAAACTTACTGGGAAGGGGATTGAGAAATAACAGAATCAAAATACCGTAAAGGGATTAAGTGCAGAAGAGGATCCTGTACATCCTTTCTGCATAGATTTCCTGCCACAGAGAAGGAGCAAAGAGAGTTTTACCCCTGGGGCCTGGGCAGACAGTGGTCCTTGAAAGATAAAAAAAAAAAAAAAAACCTCCTGGAAGAGTCTCTTAATTGTTCTTTTGAGAGAGGTGGGAGCTATCGGAAGAAGAAGTCATCATTCCATTATTGGGGTGTCTCCAGTTGCTCAGGCCTAGGGGAAGCATAGGAGACCCCAGGTTCATATAAAGGCCACCAAAAGAATAGTCCCCAATCAACCCTGGCATCTTAGGCTTCCCAGGCTGGAGGGGAGGGAGCTCTGTCTTGGTTCAGCCAAGTACTCAGCATGGCAGCTTGGGGTGGGTTGAGGGTTTCTGAAAGTCTGGCTTCCTGCCCCCCCCCCAGCTTAAATCCTACCTCATTTGTAAAACCATCCCCAGAGAGCATCCCAAGACCTCTCTGGGCTTAAGTGAGATAATAATATAAAAACCTGAAGCCGAGGTAGGTGATTCAGCCTGTGTTTACCCCCTTCTCTTTCTTCTGCTCCGCTTCTTCCTTCTCTTCCTCCTCCTTCCCCCTTCTTCCTTCTCCTTTCCCTCTTCTTTCCCCCTTCCTCCTCCTCCTCGGCTTCCTCCTCCTTTCCCTCTTCTCTTTTCCCTCCTTCTCCTCCTAGGTCCTTCTCTTCCTCTTTCTTCTGTGTCTTCCTCCTCCTCCTCCTGTGTCCTCCTCCTCCTGTATCCTCCTCCTCCTCCTGCGTCCTCCTCCTCCTCCTGCATCCTCCTCCTCCTCCTGTGTCCTCCTCCTCCTCCTGCGTCCTCCTCTTCCTCCTGAGTCCTCCTCCTCCTCCTGCGTCCTCCTCCTTCTCCTGTGTCCTCCTCCTCCTGTGTCCTCCTCTTCCTGTGTCCTTCTCCTCCTGCGCCCTCCTCCTCCTCCTGTGTCCTCCTCCTCCTCCTGCGTCCTCCTCTTCCTCCTGAGTCCTCCTCCTCCTCCTGCGTCCTCCTCCTTCTCCTGTGTCCTCCTCCTCCTGTGTCCTCCTCTTCCTGTGTCCTTCTCCTCCTGCGCCCTCCTCCTCCTCCTGTGTCCTCCTCCTCCTGCGTCCTCCTCCTCCTGTGTCCTCCTCCTCCTGTGTCCTCCTCCTCCTCCTGTGTCCTCCTCCTCCTGTGTCCTCTTCCTCCTATTCCTGTGTCCTCCTCCTCCTCCTCCTGTGTCCTCCTCTTCTTCCTCCTCCAGTCCTCCTTCTCCTCCTCTCCTTTCGTCCTCCTCTTTCTTTCTCCTCTCTCTATATTTTCTTCCCTTCTCTCTCTTCCTTTGGCCTTGTTCCTCTCTCCTTCTCTCTGTCCATCTCTCTTCTCCTTCTTATTTATCAAGATGCCTCACTTTGTTCCTGGAAGTGGAGGACACACCACTTTGCCAGGAGTCCATGGGGAGACAAGATGTCCTCTGTGCTTTAAGACCGGAGCCCTTCCTGGAGGTAGAACTCTGCCTGGGTCTCAGCACATCAGACAATTTGAGGGGCCAGAGGGCAGCTGCACTTGAGAGTCAGCAAGCCCACATTCAGGGCACCCCCATTTTACTCTCTGCCCTACTTTTCTTCGTGGTCTAACCACAGATGTTTCCTTCAATCTCGTATTTGAAAAAATCTGCCCCTGGTTTTCCCACCGTTTCCTGCCAGTTCTGCATTGTTATCTTAACTGCTACAAAATAAAGCCTTTTGCTTTAATAAGAATGTCAAGAAGGCGTCCTAGGGAACCTGGTCGCTCCTATCATTTGTCTGGTCAGGGTTCAAATAACCATCTCCGTCAGTATTTTGTTAGTATGTAAAGGCTCACAACATAAATAGAACAGCTAACTCGATAAATCCACTAACTTATTGGGCATATTTCTCAAAGTACTTTCCATTGCTCTTTCTTCTACTACCCTAAGAAAAAGCTGAGGCAGAAAGAGATTGGGCCATTTGAACACTGGGTTTCAGGGACAAGATTTGAACCCAATTGGCACAAGAACTGGGACACACAGAAATAAACAACCCTGATAGAACTTGACACTTTCCCTCAGCTAAGCCACAGATGAGAGTAAGACAGAGAGGCAAAGGGCGGACGGTCACCACGCTGGAACCCAGAAACATTAGGCTAATGTAGAATAAATGCAACGCCTGGAGAGCTGAGACACACTGGAAGAGCCCAGTTGCCTGCTCATCAGGTGTTCACATAGAACAAGGACAACTAATTTTCCTGCCATCATCCAAGCTCCCAAATCTCCAAGTCAGTTCCAAGCCTGGCATCTGGTTTGCAGTTCCTGACCAAGAGGCAGCTCTGTGGCAAGAGCTCAGAAACCTCTAACTCAGAGCAGCAAGAACGCCCTCCGGAGCCCGGTGCCCACTCCAGGCCAGGCTTTTCATAATTGGTTTTCCGAACAGCCTGTCCATGATGTGTAATTGTTAGCAGTTGTAAAAAGATAACTCACATTTTTAAAAGCTTAAAGCTTGCTCTGTGCAGATAAAAACTGTGACAAATTATATTCCAAAAAATCATAAAAGTAGAGAGAGACATGTTAATAACCAAAGGTGGTGTTTCATTTAGAGGTCAAGCAGAGCTATTACAGTGCTCAGGAATCTCCGGCTTTGGCAGTAGCGATTTGACCAAATCACTTATCTCCTCCAGACCATACCTAAGTGTCTCCCTCAGTAAAAAAATAAATAAATAAATAAAAAAAATAATAATAATCCACAGACAGTAATGCAAAAGGCCAGGGGAACAGCATGTGGCCAAAGTAAACTCAGCTGCCAGAGAGAGCTGCTGGAATATTCCACCAAGCCTGCTCAGTGCATAGATTCACACGGGGTCACCTGTACATTTGGGAACATGCTTACATATATGACCACCCATCTTCAGAATCACACACACACATGTACACACTATTGTACACCATGTGAGGTAGACAGTTAAAAGATTTTCTGGAAATAAAAGAAAGGTGTAAAGATTTAATGGCAAATTAAAGAAACAAGTGTGGGAGAAACTGTATGAGTTTTCCCAAACTTAAAAATATTTTTAAGAAAAAGAGGCATATCCAAAAGATGAGCACTCTAAGGCCTGGAGACATCCCAGGGTGTTGAATCTGCACAGTGGCTAAGGAGACTTTGAATGAAGTGCGATCATGGTCTGTTTGAAGATGGGAGGTTGGTGAGCTGTTGATTGGCGTCTGCCGATTTGAATGGGAATGTCCCGCACAGGCCCCAGCTGGCGGCAGTATTTTCAAAGGCTGCGGAGCATAGGAGAAGGAAGGGTGGCTGAGGAAGCAGGACAATGGAGGACGGTCTTTGAGCCTTAGCCCTGCCCTGCTTCCCACTTGACTTCTCTCTGCTGCCTGATCTACAAGACGCCAACATGTAGCTGTACATTCCCACCGCCGTGAAGCAGCTCAGACCAGTCACCATGCCTTCCCTGCCATGGTGGACTCCATCTCCAGAACCGTGAGCTGAAATAAGGCTTTCTTCCCTTCAACTGCTTCTGTCAGGTGTTTGGTCCCAGTCCCATAAATTAACTGGTAGAATCCAAACATTCACATGTTTTCCCCTCCAACCTATTATCACCACATGATGCAGTCAGTGTCTTAGATGGGGCTGATTTTCTACATGAATTATCCTGAAATTGATTCCCATTCTGTGCCCTAGAGAACAGTCTCCTAAGCAAATTCGTAATTCAGTCACTAGCACAAGTCTTGGAAAAAGTAGAGGCTGTAAGTCAAGCTACCTGAGTTTTAATTTCACAACTGATTATTGGGTACCACTAAGCAAACCCTTCAACTCCTCTGGGCCTCAGTTTTCTTACCTGTAAATGGGCCCTCTCTCCCCACTGCGAGGAGGGGTGAGAGATATCAATAGACTGTTGCTCAAGCACTGTGTCCACCTGTCCACTTTCTTCACAATACTCAGAATGTTCCAGAATATCTCCATGTCCTGTCACATTAGCAAATTTCAGTCATTTTTTGAAATCATTTCTTTGGACTGGCTATTATTTGGAAAGAGATAAGGAAAATAAACAAGGGCTGAAGGTTAGCAACCTCTGCCCTGAGAAGCAGATTCCCTAGAGTTATTTTTGTTTTTAATATTTTAAGATGCATCTAAGGAAAAAAAGAGATCTCAAAGTGGCCTTTACATGCTGGAAGAAACTTGTATGTGGCCTTCCCATGGTGATAGATATATCTGCTCTAAGAATCCCCCATCTGAACAGTGTTCTACAGTAAAAATCCACCTCACAGCAGACATTTGGCTTCCTAAACATCTGCGTGGCTAGGTTTTATTATACCATTGAAATCTTAATAGCCAAGAAATATGAACTTTCTGCAAATATTATAAAATTCATGCTATTTATTTACAAGCTAGACCAACATGCATAACTCAGGCAAATATACGTAACTGAGTTTTAATGCATTATAAATGAGCATAATTATGCATTTATTTATTTCAGTTCTTGGTAGATATTTTATACCACTTAAGCATCAAGGAAGGAGGAAGAAGTAAAAGCAGGATAGAGTACCTTGTAATTCAATGCTGGATCTGAAATGGATTGCTTCACAAAACTTGGTAGAGAATTACAAGAAACCACAGTACAATCCCACGCTCATTCTTTGGGCCATTCATAAGGAATTATTGCTACTTATTTTTTATTTACAATCCATCATCTATTCAACTAATATTTTGAGAATCACTGAAAAAAATCTTGCCTTTGAGAAAGCCAGTTAGGAAGAAGTGCCCCAAATATTCTCACTGGACCTTCACATAGTGAAGCTTGTTTTCTCTGCTTCCTCACTGCTCTGAAATACTAGCTTCTATTTAAGTTATCAGAATTGCTTACAAGCAGCAAGAGTTGGGAATGAGTCTTGGCTAATTTTGATTCAGACATTAGAACTCTACTTCGTTCTGTTTACTCTATTTAAATATATTGCCCCCACAGGTGATCAATAAATACCCATTACTGTATCCTTGTTAAAAACAAACGATTGCGTGCACACAGAACACATAGAACACACATGCTCCTCTCCATTTAGTCTCAGTACATTGCTTCACTCACATGCATTGACTATTCATGTCTAATGATGGGGGCAGACTGAGAGCACTACAAAGATGACACTAATAACTTCCCACTGGGACTCATGCTTTGACCTGACGGTTTTTGTTTTTCTCCTTTAATAGTGGATATTGGGATCTTAAGGATGGATTTCCATCTAGCTGGTAAGGATATAAATAGATATCAAAAAGAGAGCCTCCCCTGATCCTTGATGCATTAACATGACTTTCTATCCTTTAGACATGCTTATGGGATGGGTGAAGAGGGCAGATGAGAGTTGAAGACTCGGAGTCAAACGCTTACCAACAGCCAGGATCCATTTGTGGAAGGCGCCATTTTTAGGGGTGGGGCTGGGTCCCTAGAGAAGAAGGCACCATAGTGTGCTGCTGGCTCTTGGCCTGGACAGGGGAGACTTTGTTTCAGTAGAAAAATCCTCCCAATAATAATAAAACCCAAACCAACCTGTATGACATTTTACATTAGGTAATTTATTCTGGAATGTTCTGCTCTTGAAACCTTGGAAGAGAGTTAAAATTTTGAGCAGCTCAACCATATAAAAGCTAGGCTAGCTTATCAGCCAGGTTATCCCAGGTGATTCAGGACTGTGAGAAAGTTCCTCAGCCAGGCATGGTGATGCACGCCTTTAATCCCAGCACTTGGGAGACAGAGGTAGGTGGATCTCTGTGAGATTGAGTTTGAGATCAGCCTGGTCTACATAAGTGAGTTCCAGACCAGCTGGGGACCTACAGGGAGACCACCCAGTCTCAAAAAAGGGAAGGAGGGAGGGAAGGAGGGAAGGAGGGAGGGAAGGAGGGATGGAGGGAGGGATGGAGGGAGAGAGAGAGAGAGAGATCCTTAGGTCAAGTATCTGTTTCCCATTCTGTACAATGAAGTAACATAGCTAAACTGGGTTTTTATTTATAATAACTTATAATAAACTCTATATTGATTTAAATGCCATATTCTTGCTCCTAGGATGTCTTGTAGTTTAGCCTGTGAGTCTTATTTTGTGTGGCCTTTCTCACAGAGGCCTCTTTGGTTCCTATAATGAATATAACCTCCTGTTATTCCATTCTGCAATTCCTCTCTATCATCATAATTCATTCTTTGCAATTATATATGGTGTACAATATAAACTACACACACACACACACACACACACACACACACACACTTAATTCCATGCTTATGTATTTTCTTTCATCTAAGGATAGGCTCAAGAGTCGCATACCTCACAGCTTAACAACATGCCCAGTTCATGCTGACTAGGTGCTCAGGAAACAGTTATTAAACCAATTAATTAATAACTTTAACAATCGTGTTAAAGGGGATGGAGAGGTGGATCAGCAGTTAAAAGCACTGGCTGCCCCTGCAGAGGACCTGGGTTCAATTCTCAGCACCCACATGGTGGTTAATAACCATCATCTGTAACTTCAGTTCCAGAGGATCTGATGCCCTCTTCTAACCTCCAAGGGAATTGTATGATACAGGTGTATCTACTTGCATGCAAGCAATACACTCATACACATATTTTTAAAATTTAATTTAAAAAAATCATTCTAAGAGAGGCTGGTATGATGGTTCAGTGGGTAATGATAAACTCCCAAACCTGACATCGTGAGGTTGATCCCAGGGACACTTTTATTCCCAAAATTTGTCTTCTGAATTCTACACACATAACGGCACACATACATAAATACATACATACATACATACATATGCACACACCTCAAAATAAATAAATTTAAGGAACTCAAGAACAGAGTAGGCAAGGAATAGCCTTATTTTTTTAAGTAGTTACTTGCAAATATCAAACTGTGTGGACTGTTTCAATTCACTTTCAGTCCTTCATATTTTTTTGTTACAGAGGGACCATGCAGAGTTTAAACTTGGTGGGGGCAGTTTTGGATTTCTGTGCATAAAAGCAAAATGAAGTTGACATTTCATTTGAGCAGAGGCAGATTTCATAGAAGAATTGGCAGTGTGTTAATCACTGCCACTGCTAGAAGCCAATGAGCAACTCTACTCCTCTCCTAAGTTAAATTGATTCATACATATTGGCAAGTTAACCATCTCCCTCAAAGGGAGTTGCATTTATTTGGGCTGTGTATTAATATCTTATTATCTGTCCTATGCACCTGTGACATGATCATTATTTCATCTCTGTATGCTTATTCAAGTAAATGCTTTCAGATGAGGTATTGAAAAAAAAACCAACCTATGCTAAGCAATTTTTCTAGGCAGGCAAGTGTAAAATCCTCTTTCTGTCTTACTGTGGTGGCTATTATCTACAGACCTTTGCAGGTCAGTCTCCAAGGAAATCTACAATGAAGCCACACTGTTTAAGTATGATGTCAGTTCAGTGCATTCTTCACTCATTCCCTTTGTCTCCCTGCATAAAGCAAGACTTACTTAGAACTTTACTTGCAAGGGCTGCTGTTACTAAAGAACAGTGGGTCAACCTCTGCCTGGAACTGTGTTCAAATACTGTCTTATGAGTGGATCGTGTTATTGTTTAAAACAGGGAAGGCAGAGGGGCTGGGAAGATGGCTCAGTGGTTGAGGGCACCGATTGCTCTCGCAGAGGACCCAGGTTCAATTCCCAGCACCCGCATGGTGGCTAAGAACTGTCTTTAGCTCCAGGTCCAGGGAAATCTCACACCCTCTTCTGACCTCCACCGGCATTGCATGACACCGGTGCACCAACCTACATGCAGACAGTACACTCATACACATAAAAAACAATAAGTAAATTTTTAAAAATTAAAATTAAAAATAAAATTGGGAAGGTAGAGAGTAGGAATGTGTTGGTCTTGGACAACTGGACCCCGGACGGTCTATAAGAGGTAGAAATATGGAAATGGAGGATATTAGTGACTCTAGCTGGGGCTGAGACTGGTATCCAAAAAAATGAAGAATAGATTTACCTTAAGTTCCCTAAACAGTTATGTTTCTTGAAATTGTTTTAGGAGGGAGCAGAGGAAAATAATTTCACACATCACTCAGACCCCCTGAAAGTCACTCTGACCACATGACTTTCCCTGAAATATCTTCATGCCACCTGCTGGTCATGCCACCTGCTGTGGTCCTGGCAAATCAAGAGAGAGGCTGGTGTCACACTGGTGTTTGGTACCTGCTTTTACTACTTATATCCTTCTGCTTTATAGATAAAGAAGTCAAAGCAATGAGAGTTGGCTGCCCACATCGCACAAACAGGGAGAGGTTAGGGTTATTATACTCTAATCATAAGTCCTCTCTGAGCATAGTCAGAAAGTGGGGACCCCAGCACCAGTGTTTGACTCTCAGTCAAGGGCTCCAGGCCCTTTATTATATCTTCAGCTTCTGCAGAAGAAACAAATTAGGAAACTGGAATACATGAATGGTACCTAGAAACAATCATTATATTACTAGAACCAAGTCCTGCATTGGGAAAAAAAACTGTAGAATTCCTGAATTCTCCTCTTCTGTGAGTGTGATGTCCCTCTGCTTGGGGCTCACCTTCATATACTAGGATGGACATGAAATAGTCAGCAATGGAATTATGAGTTAAAGGGAGTTGAGAGCCAGTTCAGCTGTCACGTTGAGACAAAAAATGTAATGCTGGAAAAGAATCTCAGCTTCATGTAAACCATACAGGAATTTCTTCCCCAGAATATTTGCCTTATCTTTCTGTCATGATGAGGTTTAAGTAGTTCTGGACACAGCTGACTGTTGTGTCACCGCCTCAGCCTGTCACTATGTTTATGACCTTTTTCCTCAACAGAAGCTACCTCCACTCAGCCCTTCAAGTTGGCTTTATCTCTGATCCCTAGAACACCTTATATATCAAAATAAAAACATTTTTAAAAGGCCCAGGAAGGATGCGTTTTTTTTTATTTTTCCCCACCTGACCCTGTCGGAATCTGTGCCAGAACCTCACCATGGATGAGATGAGTTTTTGCCAACCAGAATTCAAGCAACAATAGTGCAAATAACTCTGAAACTTCAGTGGGCACTGTGATCCCATGGAAGTTTTGGTTATAACCCAGCTTGCATGGCATGGTCTCCAAAGGTTATGACCCAATGGGCCTACAGTGAAGCAGGTGAATTCATATTCCCAGAGTAAGGTCCTAAGACATTGGAGTGGTGCCAAGTCCTTGTCAGGACCACAATCTGAGAAGTAGCTTTAAATCTAATTCCAGGGCTGGAGAGATGGTTCAATGGCTAAGAACTCTTCCTGCTCTTGGGGAGACCTAGGTGTAGTCCTCAGCAACCCTTCTTGACTCCAATTCCAAAGGGGCTGATGCCCTCTTCTGCCCTCCATGAATACCAGCCCTCATGTGCACGTACCAACACACAGACACATATGAAAACATACTGAAAATAGAATCTTTAAAATCAAGTTCCTAGGGGTTAAAGAGGTGGTTCAGCAGTTAAGAGCACTGGTTTCTCTTGCAGAGGACCCAGGTTTAGTTCTCTGCACCCACATGGCAGCTAACAACCATCTATAACTCTAGTTCCAGGGGAAGATAACGCCCTCTTCTGACCTCTGGGAGCATTGCACAACATGGGTAAATTTACATATATCCAAGCAATACACTCATATACATAAAATAAAAACTGAGATATTGGGCTGGAGAGATGGCCTAGCGGTTAAGAGCACCAACTGCTCTTGCAGAGGACCCAGGTTCGATCCCCAGCACCCACATGGTGGCTGAGAACCGTCTGTAACTCCAATTCCAGGAGAACTCCAGTTCCAGGGGAATCCGACACCCTCTTCTGACCTCCGTGGCATTGCACAACACGGGTGCACAGACCTATATGCAGACAGTACATTCATACACATAAAAATAAATAAATAATAAAAAAATTTAAAAACTGCGATATTAAGAAATAAATAAAATAAAATTTGCGTGGGGGTCCTAACTCCCACACAGGGTGAGATCCTTTCCCTAACTGTTCACTAAGCCAGTTCCTTCCTCACTCCTTGCCCTGTTCCAAACTTCAACAGAAGAGCATCATTTGAAGAATTTAGCATTTCTTTCCATTTCCACTCCTATCTGAAATAATTCTGTTCAAGCCAACAAAAGTAAGATCATATGCAATTTGGAAAACACACTGAGGGCTGGAGAAAACAATTGAATAAAAACTCCCACATACTATATTTACAGTAGTGGTATTAATTCTGGTTCTAATGTACCTGAGTCTCTACTGCACATGATCTATATGAAATGTTTGGCACATTTAAATTTAAATTGATTAAAATTAGCACAGTTTAAAAGTTAGTTTCCCAAGTTCGGTACCACATTTAATTTGCTGTATTGCCCTATGTGAACAGTAGTTACTGGACATTCTCCATAGGGAATATTTTCATCCTTCTGGAAAGTTCTACTGTATACATCTCATAGAAAGATCTATGTGAATGCATAGATTAAATCAGTCTATGGAGATGAGGTCAGAGAATTTTAGTGTCATGTAATGGTTGTTTTGAAAATGCATAGTAAGATTAGATGCTCATTTACTGAATGAAATTCCTACTTGCGGTAAGAGAAATATGATTGAGTTGTATCTGAAAAGAAAAAAAAGGCAAAGAAAACCTCTGGCACGTTGGTATTCTAGGCTGGCGACTTTGCTTGTGGCGTTTTGGAACAAGATTCAGAATCAGGAAAGTGTCACCTGAGTTGAAAGCTTCCCTGTAAGAAATGTCTTAGTCTGACCTAAAGTAAATGGAAGAGACAGGGTGAGGGGAAGGGAGGTAGCAGAGGGTGTCTAAGTGATAAATGGCAGCCTGTCATATCACACTTGACGTCTCCACAGGAAAAGGGGGCCGTGGAGCCACATGTGGGTTAAGCCAGGAACTTCAAACCTTTCCCTAGTCTTCATTTTGTTTTTCCCTGCTCAGCTTGAATTCAAGAGCTCTGAGTTCAATCACAACACGTGCACTCTGTGGAGCTACAAGATAGTCAGGGTATCACGTTCTGACTGTGAAGAGCGGCGACTGCAGGAGAAACAAACAGCTGAGAAAGAGCAAAGCCAAGCAGGCGTCACTCCTAGAAAGATGGCATGGGGGCACATGGTGATCTTCCCCACAGCTATCCCCAGACAGAGTGACAGCTACCAGACACCTGTCTGAATCCCCTAGGGCCAGGCAAGGTGGAACTCTCATCTGCCTCAGTCCAGGGTCTCTCAATGGCATGAACTGTTTTCCCCCAATATACACCCCAGAGAACCTCTGTGCTCCATCCTTCAAGTGCTCGCTCCTCTCTAGAGTTCATTTTTCTCCCATTATATTTTCCCAGGGTAACTTCACATAGCAAACACACTTATCTGGGTTTCACATCAGCCTTAAAGATTGGGAGTATGGATCTGTTTTCCAGACCGACCGTCTGACTGTCTGACCTATGCTTGTTCTCTCTCACAGAAATGCATGCTGTGACCCTTGTTAAAACCACAATTAGTCTAAGCCCTTTACAGGAAATATCGGTTTGGTAAGACGAGAGATATCGTTAATAGGAAGTCACGTGCTTTGTAAGGAGAGCAGGCACGAGCAGTCGGATGTACACAGTTTCCACTTATCATTGATCTCCAGCTGCAGATGCTAGCTAATGAATGCACAGGTTCGTGTGCACATGAGCCCTCCACCCTCTGCAAGGAACCCAGAGTGGGGGTGGCCCTGCCGGTTTGAGAGGCCAGAGGTATTTAGGAGTGCAGCTCTGATCCCTGGCATGGGAGGTTTACAGACACTTCCTACCACATTCAAACTGGAAGAGACTAGACCAATCTCCAATCTTAAAGACACCTCAGACTTGGAAGCTAACTTCCATTATGCCCCGAAAGGAAATCACCCTAGAGATCATTAAAGAATCTGAGTCATGAGAACCACGGGGCCAATGGCTAGTAAGTGTGCAGCTTTGGACTAGAGTCAGTGTATAGCTCTGACACAGAGTAGCCTTGGGGCTTCTTCTCTGTACTATGGACAATACAACCCGTAAGCAGTAAGGTTAAAGTTCCTGATCTGTAGCAGTAGACAAGTCATGAGTAGAGGTCATGCACTAGGTATCCTCTTCCAAGTCCACTACTAAAGACACAGAGTCATGAAACATAAGCACAGGAAGAAGTTACCAGAGTCCTAAACACTAGGAATAGATATAATCTGAGTTGGGGTTGGAGAGATGACTCAGAGGTTAAAGAGCACTGGCTGCTCTTACAGAGCACCTGGGTTCAGTTCCCAGCACCCACATGGCTGCTCACAGCCATCTGTAACTTTAGTTCCAGGGGATCCAACACCCTCTTCTGGCCTCTGTGGGCACTGCATGCACATAGTACATAGATAGATGATAGATAGATAGATAGATAGATAGATAGATAGATAGATAGATAGATGATAGATAGATAGGCAAACACACATAACGAATACATCTTTTTTAAAAAAGAGTCATCTGGGGCTAGAGAGATGGTTCAGTTGGGAGCACTGGCTGCTTTTGCAGAGGACCCAGGTTCAGTTCCCAGCACCCACATGGTAGCTAACAACTGTCTGTAACTCCAATTCCAGGGGATCTGATGCCCTCTTCTGACCCCCATGGGCATTTAAAGACACAGGTGCACTTACACACATGCAAGCAGTATATCCATATACACAAAAATAAAAATAATAAATTTAAAAGAGGAAATCATTTTAGTTTTTTCTTCTGTAAAATAAAGACAGCCAATACCTCTGTTTTATTGTATCAGGAAGAATAAATGAGGTGGTGTTTACCATGATTTCTTGTACATAAAAGTCACATTATTATTATTATTATTATTATTATTATTACCTTCCTGAGGCCCAGAAGTATCCTGAAGAAGATTGTACTATATTTTTTCTTATAGACAAGAAACCTCGGGGTTTCTAGGCATAAGGAAAAGTTTCAAATGAGAATATATTAGAAACACCCATGTTACCATTTAGCCAGTGTGACACTGGGACTTTTTAAAGGCTGTCAGCTATGGCCAAACATAACAATTAAGTGGTGAGAAAATAGAGTGGTTGGTTGGGCCAAAGGGGAGCCTGTCTAGAAGGAGCTAGACTCACTTCAGGGTTTGATGGGAATGCCATGGCTGTCCAAGAACAGAATGAGCATTTCTCAGACCCAACAGCAGGAAGATGGGGCTTGTTCTTTTTCTTTCTTCTTTTCCCACAACCTGGGAGTTTCTGTGAACATCAGCATTATGGATGTCCCAGAGCCCAGACTGGCTCCTGAGTGAGGCATCTGACAGCTGATAGGACAAAAGCTGCCTCAAACCTGAAGCTTAAAATATATTCCTTTATTTATTTATTTATTTATTTATTTATTTATTTATTTATTTATTTATGTGTGGGGGCGTACTCATGCCATGATGCACCGGGCCAGAGGACAGCTTGCAGAAGTCGATGATCTCCTTCCACCATGTGGGTCCTGGAGATGGAACTCAGGGCATCAAGCTTGCCAGGACCTGTGCCCACTGAGCCATCTCACAGCCCCAACCCCAGAGCTCTATAATCTGGAGAAGCTGGTCTTTAGTGATACTTGTGTTAGATATTCAAGCCCAAGAAGCAAGACCTCTCCTTCCACCCAGCTCTCTCTCTCCATAAAAAATGAAAAAGGAAGATGTGGGCAAGACTCAGTCCTGAGATGAGTTTTATTTAACAAAAGCTTTATGTTTCTTAAGTCCAATCCTTATTGGACTTTCTTTAGCTGAAAGGCCAGAGAGAACCTATAATTTTATAGGATTTTCTGATTTGAGCTGGTCTGTTTAAATTCAAAAGTAGTTCTGGTGTGTGTGTGTGTGTGTGTGTGTGTGTGTTATGTATTTATACACACACATATATGTGTGTTATATGTATTTACACACACGTGTGTGTGTGCATACATGCATATGTGTTTAAGTTTGCACTTAATCAGACTAACAAACTTGGAATTTCTATATCTCTGTCCCTTTCCTGGTCTTAGAAATCCCTTTGGTACAAGCTGGAAAGACAACCTAGTCAAGGTGCTTGCTAAGCAAGCATGGGGATTGAAGTGTGGACCCCCAGCACCTATGCTAAAGGGTGTGGTGGCAGACATATGCCACACACCTGGGTGTGGTGGCATATGTCTGCCACCCAGGTCACGGAGGGATACATCCAGGTCGATCCCGGGGGTCCACTGTCAGCCAGTCCAGCCATTTAGTGAGCTTTCGGCTCAGTACAAGACCCTGTCTCAAAAAATAAGTTAGAGAGAGACAGCACAAGACATGCAGTGTTGGCCTCTGGCCTCCACATGCATACACACACAAACCCATACAAACCTACACAATGCACATATATACAAAATAAAATCAAAATAGAAAACATTTAAAATTTAAAAAGAAATACTATTTTTTGGTCCTTTTGAGACAGGGTCTCCCTGTACCCCTACTGGCCTGGAACTCATTATGTAGAACAGGCTGAACTTGATCTCACAAAGATCTGCCCACCTCTGCCTCCCAAGTGTTGGAACTAAAGGCATGTACCACCACTCCCAGCTTTAAAAAAGAAACACTTTTGTGGTCCATATTGGCAACTTGTGTGTTAATAGAATGACAGAACAACACTAGCAAAGGGAACTTTCATTAAACTGAAGAGGCAAGCTGGTGAACACACAGCCAATGCTGTCTCTCCCATTTCAGTCTCAAGGCAGGCATTATTAATGGCTCAGAATACTAAGTTCTCAGTACAGTTCTCCAGACAGACACAATCAATCCATAAGAATGGATAAGACAGCAGGCATGGTGGCATATCTCTGTGAGTTCAAGGTCAGCCTGGTCTACGTAGTAAGAAAGTACCAGCCCAGCTAGGGCTACAGAGAGACTCTGTCTCAAAAAGACCCCCTAAAAACTGGATAATGAAAACTGTTTACCTTCACTACGATAGTAAAATGTTCTTGGGCCAATATCCATAATCCAGACATTATCCTTTAATTACCTTAAAATTGCTTTGCTCCAAGCTTAATCTGGATTTTTAAAAGTTCAATGCCTCTTTGCAAAGGAAAAACATTATTGTACGGGACAAAATCAGGGTAACTGTCCTAAGAAAAAGCTCCTCTTTATTTCTACTCATCCAAATAAAAGCAGGCATTGACTGCTTAAAGTAACGCAGAAAGAAGTGCACAGGAGACTTGTCGAATCATTTAATTTCTGAGACTTGAAAGTGAAAAAAATGGTCATACAAGGGATTCTTCATAAGAACAGCTGCTTACTGCGGCAGCGTTTACGATACCGGTAACAATAATCCAAATCTCCAACCATAATAGGTAAGCTAATATTTGCTCCATAAGTTTGCTCTTCGCTTGATTATTTTTATGTATATGTGGATGTATGCCTGTTCAGGTACTTGTAGGTATTCTTGTGTGTGTGTGTGTATGTGTGTGTGTGTGTTTTGTGTGTGTGTGTGTGTGTGCATACAGAAGCTAGGGTTAATGTTATGTTTCTTGTTTGTTAATTCTACACTTTATTCACTGTGGCAGAGTCTCTCACTAGACCAGAGAGCATTAATTTGGCTAGCCTGGCTGCCCAGCTTGAGCTGGGGATCCCCTGATTCTATCCCCTGATTACTGGGATCACGAGGTGGTGGGCAGCCATGCCTGCCTGGCTTTTATGTGAGCAATAGAGATCCAAACTCCAGTTCACATGCTTATGCAGTAAATGCTTTTTCCATTGAGCCGCTGCCATGCTCCCTTTTACTCGGTTTATGGAGTAACTGAAGTAAATGATTATGAGAAGTGTGTATTAAAAAACGTAAAATACTTGAAGAAAATAAATACAAAATTTACTATCGTCATCTCTAGGTGGTGAGATTGTGAATGAATATTTATCTGTCTGTTCTACTTAGCACTATGTCTATTTCTAATAATGTGTGGCTATTTTTCATTAAAATTTTTACTGAGCTGTAACATACAGAAAATGTTCAGATCACAAGTAAACAATTCAATGAATTTTAATAGTACAAATACATCTTAGTGTTCCAGAGCAAAATACACAACAGCTTTCCTTTGGCAACCTGGTTTTGAATATTATGATAACATAAATTTAGCTACTTTTATTGGCTTCTTTCTCCAAATGTGAGGTTTCTGGAACCCATCCCCAAGATTACATTTAGTTCTAGTAGATTCTTGATATTGCTGTATAGTATTCCATTCTGTGATGGTGGTGTTGCTCTGACTGAGAGACATTTCCATTTCTGGATTATTCCAGTTGCAGTAATACTACAGTGTCCTTTTTTTTTTTTTATTCAGAGGGGAAAAGCACTTTAATGTAAATTTTTTAAGGGATTCTACAATATAATGACACAGTTGTTTGCAGATAACGTTGATGTTACTCATTATGTCATACAATTAGGTAATTGGTGCATTTTGCAAGTATCTATGTCCAAATTTTGAACAACCCAAGGTTTCCATAGTCCAGTTGGAGAAGCTTGTATGCACAGGCATGTTGATCAGTTAGGAGTCCAGACTATATTCCTGTAGTCTCATGATTCACCCCATCTCTCTACAGCCCTTACAATCTACCACGCCTCCTCTTCCGCAGTTTGTTCCCTGGGCTTTGGGAAAGGGGCACAAGTGGGTGAGAAGAAAACAGTCTAATTTCTTTGGAGTTGTCATTTTGGACTTTAGTCTGTTCAGGTTGTTTCCCTTCATGGGTTGACGGCTTTTCCAGTGATACCCTTTTTAGTCATACTAAAAAAGACAACAATTTCTATCTGGTGTAACGTGCATTCAGCAGTAATAAATTATTATTGTAGCTCAAGACTGCGAGAAGTAGACTACAGGGATCTATGGATGGTATGCTAATCCGGAAACTGTGGTTTCTCTCTATATAAGGGTGCAAAGTTTTATTGTGGCTTTATAGGTAGCATTTCTCCTAACCACTGGATGACATAAGCTTGTGGCATCACTGTGAGTTATTCCTCCAAATAGAGAGAGCTATTAACAAATTAGATTTGGGATATATGTAGATACTTGGCTGCCACTGTTGCACGGTACCTCCAGGCTGTTGAGGTGTAGCTGTTATTGATGGAGGAGTCTTGCTTGTCTCAGGGAGTCAAATATTTTGCTGTATTGCTTAAGTAGCTTTGGTAAAGCTCTCTGGTATTTCAGAGGCAGTTGTACACTAGCAAGTGACATTTCATAACATTTTTTCATGCTTACACCAGGTTTTCTACAACAGGGACTTACTGCTTTCTCCTTGCATATATCCACTTATAGGCAAAGGCTTTTATAATAATTGGGGGGGCGGGTTTGAGTCCTCGCCAACATTCCTAGGCAGAATAATTCATTGCTGATTGTCAGAGCTTTCCTGTAGTAATATTTTTGCTTAATTACACACTTATAAACACTTTACTATGAATTTGGCTCTAGATAGAATAGAAAATAATCATTTCACAGTTCTATGCTATCAGTCAATTAAAAAGGGTAGCTATACGTTTATAGGAATTACCACTGTAACAATTGGCTCTATTGTACAGTTAGGGAGTGGTTTCCATTACCATATGTTTTTTTTTCCTATAAAGGGGAGAGTAGGAAGGTTTCTCAGTACCTGAAAGGTAAACTTCCATTAGGGCCATTATAAAACAGTTAACCCCAATATTATTCAGAGAGATGCTCAGTGTCTGGACTCAGGAGGTCTGGCGTTACCTTTTCTTTAATGTTTAGATGGGTAAACTTCTCTGCTGGTATTTCCCAGTCCATACTGCATAGCCATAAGTTGTATGTTTTCAAGGAATTTTAGAATGGTGATTTTTACCTGTGGGGGAACTAAATTCTCCCTCCCATTGTTGTTCAAGCAGAAAAATTGAAAAATTTATCAATAGGATTGGAACACAGAGTTTTTCGTTTGTATACGAAGGATGTACCCCACCTCCAACCTCCTCTTTTTTTTTATTTTTTTTATTTTTTAGGTATTTTATGTTTTGACCAATAGATGCCTAGTTGTATTTACACATACCCATAAACAGGAACAAAGGCAATAAGCTTATTATTTACCAAACTGTTTTTCTCATTGACTGTATGCTACTTATTTGGGAGGAAAAATTTAAGCTTAGTCTTTACATTGTCCTACGAGTAAAAGAATGTGTTATAATGTGATGTTGTTATTAATTCAGAAAAATATAGAGCCATTTGTGTACCTTAACCAAATACAAATTATAAATAAAATTAACAATTTTTATCATTGGTTAATTGTATTACATTTCCACAACAACACTAATTTTACTAATTTTACCATAAATTCACTAAGCTTTAAAATATCCTATACTTGTTGGATAAAGCTTGGGCAGAGTTGAGTACCTGCTAAATAATTTTTACCCAATAAACACTTTTGCTCTTTAATGATATATGACTGGACTATTGTCACGCACAGCAGTCTCACCGGCAAGAACTTAACGCGGACAACAGGATTCTTATGCAGCAGTATTTATTGTGCACTGCTCTTTTGTGAGAAGGACCTCGAAATGGGGAAGAGGCACTTCTTATATAGCAGTCTAGAGGTTTCGTGTATGCTCTGGATAGATGCGCTGACTTGATGCCTCATTTGCATATTAAAGGTTCGGAGCTAAAGGATTAGTAGTCATGCGCAGTTTGTCTAATACAAAGGCAACGGCGGGAAACGGCCTGTAGTGACTCAGGAAGTCGTCGCCATCTTTAAGGTGTGGTCGCGAGCGACACAGAACACTCGTGCAGGCTACCACAGACTATGACTTCAACTTATTTGGGAAGTAAAATTTAAGCTTAATCCCTTTAAATTGTCCTACAAAAAAAGAAAGTGTTACACTGTAATATTGTATAATAATGTACTTTAGAAATATAGACACCAGTACAAACTATAAATAATACAACTAGCATTTTATATTCAGTTAGTTCAGATGTCAGTATCTAGCTCTTTATTTTTTTAGCACAAGCATCCTTCATATATAACATAAATTTGCAAGCAGTTGTGACCCAGCCCACACAGCCCAAGGCTCACCATCCAGCTGGAGGGGCTTGAATGTTCATCAAGTTGATCAAATAAGTGTCAGACTATATTGTCATAGTTTGTATTCCATTCCACCAATCGCAGACCCTTACATTCTATCACACTTCCTCTTCCACAGATTGTTGCCTTAGGGCTTAGAGATGGGACACAGGTGGAAAAGGCAAAAAGTCTACTTTGGTCTGAGATTTCGCTTTGGACTTGGTCAGTTCTGGCTGTTTCCCTTTCATGGGCTGACTGATTGCCCAGGGATAAGCTCCTCTAAATAATGAAGCAAAAGCGATTAGATATATACGTTTTAAACATTGCTAGTTACTATAGGATAGGTTACTTTTGGTATAGACACAGATGTTTGGATGGCTTGTGTGTTAATCCCTAGATTACTTTTTTTTTCTGAGAAAGATTACAAGGCCTTACTGTGGCACATAAATCTCCTAATCACTAGAAAGCATAAGCTTGTGGCGACACAAGTTATTCCTCCAAGGATGAGAGTTGAAGTAATCAAATATTTGGGATATAAACTAGATGGCTGCCCTTGCTGGAACAGTATCTCCAAGCAGGTGGGTGTAGCTGATGTTGGTAGAGGGGTTCCTTGCTTGACTCAAGGAGACGAACATTTGGTTTATTGGTTCTGTGGCCTTTGGTAACACTCCTCTGGTATTACCAGAGACCAACTGTATATTTGTAAGTGCGATCTCGATACAATCCCATGGGGTTACATCAGATCATTGAAGCAGGGCGGGCTTACACTTTTTCTTGCAGATATCACCAGTTTACGGCAATAGCCTTTTATTTTTATTGGGGGGGGGCTTGGGTCCCTGGCTAGCATCTCCTTGACAGAATAAAACTCATTGGCTGCTATAGTGCTCTTTATAATTAATATAATTTTTGCTTTAATATGCACTACCTTGTAAAATGCGACTTTAGTATTATATTTGGTTCCTAACAGAGAATAATCCTTTTTACAGTTTCTAAGTATATTAGGCACATTTCAGAAACGCAGTTTTGCTGATTTTATAAGAGATTACTTCTATAACACTCGAACTCTAATTTACAGTTAGAGGATGACTTCATTACAACCATGTTTTTCTTTGTTCTATTGAAAAGAGGTAAGGAGGTCTCTCTTATGAAACCTGTGCGGCACCTAGAAGGTAAAGTTCAATTAGGACTCACTGTACACAGATGTTACACCTATGGTCCAGAGATGTTTGTGCCTGTAGCAGTCTAGGCTTTTTCCAAATTTTTGTTTGTTTTTCATGTTTTGCTTTCTTTTTTTTTTATTTAATTTATTTTTATCAAAATCTAGAAAAACAAACCATTGTCTCTCCATCACCCCACCAGAGCTCATGCATTCTGCAAACTGCTTTTCATCTCTTTTCTCAGTCTTTTCAATATCTCCATGTGAAGTTGACTGTTTTGGACCAGAAAGTATCCTGTATTCAGTCAGTTTTTTGATGTCCTTTAATGTTTGTTGTTGTTGTTGGTTGTTTCCAATATGCAACAATCCCAACTACTTGGAAAAAGTTCAGGGCCATGCACAAGAATATTCACAATAGGTAATTGTTTGCTAGCATACATAGATTAGGGATACCATTCATGATTTGTTATTTCTGGGACTGTGTTCTATTCACTCAGCATGATGTTCTAGCTCCAGCCATTTTCACACAAAACTCATGATGTCGTCTCTCTTATTCTGTTGCTAAATACATTGTATTAGATTGTAACAAATTTTCTATCCACTCCTACAGTTGAGGACATTTGGCTTGTTCCGGTCTTCCTTCGCTGTGTGAAAAGAGAGTGATAAAACATGGCCAGTGCTGTATACTCTGCGGATGGGGTGAGATCTTGAGGGTACTGCTAGGTAAGTGGTATGGTGGTCGGGTGGCAGTTCATATCCAAGTTTCAAGGGTTCTCACACTAGAGCTTTCCATAAGTTGACTAAATGGATATTTAAATTCCCACAGAAGATAGGAAATAGAGTGTTCCCTTTACCCCACAACCTCTTCAGCACTTGTTAATATTGATGTTTTGAAATCTCTAAGCCAGTATTATTGTAAATGAATATCTTAGTGGTTTTTGATTTGGCATATTACCTATAAAATGATTGTGATGTGAAAAACCTATCTTAAGGTGATTTCTTAGACATCTCTAAAATTCCTACTTGTGAAGTTTTTAAGTCTCTGTTCAGCTCTCTTGAGTGGGTCATTTGATTTATCTTTCTTCTTTGTTTTTATGAGTAGTTATAATATAAATCTGGAAAAATCAATTTTTGGTACAGATGTATTTGTGGTGAGGATCCATCAACTTGTGGGAATTTCTCTTCAACTTCCTTTATTTATTTTTTGATGTACAGAAGCTTTTGAGTTTAATGAGGTCCACATTTTAATTGGTACGACCTAAATTTGCGCATCTGCTGTTTGTTTTAGAAAGTTTTATCCTACGCCTATGTCTTGTAAATTTCTACCAACTTTTTCTAATTCGCTTCGGAGTTTGGGTTTTCACGTTGAGGTATTGATCATGGAGTTGACTTTTGTACGGGGAGAGAGGTAGAAGTTTAATTTCATTATTCTACAAGTGGGGATCCAATTTTAGGCAACACACTAATGCTGAACGATGCTGTTCTTTCTCGCATTGTGGATCTTCATTAGTCCACCCTTAGTCAAATATGAGATGGCTGAAAATTGATATGATGGCTCAGGTTTGGATCTTCGATTTTGTCCCCACTTGGTCAACAGGTCTGTTTTGTGCGAGTACCAGGCTGTTTTTATGACTATAGCCTGTGGTTAGTTTGAAGTCTGGTAAGAGATCCCCCTGATGTAAGCTCTTTTTGCTCAGGGTATTTTTGGATATTAGTGGGTCTTTTTGTTTCTTAAATGAATTTAAGGACTGTTTTTCCAAGCCTGTGAAGAAAACTCATGGGGATTTTTGACGTTGAAGTTGCATTAAATTATACAAGAGTTTTCAAGTAAAATGGACATTTTTACAATGTTAATGTTCCCATCTAGGTGGAGGTTTTTCCTCTTCTGATGTCTTCTTCAATTTCTTTCTTAAAGGTTTAAAAATTTATTGTTGTAAGAGATCTTTGGTGTCTTTGACTTAGGTTTGTTCCTAGGTATTTTATTGTTTTTGAGGCTATTGTGAGTGAGAAGGTACTCTTTGAATTCTTTCTCCAGTTAATTATTCTTTGGTTAAAGAAAGGCAATTGATTTTTTTAGGTTAATTTTGTATCCTGCACTTTTGCTGAAGTGTTTAATGTTTCTGGAATTAATATCTGGTGGAGTTTTTAACATCCCTTAAGTAAACAATGCATATCATTCAGCAAATAAGGATAGCTTGACTTCCTCTTTTCCAATTAGTACTACCTTTATTTCTTTTCTTGTCTTTTTTGCTCTAGCAAGTGTTTAAGCACTATATTGAAGAAGAGTGGTGACAGGGGGCAGCCTTGCCGAGTTTCCACTTTAAAGGGAATGTTTCTGTCATTTCCCTTTAGGATGATATTGGCTGTGGGTTTCCTGTATATGGCTTTGATTAAATTGAGGAATGATACTCGAATCAATTCCTTCTAGAACTTTAAGGCATGAAGGGATGTGGATTTGTCAAAGGATTTTTCAGGATCAATCGAGATGATGGTGGTGGTATTTTGTCATTTTATTCCAATTTATTGTATTTGATGATGTTTATGGATTTTCGTATGTTGAACATCCCTGCAATCTCTGGTATGAATCCAACTTGGTCAGTGATGACTCTTCTTGATAGTGGGTCTGTATGCGATTGAGATATATGTTTTAGAATTTTGGCATCTGTGTTCATTAGGGAGATGGGTCTATAATTCTCCTTTTAGTTGTAATCTTTGCTGGTTTTGGTAATAGAGTGATTGCTGGCTTCAAATAAGAGGAATTTGGGAGAATTCCTCTGACTGACCTTCTAAACAGTTTTCGGTAATATGGTTGTAGGCTTTTGGAAATTTTTATAGAATTCTGCCAGCGCACCTCTGGGCTTGGGCTTTTATTAGTTGGGGAGTTCTTATTACATCTTCAATTTTCTCAATATATAATGGGTCTGTTTAAGCTGTCGATCTCTTCTTGTTGAGCTTTGGTGATTCCCAGGATTTCAGAATATTCATCCATTTCTTCTAGGTTTTTCAAACTTGGTAGAATATAGTTTTTTGAAGTATTTCGTATGATTTTCTGCATTCTTTTCCTTGTCTGTTGTGATATTTCCTTTTCATCATGGATTGTATTGATTTGGAGTTGTTCCTTCTTTCTTTTGGTTAACTCGGCTAGAGGTTATCTTGTTTATTCTTCAAGACACTTTTTGGCGGTTAATTGATTTTTTTTTGTATTGTTTTCTTTGATAATTCTATTGTATTGATTTTGCTCTAATTTTTGTTTTATCTCTATCTGATTGCATTTAGGGTTCTTGTATGTTGCTCTCAGTGATTTTTGCTGTAGCTGATTAGATCGAATTCACATTGTGCTGTTTTTCTAATGTAGGCACCAGGCTATAAATTCCTCTTAGGGGGCTGGAGAGATAAGCCTAGCGGTTAAGAGCACCGACGCTCTTGCAGAGGACGGGTTCGATCCCCAGCAACCCACATGGCGGCTAAGAATCCGTCTGTAACTCCAATTCCAGGAGAACTCAGTTCCAGGGGAATCTGAGACTCTTCTGACCTCGCGCAATTGCACGAACACGGTGCACAACCTGCATGCTGAAATACATTCATAACTACAAAAATAAATAATAATAAAAAAATTAAAAAAAAATACTTCCTCTTAGGACTGCTTTTAAGGTATCCATAGGTTTGTTGTGTTGTATTGTCATTTTTTTTTTTCCAGGAAATTTTTTTCTTTCTTTATGTCTTCTTGACCATTCATTATTCAGAGTGTGTTGTTTGTCTCCATGTGTTCTTGTATGCGTAGGGCTATATCCTGGGTTGATGTTGGCTTTATTGCACTGTGGTCTGTAGAATGCATGAAATTATTTTCAATTTTTTTGTATTATACGGAGGTTTTTCTGTGCCCAGTATTGGTTCGATTTGAGAGAAGTCCCATGGGTGTCTGATAGAACGTGGTATTAGGGTGAATATTCAGTAGAAGGTATGGAATACCATTGGTGTATTTATCATTCAGTTCAGAGTCTCTCTGTTTATTCTTGTCCTGTTGACCTATCCAAAAGACTCAGTGGGTATTGAAACCCTTACGAGTGTCTGGGTAGTTGTGCCTTGTGGTCCTGAAGAATTGTCTTTATAAAGTTTGGTGCCCAGAGTTTGGGCATATATATTCATAATTGTGAAATATTTTGGTAATTTTCTTTGATAAAAATGTAATGGCTTACTTTGTCTCTTCTGAATTCTATTTCATTTGAGTCTATTTCTGTCTGATATAAAAACAAAACACACTGCTTTACCTTTTTGAGATCCATTATGCTTGGAATATCTTTTTTTTCATCTTTCATTTAAAGGTGGTGCCTGTCCTTGAAGGTAAGAATAGATGTTTCTATGGTAGACGCATATCGATTGAGATTCTGTTTCCTAAAACCACATCTCCAGCGTATGTTTTTGATTGGGATATTTAGCTCATTATATTTAAGTTTTGACTGATAGGTTTGTGTTTGCTTCCTTTTGCCTTATTATCCATTTGCTTTTATTTGGTTAGGTTTCTACTTCTAGAGTATATGCTTTTATTGATTTCTCTTTTTTTTTTGCTGGTGTTGTTCCTTTCTTCTTCCTTTGAATTTGCTTTCAAGATTCTCTGAAGGGTTGGTTTTCCAACAGTATTCTTTCATACTTGATTTGTGTACATGGAAGGTTTATTCTCTCGCCACCTTCAACTATAATTGACATTTTTGATTGGGTAAGTTCAACTAAGTTGGTGCATCTATTGTCCTTTAACACTGGAGAATGCTTTGCCTCCAGGTCTTCTTCCTTTCATAGTTGCCTGAGAAGTCAGTTGTAAATCTGATATGTTATCCACCTTATGTACTTGTTGGTTTTTTCTTGTGGCTTTAAAGGATTTTTCTTTGGTTTTTGGTGTACTAGCTTATTAACTATGATGTTTTGGTTGGAGAATTTCTTTTCTGATTTGTCTAGTTGGAGTTCTATGTGCTTCTTGTATTTGTATTAGGTTTGTCTTTTTTTTAGTTTGGGGAAGTTTTCATCTATTATTCTGTTGAAGATATTGTAAAATACCATTTTACTATGGGATTCTTACTCACATTTACTAATATCTATGATGCAGAGGCTTGATCTTTTCAAATTAGTGTCCCACAAGTTCTGGTTTGTTTCACTTTTAGTGGTATATTTTAAATTTATCATATCTTTCTCTTGAGGTTTTAGTTGTTCTGTGTTATCTTCAGTCTGATAATTCTTTGTTCTGTTTCCTCCAATTCTGACTTCTGAGGCTTTTTCCATTCCTTTCCCTCTTGATTGGATAGAATGTTTGATTTACCTTATTTCATTTCCTCTTCTGATTATTCTTTATGTATATTCTACTTACTTTATATAGAGAGCTTCTCAAATCTCTTCTGTAGCTAATCTATTGCTTCACTGGTTGGTATTTCTTAATCTTTTTCAAGCATAGGGATCTTTTTCAGTGGTTTTCTACTTACTTCCGGAGCTTTTGTCATTTATCTCCTCTAGTTCTAGGTCCTTTGAGTTCTTTCATTCTCTTTATCTTTTTTTTTTCTTCTTTTTTTTATTATTATTTTATTATTTCTGATGTGTATGAATGTAACTGTCGCATGCAATCTGTGCACCCCGTGATCGTAGCAATGCCAAGGAGGTCAGAAGAGGGTCTGGAATTCCCTGGAATCTGAGAGATTATCTAGAATTGAGAGAATTTAAGACGGTTCTCGCGCCATGTGGGTGCTCGGGGATCAGAACCGGAGTCCTCTGTAAGAGTGGTCGGTGCTCCTAACCACTAGGCCATCTCTCCAGCCCCTCATTCTCTTTTCTTAGTTCTTTGATTTGCTCTTTATAATCTTGTAGTTCTTTAAATATGTTCCCAATTGTGTTACTGATATCTGTGTCCTGGGCCATCCCCAGAGGGATCCCACTGTAGGAATCTTCCACAGGGTTGGTAGAGCTTGGTGAGGGATTATCCTGCCCCTTTCCCATGTTGTCTCTTCTTCCTGTTCCTGGCATATGGGCTTCTCCTTGCCTGTATTCCAATGTGAGTCCTAAATGCCTCTTCACTGTGTTGAAGGCTTGCATTGCTTGCCTCCTTCAGATGCCTTCGTAATCCCAGTTGGGGGGGGGGTGCTCTTTAGCTCTTACCTGCTCTTCAGCTGGTCTCGGAAGATCTCAGATCTCAAGACTCACACAACCCTACCTTTTATACCACCTGGGAAGATAACTCCACCTCCACAGCCACAAAAGCCAATTAAGCCAAAGACAACTGGATTAACAGATTAACTAGATCAGCCTTGCTGTAGCACCCAGTTCCTACCTACCTTCCTGTGCTTCAGCTGGTCTCAGGAGATCTCAGATCTCTACTACAGTGTCCTTACACGTGGCTGTTAATGAACATGTGGGTGTTCCTATGGGATGTATACCCTGCAGGATCTTCCCATGTCATCAGAGGGTACTTTTTTCAATAGAAAAATAAATATGAACTTTAAAAATATTGAAAATACTGTTTGTCAGTGTTCAAGATATTCTGACCATTAGGAAAGATGTCATACTATGACAGAGTACATGAAATTCATCATTATCATCATCACCATCACTATCACCACCAGCATCATCACCATCATCACCATCATCACCATCATCACCATTGCAAATAACTTCAAGTCAATGTGGGGTCAGCAAACCCATTTTTTCTCTCTTCAGGCCTCCTACAAACCAGCTGGGCACTTTCAACGTAGTCGATGGCAACACAATCATAGGCTCTAGGAGGAGAGCAAGGAAGGTAGAAAGATTTTTTTTAGGTTTGAGGAGGTTAGCCTGGACTACAAGGGGAGATCAATCTCAAAAAAACAAAGGAAACAAACATCTCCTGTCCAACTTCAGCTTACCATACTGGGTCAGATTCCTTTACCTTATCTATTCAGTCATTTATTCACACATTTCATTCCTTCATTCTATCATTCTATAAATGCTCACCAGGAACTAAGTTTCAGCCCTAGATTACAAATTAGGGATTAAAAGGTACCACAAGTTTAGGGTCTTATAGCAGTGGACACTATGCATGTGTGAAGACCAGGGCAAGCTGTACACACAGCCACATACACAGTCAGAAGCCAGTATTTGTGTGTGTGGGGGGTTTACTTCCTATCATTTCACTTCCATACCCAACCCCCACTGTCTAATTCAACTTGTTTGCCTGGTCTACCACCATTCAGTGATTTCTGGAGGAATTAATGAATGAATGAGAAGGAAATCGTGAAGACGGAGAAGGGAGATAAATGGCCTCTTGTGGTTTCCATGTCATTTTGTTAGCTCCTTCCTCTATGCAATCTGTCACTCTCTTTCCCCTAGAAATTCTCCACTGGTCATCTGTCTCCCCTGGGAGGTCACAAGTGGCTTTATGTCTCTAGTGCCTTCACAGTGGCTGTCTTATAGTAGCATCATCAATAAATTCTTGCTGATTGGAACCTTTGTAGCTTAGAAATATTACCAGGTACCACCAGAAAAAGATACACAGGAAAGGGGGAGACTCTTCAAAGAAGACAAGAAAGAAGGCTGTCGCCAGCAGTTGTACAGTTCAAGAGACCGAAGAAGGGTATAGCTGAAGGATGGCTGGAAAGGGGCAAGTAGAAGAGAGGTTGGGGAGAAATTCCACAGAACCCCTGGTGCAAATATCCTACTTCTCACACTGCATTGGATTCCTTTATCAATTATTTATTTATTTATTTCCATAAATGCTCATCAGAAACTTGCTCTGTCGAAAGCCTTGTATTATAAACTGCGAGTCAGCAGATAACATAACAGGGTCCCAGGTTCTAGAGAAAAAAAAAAAAATGTGCAGACAAGAGAAGAGAGCAGAGAAAAACCACGAGGTCCTGGGTTTGGGCAGTTGTGCTGTTAACTCCATTCCCGTGGCGCATGTGAGGACAGGCAAGGAGTGGACAGCTCTTGGAGGAACAGACAGGGGTGTATGTTAAATGACCACATGTCCTTGACCCGGTAGGTCAGAGAACCTGCTAGACCTCCTGCAGCTGACATTGTTTTACTTTCCTTAACATGTATTCACTGACAAAGTAAAGGAGGTGAGTTGGTGAATGAGCTGGTCAAGGGAATAGAACGCCCTCACCTCGAAGGACCATGAAAGGAACCTGGTTTTCTCACTGTGTAGGGCAATGGGCTTGGGTTTATTTGTTCACAGCTATTTTCTGGCTTCCTGCTCTTTAAGATGCTGCGGATGCAGTGGTGTGGGGAAGGTTTGCCATTATCACCCTGTACAGAGCTTATAAGGGGCTGGAGGACCCCCTCCCCTGAAACAGCGTGGCTGCTGAGAACATTAGGATGAAAAATGATACAGGTCAGAAACAGTCTGCAACTTCTTGAAAAGAAAAAGACTTTGATAGACTTTGTTTGAGCAGTTCTAGGTTTCACAGTAAAGGGGAGTGCAAAGCAGACACTTCATCCTACACATCGGCAGCCTCTGCAACTGTTAACAGCCTACACTACAGTGCTGTGATTGAAGTGATTGAACACTGCCCACTAGTCATGATTGACTGGCCTGCAGTGACAGACCATTATTAATCAAATCCATTGTCTATATTTGGGTTCACTCTTGGTGGTATGAACTGTCCGGGTCTGGAGAACGCACAGTGATATGTCTCCAACAGTGCGATATCCATTTTATAAGAATGTCTGGGGACGCTCTGTGGGAACAACTCTCCAACAAAGACAAGTGGGTGATAAATAAGAGTGTTTAGAGGGGAGTGTATTCGTTATTCCTCTTGTTGCTATGACCAAAGCAACTTCAGGGAGGGTTTATTTTAGTTCAAGGGTGCAGTTTATCATGGCAGAGAACGACCATGAGACAGCTAGCTGGTCATATTGTGTCCACAGTCAGGAGAGAGAGGGAGAGAGGGAGAGAGAGAGAGAGATATTTGGGCTCAGTTTCCTATGTTTAGGCAGTCTGGGACGCCAGCACAGGGAGGGAGCCATCTACATTTAGAGTGGGTCTTCTTCCCTCGATGAACCTGATTCTGGTCATCCCTCACAGACATGTCCAAAGCCTTGTTTCTTCAGTGATTCTAGATCTTGTCAGGTTCCCAATCAAATTAACCATCACAGAGAGGAAGGAACATTTTAGGGAGAGGTAAGCTTAAACCCTGTGATTGTAGGAAAGGGTATGAGTGTCTGCAAAGAAGATCAGTGGATAGGAAGTGGAAAGGGGCCAGATGAAGCAGAGGCCAGTTGTGGGGGGAGGGGATTTGGTAACAAACCAAATAGGTCTTAGTAGGGCTCTTAAGGGTTTGCAGAACCTGCTGGAGAGAGTGAATCACAGTGGCTGAAATCACACATGAACTTTCTCAGTAAATCTGATTCACACAGATGGAGCCTGTAGGGGGCTCCCCCTCCAGACCACAGCCTGCCCCTCTGCAGCCAATGCTCAGGTGCCCCAGTAGGTCACCAGAGCTCACGCATTACAGCGTCTTCTAGCCCTTTCCAGTCTGATGTCATCTTTCCGAAGACTGGCAGCAGTTGGAAGAAAACTGTTTCAGATCTCTATTAATATTTTAACATGCTTTTAAGAAAATTTGGCCTTTTGTCGAGCCAGACTCAAAGCAGACATACACATCACCGTCTATGATAGACATTACACTTACCCCTATTCCGCGGGATAGTTCCCTTGTTTGGATTCATTTTTAAACATCTATTATTAAAAAAACTCTCTTGCTGGTGTGCTTGCTCCTGCAGCTCTTGGGCTTCTTGGCTCTGTGCAGGATCCTCCCTCCCTGCCCTCCCTATAAAGAGCAGCAAAGCACTAATTCTGTGACCAGGGCTGACTGGGATGACTGCTCTCAAATTAAACAACAACAAACCATCTGGAACCCAGAGTACAAACTCATAGCAAGAAAATGATAGCTAGAATCTGGCTTTGCACTTAAACAGAAGAAAAAATTCTCTTTTCACCAATATTTATTCAAACTCTACTGTGTCCCGGTACTCTATGTGATGCTCATGGAGGTACAATTGTGTTTGCTTTCTATGCCAATACTATACAGTGAATGTGGTTAATCCACATTTGACAGATGAGAAACAGTGAGACTCAGGGGACTAGAGACCTCCCCAGTAGACTTGAGGCTCATCCGATGAAAGAACAGGTGTGTTCTACCTTTCAATGTTTGGAGGGCCAAACATAGAAGTCTGTTTGATAATATTCCACCGAGAGTGCTGAGCTTAAGCGGGAGAACATAGGAAAGGGTTAGGGAAAGACAGTTCTGACAGAGGGACAGAAAGTGTGATCTTCTGAGGTTGAGAAATGAGGGCTTGGTGTGTTTGTGGGACAGGAAGGAGTCTGGTGTGGCTAGAGGGTACTGTGGCAGGAAGAAGTGGTAGAGGCTACCAGGGGCTGGCTCATGAGAGATAGGTGGGGTAGCTGGAAAAGTGATACATTTCTAAGTAGATGGTGTGAGAAATGGAACACTCACTCCTGCATGCACAGGCCAAAGGACAAACATGGGTCTTGCTCCTTAAGTACTGTCTATCCACCTTGTTTTATGAAACAGGGTCACTCACCAAGTAGGCCAGGCTGACTGGTCAGTGAGTCCCAGGGATCTGCCTCTCTATGCCTGAGATTACAAGTGCCCATTTCCATGCCTGGCCATTTTTCCATGTGTTCTGTGGATCAAGCTCAGGTCCTCAAGCTTGTGAGCCAAACACTTTAACCTTAAACTGTCATCCAAGCCCCCACTTCCTGCTTTGAAGCACTCCTTCTGGAGCCTTAAGAAACTGTGATAGATGTGGAAGAATCTGAGCCTTCCGTCGTAGTCGTAGAGTGATAACACAGAGACATCTCAATCAACTATTCCATCTGAGGCCAGACCCCAAGGTCCCCCCCGCCACCAAAACACCAAAACTTAGAATGCCATCTTAGATCCTTCAAACCAGGCAGCAGGTCAAAGCAGGAATCCCAGATTCTTCACCAACTGAGTACCCCTGGGGGACCTTGGCCAACCATCTACAAAGAAGTTTACCTGCCCAGCTGAGCCCTGCCTGGATTCCTCATTCACAAAATGAGATTTGCAATAAAATTATAGTTGTTTTCAGGCATACTGATGGATGGGATGTTTCAGATGCTAGAAACCACTGAAGGGGTGACAGGAAGGTGTGATTTGTTGACTATGCTAGAAACAGATACTATGGCCACTCGGTGGAGTGAACTTTGAGGAAGGAAGGCAGAGGAAAGGGGAAAGGGGGAAGACTCATTTTGGAGTTTTAGTCACCCAAACAAAATAGGTGAAGTGAAAAAAGGAATAGGTTTGGTGTTTGTTTTGGAAGAACTCCTTGTTGGGCTGAATATGAGTGGTTCAAGTAGCAGAAGTGGGAATGAGCCTTTGAATCAGGAGGTCCTGGGGAGGTGGTCCTGCGTTTCTCTCTCTGAGGACTCGCTGGGCCTGCTTCACACTGCTCATTACAGATCTTCAAATCTCCATGGAAGGCAAATCTAGTGCTGCCCACAGACTGTGCAGCTGTCTTTGAGCAAGCAAAAGTAGGGCAAAATGGAGGCAGGACTTCTGTATCCAGAGACCACAGAGCCAGAGGATCTCCCCACACACAGAGGGCCCGCCCATACTTGGGAGTGTCAAAGGGCTCCTGTGAGACTGTGACACCAGCTGTGTTCACCCTTCTAACCCACAACTGTTATCAGCACATAATCTCCTGCCTCAGCCAGGAGAGGAAGAACTCAAAAAAACCTCACTGCTTCTTAACGTTCCACCTGTTCCCAGACATGTGGAAAGTCACAATACCACTCTTTTCCCCATAAAGAAGTTTTCTAGGTACACTCTTGCCAGGTGAGCCCCTGGGGAAAGAAACTTCTAGAAGAATCATCCTACACTTCCTCTAGCTTACGTAGTAATAATTCAGGGGACAAATCCGGTTCATTTCATATCAGCATTTAATTGGGTCTTCGGCTGAGTCACTCCCGTGCCGTTTTCAGTGTGTGGTAATAACAGAGCAGGTCGGGGAGGCTGGGGAAGGTTGCCTGTGGGGAGGAGAGGATACCACTTCATAGGATCCGGAGGCCTGGCATCTGCAGAATTTTGTTCCCTCTCTACTTATGGCTTCATTGAGGCTGAAGCTCCAGTCTCAGAAATCTGTTCTGCTAGAAAGGATCCATGACCTAAGATGGGTGAAGGAAAGTGTTAGGCACACCAGGCTCCTAACTATCCCCGACAGACCTAAGATGGGTGAAGGAAAAGTGTTAGGCACACCAGGCTCCTAACTATCCCTGACAGAGGGAGCATGTGCATGAGGTGACCTTGAACTTGTCTGTCATTGGTAACAGGACTTTGGCGTTTTTTATTCAGCGATGGGGTATAAAGTATTCAATAACGTGTGGCATAAGAGGCAAGTCAGGAAATTCTGTGTCTCATTTAAGGAGACTGACTACAATGACCTCTCCCCAAACTGCTTAGAGGGTTCTGTAACTCTGGAGCTGGGATCCTAGAATAGCCCTTGGTTCTGATCTTGATGGGGAACACATTGTTCTCAACCCACTCGGCATTCCCTCCACTAATAATGTTCCCAAGAACACAAAAACAGCGTCTGGAGAACTTGGATGTGGCCCATGCAGAAGCTTTTATAGAGGCACTTCAGAAAATATGGCAGAGCCAGCTCCAGACAAGATGGAAACCTGTTCCAGTGAGTAGGGTGCTCACGCTCCTGGAAGGAGCAAAAGAGTCCTGTCTTCTTACCTCCTGGGGTAGCAGGAAGCACTTCAAGCTGGGAACCCTCCAATATCTGCTCAGGTCTGCAGGGAGTCGCTAGGCCAGGCCTTTACTGTGCCTGTCACTGTTGGACAAATGGAGTGTGTGGTGACACAGAACATGGCAGATGGGCTTGCTCCAGCATCAGGTCAACTGTGCTTCTCTGTTGAAAGCATTTAGCCTCTGGCAAGGCCTGAAAATACTGAAGCACCCTGGGAGGAATATGGTTTTACAAGGGCCTTGCTGAAGCAGGACAAAGGCTGTACAGAGCACGGGTTATGCACCAAGCTCTATGGTGTTACCAGGTCTATGCTGGCTGGCACCAGGCTCTATGGTGTTACCAGGTCTATGCTGGCTGGCATGGCGGCCAGCACTGGTATGTGGCAATTTCTGTCCACATTTAAATGAACTAATATTAGATGGTGGGGTGAAGGGCTCAGCATCACAATTGGCTTCCATCTTGAATGTTCCTGTTGTGGTGGAGATTTTCAAATGGCGGGCCTGCGGAGTTCCCAGTGGCACAGGGCGCATGCGCAGCGCATGCGTGGGGGCAGGGTGCGCATCTCCAGTATCCCCCTCCTCTTTACCCGTGGATGTGGATTGGGCTGTGCGCACGCCTCCTTTATTCTAATATCCATCCCTAAGTCTTCCTCACATCCCTAAAGAAGTGGCATTTTGAAGGGTGTAGAAGATGAGCTCAGGAGACAAGGTGTCAGGAAGAGACAAGTGACAACACTTTATTGTAAGGACATCAGGACTTCCAGGGACATGCACTTACAAAAGGCTCCACTTTTCATCACTCAAGAATCCAGTGGGGTGAGGTTCTCAACTGAGTCCTGTGCATGCAGCCAGAAGAAGACCCATTAGGATCTTGTTGTCAGCAACAAAACCAACCAGCTCCCAACCAACACACAGACATGGGGATGGCCACAGCTGAGATCAAGTCACTGACATCCCTTAAAGCAAATGAACCTGCAGGACATTGTGGAGCCTACAGTATTTCCAAAAGATAAGTGAGGCCTCCTGGTGCCAAAGTGAAGACTCTGCCCCTCTGTCAGTTTTTCCTTTAACTCATCCCCAGTTCCATCTATGTCCCAGGCTTTGTACACACCCCAGACAGGGAGAACATTAATCGTAATATCCCTGTATTCAAAGACTTCCCTTTCTAGTAATTAATCAAATAATTCCAGTAATTAATCAAGCCATTCATCAAGTAAACACACAGAAAAATGTGAAATCGCAGCTGCTAGAACTGTTAGTAAGAAGGATTCTTGGGAGTTCTGAGTTGAATGTGGGGTCTCGGCTGATGGGAGGATGGGGGATGGGGAAAGAGGAAGGAGACTCACCAGGGAAAAGGACCACTTAGGTTGGGATCTTCACTAAGTTAAAATAACTCACTGGGTGGCCATGACAGTTCTAGCACCTCAGGTTCCTACACAAGCAATCCAAAACTCACTCAGCATAAGCAGTTGAATAAAACTGCTTGACCAGAGTCCATTAGCATCCAGCTTTTACCCTCTAACTGGAGAGTTTTTTTTAACCAATCCCAAACTATCAACTAACCTCAAAGGCAGTTTCTGCCTTAACCAATCAAGCGTTTTCTTTGTCTTGTCTCTGGTGGATAGCTTAGAAAAGCTTTGCCTCCGCCATACCCCAACAGTAGAGTACAGAACAGTATGTGTGGTCTGATGATTAAGTAGCTCAATGCTCAAGTAAACTCATTAAAATTTTAATGCGCTCAAGTTTACCTTTTAGCAAGTGTGTATACAGAGAGTTTAAACAGGTTTTCTCTTTCACTGTGCATATGTAGTAGCTCATCCTCTTAGAAAGACATGAGACGATCCCACGGGCATGGGCTACTTGCTTAAGGATTCTCTTTGTAGGTAATTATGCCAGTACTTCGACAAAAAAAATATGAACACTCCTAGAGTTCAATACACACATAGATGCTGGAAAATGATACCAGGAAACTGTACCACATGTATCATACCAACTTTGCTAAATGGCATGGTGTTAGGACACAGTGTGCTCCCTGAGGGACCCCTTCCTGACACGTTTGATCTGTATCTATGACTTTATGTCCCCACCAGATTCAAGAACAAAGTCTTGATTCTTCTTATGAGGGTCATTCTTCTTTCCCTGGTCTAGATTATAGTGGAAGGCAAAGCCACCCACCCAGCCTGACTGGACCACCTCCTGACCAGTTATCAAGTACAAGAGGTTGTGACCCAGAAGTAACTTGTAAGCAGTGTTGCTCATCATCCAAGTAACACACAGAAAAATGTGAAATCACAGCTGCTAGAAAGGTCACTAAGAAGAATCCTTGAATGTTGTGAGTCAAGTGAGGGGCTTCCTCTGATGGGAGGATGGGGGGGTGATGGAGAAAGAGGAGGGAGACTCACCAGGGAAAAGGACCACTACTTAAGGATTCTCTTTGTAGGTAATTGTGTCATTACTTGGACCAAAAATCATATGAAGACTCCCAGAGTGCAATACATACATAGATGCTGGAAAATGATAGGGGACTATACTACTTGTAACATGCCAAATTCACTAAACTACAAAGTTCCCATACGAGGCTAACAGGATCAGTTGATGGGTAGCTAGTCACTAGAGAAAACAGGGAGAAAAAATAATTGATACATGCATTTTTTTTACCTTAAAGCATAAGTGTGCCTTCTTCCATAGTCTTCTGAGTCAGGGCACAGTGTTCTACCGCCCTGCTTCACTGTGTGCACCATGCTTGCAGTGTCTCCCTTGCAACTAGCAGCTCCACTTCCTTCTCAGAGAAGAGCTTGAAAACATCCTATCAGCTTATCAATGTCTTTTACCATCTTACTCCACCTTCCAGATCATTCCACATGATCTGATTTTTTTCAGCGTTCTCTTCATACCCATAAGTTATTCAAAACGTTCCATACCCTTTTTTGAGAAGAATATTTCTTTTTTTAACATTTATTTTTATTTATTTGTGCGCTCAGGAGGGGTGTCTTTATGGGTGTGGGCACATGCATGTCATGGTGCATGTGTGGAGATCAGACAACTTGTGGAAGTCACTTCCCTCCCTTTACCACGTAAGTCCCAGAATCTAACTCAAGTTGTAAGACCAGACAACAGCAAGCACTGAGCCATGTTGCAGGCCCAAGAAGACTATTTCTAATGAGTAATAAGTAGTTCTCATGAATGTCTCATACACTGCTGAATCAAATGCTTAACATGAAGAATCTCAGTGTCACGCTCCCAACACCAACACCAGTGCAAACATTGGGTGGGGCAAGCACTGTTTAATACCTCTGATATGTAGAGGTAGCTCATATGTGGCCAGACATCTGTGTAAATGGACTGCAGTGATGGTGCTAGTAAAGAGCCTGAAAAGTTAAAGTCTCGGGCTGGAGAGATGGCCAAGAGGTTAAGAGCGCTGACTGCTTTTGCAGAGGACTCGGGTTCGATCCCCAGCACCCACATGGCGGCTGAGAACCGTCTTTAACTCCAGTTCCAGGGGAATCCGATGCCCTCTTCTGACCCCTGAGGCATTGCACAACACGGGTGCATAGACCTACATGCAGACAGTACATTCATACACATAAAAATAAATAAATTTTTAAAAAGTTAAAGTCTCTATATTCTTCTTTCTAAAACAAAGTGACACACAGTACTTACAGGGCCTTGCCACATGTTGGAGAGACTCCCTTAAGTATGGCATTAACTCACTCATTCTCACACTGAGCTCACGATAAGATAAGCAACGTCCACATCCTTGTTTTGAAGATAAAGAAACTGAGGCATAGCTAACAAGAGTTTCCCAAGTCAAGCTGGGCTTCTAAACGCAAGCAGTTTGAATCCAGAGCCCTCCCTTCTAATCAGAACCAATTGCACAGGGGATTAGCAACCCTTAGCTTGCAGAATTTTACAAATGATTAAATCAAATGGTGATTACTTTGGTCAGGTGTTTGTGACCCAATAATTATAGGACAAAGTTCCTTCCATTCTATTCCTTTCCTTCTCCAGACAAATGTCTCTCTGTGGGAGCTTGTACATTTCTTTTTCTTGATCCCTTGATATTCTCCCTAAAATTGAAGTCAAAATGATGCCCGTTTGTGGGTGTACTGAACACCCACTTTGCCTCAGGAGCTAAAAGACCACCAAATCTGTCCATAAAACAACCCAGAAAATCAATTTTCCGAGCAGACACAATTTCTCTTGAAAGGTGACACAGTCCTTTAAAAATAGCTATGTACTCCATTGTGCAAAGATAGTGACAGAGACTGACAGCTTTTAGAGAGGTGTAACATTCCCAGGCAGCCAGCCTGCTTGGTTCACAGAGATAGAGATCAGTAATTCGATCCCGGGGAGAGTACTAAATGTTAGAGGTTAAGTTGCTGTGTTCTTATTACTAATCAAACTTCAACACCACGCCTCAGCCTCCTCCGTGTGCTGAAGGAAGGTAACTCTCAAATTATTGAGAGTTACCAGCCCTGACTCTCTAGGCTTTACAAGCATTATTTCTCCCAGCATCTATCTATCTAGATGTGGGGTTCTAAGGATTCCCAATGGATGCTGGGAAATTAGGGTTAATTGACAATTGACAAGCCAGTCAACCACTTTCTGCCAACAGAGAGGAGAGAAAGAGAGAGAGAGAGAGAGAGAGAGAGAGAGAGAGAGAGAGAGAGAGAGAACTTGGGTGCAAATTCCTTCTTTCTAGGAGTGTATATGTATGTGTTTGGGAGGGCGTGTAAATATTTGAATGTATATCCATACATGCATATGCACAGTGGGTGTGTACACATGTTTACGCATCCATTTGAGGCACAAGGACAATCACAAGTGTCATTCCTGTGGTACTGTCACATTTCTTTTGAGACAGAGTCTCTTACTGACCTGGACCTTGCCAGGTGCACTAGGCTGGCGGGCCCTGGAACTCCAAGAATCCTCCTGTCTCCAATCTGGAATTAGAAATGCATGCCCTCACGTCCAGCTTTTTTTAATTTTTTTATTATTTATTATTATTTTTTATGTGTATGAGTGTACTGTCTGCATGTAGGTTGGTGCACCCATGTCGTGCAATGCTGCGGAGGTCAGTTCTGGAAATGGAACTCAGGTCCTTGTGTTTCTCCAGCAAGCACTTTACCAACTGAGCCACCTCTCCAGCCCTCTCTGGACATTAACTCTAGAAAGAAAGCACTGCTGTGGGTTTTCTGTTCATGTACACCTCTGATGCCTTTTTTCTCGGGAATGATAAGATTTTTTGGTGAATCACAGAATGAGGGTCCTTTTCCTTCTGTTGAAATCAGGACTGTGTTTAATAACCAGGTTTCTAGATGTAAAGAATCTTGATTTGTAACCTTGGACAATCCCCATGGTTTAAATTTTCCCATCATGGGCTGGAGAGATGGCCTAGCGGTTAAGAGCACCAACTGCTCTTGCAGAGGACCCAGGTTCAATCCCCAGCACCCACATGGCGGCTGAGAATCATCTGTAACTCCAATTCCAGGAGATCTCCAGTTCCAGGGGAATCTAAGACCCTCTTCTGACTTCCGCAGCATTGCACAACACAGGTGCACAGACCTACATGTAGACAATACATTCATACACATAAATAAATAAACAAAATTTTTTAAAAATTAAAAATTTCCCACCATGCAGGTAACAACAGGATGTCACTGAGCAGAGCCAGGAAGAGGTGGTATTCTCTCTCTCTCTCTCTCTCTCTCTCTCTCTCTCTCTCATGGCCTCTGCCAGTCAGAGGCAGTACACGGGCCAGAAGCGTTGCTGGGGGGACAGTCAGTCCTATCTCTTGTTTAGGCCAAGTCCTCATTCTACTTCTGAACATGGACCTTCCCTCTTCTCTTAGATTTGATGACCAAGGCCCACAGTACTTTCAGAGCAAGCAGAAATGGCAAAGGCAGCCTGACTTTGATCTTCCATCGGTTACAATTACTTGGTTCCCAAGCTCCTGCCTGTGAAGTAAAAGAATTCAATAAAATTAGTCGATTTGTGAAAGTATTTACCCTGAGTTTGTGCAAATCTGCACACGATCTCATGCAATGCCTCTGCACAGACTAACAGGTAGTGTCTGTACCTTGTGTTTCAAATGAGAGTAAAGAAGCCATAGGCATGGCTGAGTGGTAGAGATGACGTTTAAGGTTATGTTTATCCCGCTCCAAAATCCCACTATGCCCCCCCCCAAATTCAAGAAGAGCATTATCCAAAAGGCTATTGATGGAGATACAGTGAGGTGAGATTTCTTCAGAGAGAGCAGATCATGAGGCAGAAGAAAGACGAAGGGAGGAGTTCAGGAAAACAGGGAGAGCAATCGAAATATATGAACCCCCTTCTCATTGGAGCTAATGAGGAATTTGGAGACGGTTAAGCTGCTGGATACAGAAAGGCCAGCCCTCTCTTCCATGGGCAGTGCCTTGTGTCCTGTGACAGCCATTGCAAAAGTTAGGAAGTCCTTGCAACATGATTCTCAAAAGGACCTCCTCATCCTCTTCCACCCACTGTTCCATGTTTTTCTATTTTGGACCTACTCAGAATACCACTGCTCGGCTCAGGAAGATCAGCAGTTCAAAATCAGCCTGAGCTGTATAAGTCCAGGTCTTAAATCAAAGGGACCCATAACACCATCTATAACACTGCCTATACCTGGCAATGTTCATTCATGAATAGCAAGCCATTACGGGTATTAGCAGAGGGTATAACACCCCACGGATTTCCCTTCTGTGTTGAGCATGCTTCTACTTCCTGGGTGCGCCTCAACAGAAGGAGTTATTCATCTGCCACCACCACTGTCCCCTACTTGTGCAGTCTCTCCTGAATGTCAATCTCTATTACTATACAAGATGAGACCAAGTGCCTGGGATACTCAGGTGGCCTTTGCTCCACAGCACTCATCCCAGGAGAAATTGGGAGTTGATCCGAACATCTTGGCTGAATGGATCACACAGACGTGAATCCTGGTTGCTCAGTAAGCATCACCTGACATGCAGTGGGTAATCCAGGCACTTAAAGTATGATATAGTAAACTATCCTCTGTTCTAAAAGAGTCTATACCAAGGAATGGTCCCAAAACACTGGCATGCTATCAAAGAAACTTCTCAGTGAGCCAGAGTTTTCTGTTAAGATACTGTGAGGTAATGCTTCTGACTGTAGAAGTTCCTAGAACCGATGCACCATCAGTTCCTGGAACCTTGAGCAAAGACTCCATTCAGCTTGTCCTTTGGGTGTGACAACGTGGTTTAGGACAGTGATGGTGTGAGGCAGCCTCCTGACTTTTCTTTCTCATAGCAGTGGTGGGTGATATATGGTGGGCGGTGGGCGGTGGGTGGTGAGTGCTGGGTGCTGGGTGCTGGGTGCTGGGTGCTGGGAAGTGTGTATACAGAGTCGTACAAAGGCAGAAAAGGATTGGGGTCTACGGGTATGTGATGGTCCCAAGTTCATGTCAGGCTCCGAAGGTCTCTGACTTCCTCTCGTGGCAGCTTTCAGGGGATCTGTAGGTTTGGGCACTGGCTCCTGTCCTGTCTCATGTGGACTTCTCTGAACGTGTGCATGACAGCTTCAGTTCCTTCAGCACACAGTCCGGGCCAGCTGGAGATGGTCTGTCATGAATTTCAACATGGCTCAGACCACACCTGTCAGGAATCCCCTCTGACATCATGGGATGTCACCCAGTGACTCTTCTAGCAGCAATCAGAGACATTTGGCCCATTTAAATCTTGGACAGATGTGAGTTTCAGAGGAAGAATCTGAACAGACTCAGTGGCAGCCTCTGACTTTCTAATTGGAGAGGCCTTCCTGTTTCCTGACGAAGCCAGCATACTTGAACCTTAGTTCTCCTTGTCTTAACAGCAGCCATGCCTGTCTGTGTCACTGGCATTTGTAAACCTGGCTTCCTTCCATACTCAAAGTCAAGCTAAGTGGTTCACCCACTTTTCAGAAGCGGAGACTGAGAAGAGACCCACATTCTATCTGAGACCCGGATTCTGCTCTCTCTTTTGCTGTGAGCGAGATCTGATCTGGCTGGGATATGACAAGACTGGGCTTAGCCTTCTTCCAAATGAACGTCATGAAAATTAAAAATAATCACAGCTGGAGATCAGTGAGGTGAGGGAGGTCAAGGGTCAGATTGCCTGCCTTATATTCATCACCTGAAGGTCAGGTAGATGTGCTGGTACTCTGGTTTTCGGGAAGATGGTTCAATCCTGCCTGTTGTCACTGTGCAGTCCAACTCAAGTGTTCCTGGAGTTTTGCCTCCTGAAGAAACTCCACTCTTATGACAAGCAGCTTCTGGGTTGGAGTAAGGGTTTTCGTCCTCCTTGACTTTCGTCTGCTGGTAAGGACTGTCATGGCAGGAGGCTGTGCCTGGGGGAGGCTGCTGGAGTTCTTTCTATAGAACCACAAAGTGGCAATGGAACAATGTCCATAAATGGCTGTCAGTGCCCTTGTGTGCCAACAGTGGGATTTCTTGTTGTCTTGTTCTAGGCCATGTATCCCAGAAGACAACCTAAGCTGCAGGTGAGCCATAGGGGCATGGGTCCCCCTGAAGGCAGGAGACCCTGAGCAAGAGATACCATCCATTCTCCCATGCATAGATGTTAGACTGATGTCGTATCTTGGGTGGGCAGGAAAATAAAAACCTTTCTTGCCCATGCTATGTCTGGCAATGAGTACAGGAGACTTGGCTATTATCTACAGGTTCTCACATCTACCTGGGTGGTCCCTGCCCTGGAAAGCACCCGAGACTTCCTTGTCAAGGAAGAGAGAGTTATGGCTCACCCTAATGTAGCTCATAAGCTTTCGACCCAAGTGCTGCTGAGGCCCTTAGAAGGATAGCTGTGGTTCAGAAGGACTTCCTTACAAATGCAATACCCAGGTTTCCAGGTACGAGAAAGCAGGGATAGAGACGGGTTCCAGGCTAGGGACAGCACATGCAAAGGCCTTGTGGACTGAGGACCAAGAGTAGCTTTAGGGAACTAAAAATTGCTCAGAGAGAAAGGGTGCACACTGCAAACTGAGCTGCCGGAGTCCATGCTAGTCTTGGTGTTTGACGTCAGAGCTCTGGAAACCCAGAAGTGTTTGACGCCAGATGGTCACAGTGGTGGTAGTGACTAAGGATGTAGTCTAAAAATTACCCTGGCTATGAGGAGATTGAGTTACAGGGCATCAAGCGTGGAAACAGAATGAGCCATTAGGAAGCTACTGCAATGGTCCTGGTAAAAGGTGTGGTGCCTCAGACTAGGGTAATGACAATGGAGTTGGGAGGTTAAATCCCAGAGACATCTAGAAAGGAAAAAGCTCAGAATTAACAGTGATTAGATCTACTGAAAGTGAAGAGGAAAAGGTTCAGTGCCACCAAGGATCTGAGATGCAGTTAGTACTAGAGCTGTAGCCCTGAAACCCCAGAATAGAAGCTGAAGTTCAAAGGGTTTTTTTTTTATAGAAATGGAAGTTGTAATTTTTTATGTGTGTGAGTGTTTTGCCTGCATGTATGTAAATGCACCACCTGTGTGCCTGGTGCCTGCAGGGGCCAGAAGAGGAAGTCAGAGTCCCTGGACCTAAAGTTACAGATGGTTTGAGCCACCATGTGGGTAGTGAGGAATAAACACTGGTCCCCTGTAAGCAAGAGAAGTCTATGCTCTTAACGGCTCAGCCATCTCTCCAGCCTGGAAGTTGTGTTAACTCATCTCCAGCCCCCAGCTCTGAATCTGGCATGTGGAAGGGATTTTCCATAAATAACAGTGTAATGAATAGTCCAAGAAGGAGATGAGTAAGATAGGGACAGAGAACCTTACTCAGAGTCATCAGCTGGGAATGAGCAGGGTGTGGTCCCAGCATGCAGAAACAGGAGGTGCAGCATGGGGGAGGGCAAGACAGCCAAAGCATGTGTGTTTGCATGTGTGTATAGGTGTGTGTATGCTTGCATGGGGTGAGTGTAGAGGTGCAAATGTGTGAATGTGTTTGTGTGCACATGTATGAATGAATGTGTGTGTGAAGCCGTGGTTCTAAGAAAGGCATAGAGAATTCTAGAAATACTAGCTGTGGAAGAGGAGATCAAGAAACTGTCTTCTGGATGTTCTGTATTCCTATTTGGAAGTTGTCTATGTTTCATAGCAAGTCTCATTTCACTTGGGAACAGTGAGAGTGGTAGGACACTCGGGACTTGAGGCTCACAGCATTCGCCGCCTACCTCACTACGTGCAGCCATACTGCTGCTGAGACAGGAGCAACATTCTGGCTCCCCTTCCAACATAGACTACCTCAGAGGAAGTTCTTGTTGGCATCTTATCTGTGACTATTTCCTCTTGGGCACTAGAAGTGGCTTCACTTTAGATTAAGATGAAGCATATCGGCATTGGTGCTGTGCTCATATGTTATCAGGACAAGGGCACCTGGGTCAACTCTGCGAGCAAGGAGGTGAGGCTGCGGGGTGTCAGACAGTGTAGACCTAGGACTCAAATGCTTGTCATTTGACACAAGATCCCAGGCTCCCTTCCCCACAGTTTCAGAATTCCAGATCCTTGGAGGACCCTTGAACCACCTCTCTCCAGCTGTGAAGGAACCTCCCAGGAAGAGATCCTGTTTTAACTTTGGAGTCTTTTAGGGATCCAAGTACAGGGGACAGAGGGAAGTAATTGGTGGACACGTGCCAGTTGGTGTCCTCTTCACTCTTATTCCATCTCTGGGGGAACCAGACCCCACCCTGAGCTACGCCCTTTCTAGAGACCACACCTCCTTTGTGCTATGAACTCAGTTCCTACCCTCGTTTCTACCACTACCAGAGACCCAATTCTATTTTAAGAACATGGAATGCATTTTCCAGGAGGGAATGTTGTGAAATATTGAGGAGTCGAGTCTTAGCTTAGCCAGGCATGCCGGAGTTTGAGTAAGAAGCCCCCCCCAGAAGATAGACTCTGGATTAATTGTCCTAGAATAAAGTTGTCTTTCACACTGCTGAAATGTAGAGGGGGAGGTGTAATCTTATCAAGAAAGGAGAAATCTTTTACATTCAAGCCAACTTTGGTTTTAAGATGTTCTGAAACAACTTCAGACTGTTCCCAAACAGCTCTCGTCTTCTTCCCCAGTGCTCCTCAGCCAGTGAGTTCCATCATCCACACTTCCCCCATCTCAGCTCTCAGTTCCGTTTCAAACAGACTGCACAGTCTCAGCCAGACCCCTTGCCCTTCCAGAACCTCAGCCACCCCTCTGGACCTTCCAGAGTCTCGGGACATGTAGACAACATGGGGGGACAAGGCTCCCAGAAACACATGACCTGGGACAGGTGACCCCTCCTGACAGCATCTTTCATTTCTAGCTCCCTGAGTGGGGGAACCTGTTGTACAAAGACTGTGGCCATTTCTGGGTATGAGTGACCACACTCAACACAACCAGACTTACAACCTCAAAACAGTCTTCTCTTCCTCCTCTCCCTTCCCCTCCCCTGCTGCCCCCCTGCTTCTCTCTTCCCCTCCCATTTCTCCCATCCAACCCCCACACATTCTCCTTTAGTTACAGGATGAGAACCCCAGTCTCTGAACATTCCATGGCACATGGGCTTGCCGTGTTGCAGAATCTTCATCCTCAGGTGTGTGCTCCATCTGATTCACCATCTATTTCAGCAGCTTGAGTGATTTTATTCACCCCAGTGTCTGGCAATATCTAGAGACATTGCTGTTTGTCACAACTAGGTGAAGGACAGTGCTGTCAGCATCCAGATAAACATTAAAACACACAGAGCAGTCCCTACAATGAGGAAGTGCAGTCATGGCCACACTGAGGCCCAGCTCTGTTATTATGGCCCAAACCAAGATACCTGGCTTTCAACTGTCTCTCTATCTTCTCAGCTGAGTGACCTTGGATACTTGCTTACTGGGATATGCATGTGTGTGTGTGTGTGTGTGTGTGTGTGTGTGTGTGTGTGTTTGTGTGTATTTGTCCATGTGTGTGCAAATGCCTGTGGAGGCCAAATGACAGCCTCAAATTTCTTTCCTTAGGTGCCATCCACCATTATTTTTTAAAACATTCTCTCACTGGCATGGAACTTGCCAGTTAGATCAGGCTAGGTAGCCCGGACCATCTGCCTGTCTCCACCACTTCTCTACCACTGGGAACATGCCTTACCACATCAGACACTTTTATTTAGGTTCCATGAATGGACCTCAGGTCTTCAAGCTTACATAGCAAACACTTTGACTAATTGATCTATCTCTTCAGCCTGTTTACTAATTTCTAAATCAATTCAAAAGGTATAGAATATTTTGTGATAAAGGTGCTGAGGTGGCATGGCCCACAACCCTTGAACACAGTGCTCTGTGAATATTAGCCTTTCTTATTTAATGCCATTCCATCGACATCTTTCAAGCCTAGAATCGGCCAAGTCCTTCAGCAGATGAAGGACAGAGTCAGGAATCCACTTGGACCCTCTGGTCTGGTCTCCACAGACTCAACCCTTATATTCAGATGCCTCCTTAGTCCTCCCTGTGGACCCCAGATGTCCTGGAACACCCTTGGTAACTCTAGAAGAGGGAGAGAATGTGAGTCTTGCTAAGAAGCCGGGCAGTGACAGAAGCAGGTGACGAGAGTCTCCTTGGTGACGTTATTTTCTTTGGCCTTGACCCCTTTTGGAGCTGAAAGGATGATTTAACTTGGAGTCGAGGGTGTGGCTGCCCCAGGTTTTGGCAGGACATTTTGTGATTCGATCATTCTCCTGGTCCCTCAAGCAGGTGCACATCCCCTAAGATCCAGCCTGAATAAGTCTCTGGCTGCCGACAGCTCTGGACAGATACTTGCCACTTCCCCAGGCAGCTCAGAATCTGGAGGCAGGAACTGAGTCCATAAGAGGGACGGTGTCATGTTAACTGGTGACATTTCCACCCTGGATAGTGTCCCGGCATGCTCACCTCAGGCTTCAGAAAGACATTTTCAGTGAGCTTGTGGTTGTTTTTTTTTTTTTTTCATAGCTAACAATGAAGTAAGGCTGTAACCCTCTACTAGCCTGTTATGCCAGGGCAGCCCAACTGCCCAGCTCCGCAGGTGACAAGTTCATGTCCATGCTGCGCTCTGAGCCCCTATCTGACATTTGTCACTGAAGATCTATGATGAGTCCAATTCTACAGTTCCACCCCAGACCCTCACAACCTTGGTGATGGCTTAAAAAACAGACACTGTGTTCCCTGGATCCCCTGGACTCTACAAATTTCAAAGTCCTAGAATCTAGAGGTGCCAGGATTCTATGTCTCTGAAAAACATGGAAATCCATGTTGTGATGATTAGTTTTACAGGTCAACTTGCCACAGCTTACATTCACCTCAAAAGAGGGAACGAATGTGGGATTTCCTGGTCAGGTCGGCCTGTGGCGTCTGTGGGGGATTGTCTTGATTATCAATTGTTATAGGAAGAATCAGCCCACTGTGGGCAGCACCAGTCCCTGGGGAGGGGGAAGTCCTGAGCTTTGTAGGAAAGGAGAACACTGGAAACTAGGAGGCCATGTGGTGTGTTTGTTTCTCTTTGGTCTTGACTGTGTGTGTGATGTATGTACCAAGTCACTTGGAGTCCTGCCTTGACTTCTCCTATGAAAGACTATAACCTAGGATCCTAAGCAGAATGAACCTTTATTCCTCTCAGTTGCTTTAGGTCAGGATGTTTTATCACAGAAACAAAACTAGAACATGTGGAGATGTAGATTTGGGGATTGTGATCACACCACTTCTCAGTGCTGACACATAGGGCACTGTTATGAGGAACAAAACAAAACAACAATAAAAGCTCAAGAATGGGGGGGCTCTAAAAGTGAACTGGGAGATAGCTTAGTGGTTAAAGTACTTAACTAGAGAGCATGAGGACATTAAGTTCGATCCCCAGCACCCACATAAGAGAGCCAGACAAGGAAGCACACATCCTGGTGCTGGGGTGGCAGCAGAGGGGAGCATGCTGGGACCAGCAGTCTAGCCAAGTCCCTGAGCTCCCAGTTCACTAAGAAAACATGCCCCAAACAGAAGATGCAGAGGGCTGCAGGAAAACACCAGATGTTGACCTCTAGCCTCCACATGCACACACATGTACACACACACACATGAGCACACACATACACACACACATTTTTTAAAAAGTACAGCTATTTGAGAGGAGTGTTCTCTGGTGCAAACTGCCCCCTACAAACAGTGTATGTAAGCAGGACAGATGACCTCTCTGTAGAGAATGAATTTTCCTAATTCATAGTAGTTAATAAACCTGCCCCAGAAGTTATCATGAGGATTAAATGAAACTATTGATTCGCCATGAGCATTGCACAAAGTGAGACATCCCCGTGTACTCTAGATGGGCTACGGCAGGTATAGACCCAGGTCACTTGAGCAGCTAATGGGACACATTTCAGGGGTGAGACCTTGTCTTTGAGGCCCAGGATGACAGGGGGCCAGCCTGACTCATTTGGGGTCAATTCGAGAACTGTCTCACAGTCATCAGAATGGCCTCACAACAGTGCTCACATCCTGCTAAGAGAGCCCACGGTCCTGAAAGACCCTCATCTCAGAGCTGTCGATGGACGGATGTCACCATGTCTCAGGGTCCAAGCGGCACTTCTGTTTCTCTGTCATTGAAGTCTGGCCTGATATTACAGGGATGGGGAATGCTTCAAAGAGTGGCTCTCTCTTTCCTTCCTGCCTCTTTTCCCCTTCAGGTTCAACCCCTTTTATCACACTAAAGTGCCAATCAATATTTTGAGATAGATGTTACATCTTAGCTTTTTATAACATCGCTTGTCCCAGAAGAGACACTGTATCTTTAAGGAAATGGACCCCGTATCCTGTTTCCAAAGGATTAAAACCCTTTAAAGAGACAGAAGAGGCTGTAAACCCCAATCATATTCTAGCTCTCTCTTCATTATCCTGTCCACTATCTATCCCTGCTGAGTGAATCTGGTTGTGTGTTTCTCCAAAGTGGTCATAAGAAGAAATTTATTTACTCCGCTTTGCACTGGAGGGGCATTACCGAGCTTCAAGGCTCTCCGAAGTCATAAAGATTTTGCAGTGTGTGCAAAAGGAGCAGAAATTCAGAACTTCTTTCCCCTCTGAGGTCGTTTGGCCATCCAAAGGGGGAGTCACTTCTCATTTTCTGACAGGGTTTATTTCCGTAAGATTTTCCAATTAGCAGGAAAAGGTCACACTAATGTTGGTGCTGGGTAGGGGAAGAGAATCAAACTATGCAAATAGAAACATCCTTGAAGGGACGATTGCAAGATGAAAAAGAATGTGTTCCCTTCATCTTGCAATCTTTAAACTGCATATATGGATATACATGTACATATACATCTATATGTGTGTTTTGTGTATATGAGTGTGCATATGTATTTGTGAGTGTATATATGTATGAGTGTATGTGTATATTTTATACATATATATGCATGAGTGTATGCATATGTGTCTGTATGTATATGTGTATTGTATGTGTACATGTATGTGTTTATATGTATATGTGTGCATTGATGTGAGTGTACGGGCATATTGTATATCTATGTGTATGTACATACATGTGCGTATGGGTATATTATATGTGTGTATATATATGAGTGTGTATGCATGTGTAAATACATGTAGTGTATGTCCACGTCTATGTCTGTGTATGTTTGTGTGTATATGTCTGTCTCAGTGTGTTTATATATGTCTGTGTTGGTATATATGTCTATGTGTGTTTGTGTGTGTGTATATCTACCAGGGAAGAAAAGGTGATTATAACTGTGACTGAATTTGACCTGCTGTTTGCCTGTGACACAAGCCCCCACTGTTCTCCATCCCAGTGTTGATGCCTGAGATGGGGGCTAAGAGGAGACCTGTGGGGACAGTGCCTTTGAGGCCACAGAGCTGGAGTCAGACAGTCAGTGCAAGCTCCATGGACCTTGATAGCCACCAACCTGTTGGCAGAGCTCTGCGGCCTGTCATTTAAAACCCCTGTCTGATCTTTCTCTGACACTCATCCTGCTGCTTTTGTGTCCTGCTCGGTGTGTGCAGAGCACATGAAGTTTTCTGAGTAATAGGGAGGCCTGGGAGCAGTGTCAGGGAAGACGCACTGCAGCCGCACTGAGGACAGAAGCTGCTGCTTCCCATTACAGTGGATCCAGGGGACAGCTCCGCTTTGGTTTCAGAGCAGACACTGCTTGTCAGAGCTGATGTGCTCTGCAAATGTCAGCTTCAAGCTTACGAGACTGGGTTCTCTCTGTGATCCGCTGTGTGGGGTGCAGCGGCAGAGTCCTGCGTGGACAGAGGCCCGGCTTGGCATGCATCTCATGCACCCCTGAATGGCCTCCTGCCTGTGAGTGCAGCTGCAGGTGAAGGAAGACATTGTTCCTTCCTCTCCTGTGTGCAGAACTCCTCAACGGCTGCTGTGCAGTCTGGCTGGGTTCTCAGTCACTGGAGGCATCCGTCTGGGTTCCTCTGAACACCAGATTCCTTGCCAGGGGCTGGTTGGGGAAGGTGGCTCAAGGTTACAGCATAGGTACCTGTCCAATGGACTCAGGTCTTCGGCAATTGTTTGTGATCACTCCGTCATGTGGTTCTTATTGCAAGCTTTAGGAAAAAGCCAGTGGGATGATTATCCCAGCAGGTTAAATCTTACCTAACTCGAAGAGCTCTTGCTCTCCTGAGAATGTGGGCAAAGTGAATGTACTAAGAGGGAATGTACTAAGTAGATGTTAGAAAATCAGAAATGCGTAAATAGATTTCAAAGCGATATCCTACAGTGACCAGTGTTCAGCTACATTATCAACAAGCAGTGTAACTGTGAATGTGGGTGACAAAGCACATGGGCGGTGACAGCTCACATGTGTTCTCTGGTATCATTTAATTCTCCTGCAATGTTTAACTTCATCTGAAAGAGTAAGAGAGTTAGGGCCCACCGTCAGCTGAAAGACCCTTCCCTCCTTGAAGAGCAATGCCATAGCATGGGTTTCAACAGGAAAGAGAATTCCTGTTTATTTTTCTTTGCCACTAAACACAGAGCAACCCTTTTCTCCCTCTTTTCAGAACATCATTTCTTTTTGGTGCTTAGCAATGTTCATCATTATAGCCAATTCTTGGCCCTGTTTCCTCTTAGAATAAATTGATATGGAAAGAGAGTTACAAAGCATGAGCCGGAGTCACAGAAGCACGGGGTGCTGAGAGCCACTCGTTAACAGCTCAGTTTCCATTGACAAGAAGGCTGAAATCACCACATGGAAATCATGCTTTGGGTTTTATCTGGAGGAAATTATTAAAGGAAATCAAGCACACAAATGAAACAAGTAAATAATAATTATAGCATCCAAACATCAAAGTGACCTAGTCCCCAACAATTTCCAACTGGTTAGCTAGAGTATTCTCTCTCTCTCTCTCTCTCTCTCTCTCTCTCAATGGGTCACCAAGTCACCATGTGACCTGAGCTGCCCATCATGAGCTAGGTGTTATCTGACCCACCAGACCATAAAGTAGGACATGTGTGACAGGGCCCAGGCAGGCCCTGAGGGCACAAGCAAGCTGCATGAAGAGTTGCCCAAATGCCTATGGTTCCCACTCCTGTACAATGCCTCCTGTGCTTAAGCATGAACCTATGGCTTCATGGGTTTTGCCCTATGATCAGTTGACTAGGAAGAGAAGACTAGGGCCGGGTTTACTGATGGTTCTGCACGCTATGCAGGCACCACCCAGAGGTGGACAGCTCAGCATTACAGCCAATTTCTGAAACAACCGTAAAGGACACTGGTGAAAGAAAATCTTCACAGTGGGCAGAACTTCGGGCAGTGCACATGTTTGTGCATTTTGCTGGAAGGAGAAATGGCCTGAGGTTCAATTATATACTGATCAGGGGCTGTAGCCAATGATTTTGTGGATGGTCAGGGACTTGGAAGGAGCATGACTGGAATTGTGAGAAAGACATTTGGGGAAGAAGTAATGGATAGAGCTCTCTGAATGGTCAAAGGTGTGAAGATACTTGTGTCTCATGTAATGCTCATCAAAAGGTGATCTCGCAGAGGATGATTTTAATAACAAGTAGATCGGATGACTCCATTCTGTGGATAGTCAGCCTCTTTCTCCAGCTATCCCTGTTGTTGCTCAATGGGCCCATGAACAAAGTGTCACGGTGGCAGAGATGGTGGTTATGCATGGGCTTGACAGCATGGACTTCCATTCACCAAGGCTGATCTGGCTACAGCTGCTGCAGTGCAGATTTGCCAACAGCAGAGACCCAACTGAGCCCCGATATGGCTATTCCCCGGGGTGACCACAGCAACCTGTGGCAGGTTGACTACATTGGACCACTTCCATCATGGAGGGGACACTGTTTTGTCCTTACAGGAATAGATACTTATTCTGGTTATGGATTTGCTTTCCTGCACATAAGTATGCTTCTGCCAAACTACCATCAGGGACTTACAGAATGCCTTGTCCACCATCATGGTATTCCTCACAGCTATTGCTTCTGACCAAGGAACTCCTTACAGCCAAAGAAGTGCGACAGTGGGCCCATGGTCATGGTATCCACGTGTCTTACCATGTTCCCCACACCCAGAAGCAGCTGCTTGATAGAACGATGGAATGGCCTCTTAAGACATTTACAGCACCAATTAGGTAGCAGTACCCTGGAGGGCTGGGGCAAGTTTCCAGAGCGCAGTATATGCTTTGAATACGCGCCCACTATAGTACTGTTTTCTCCTATAGCCAGAATTCAGGGTCCAGGAACCAAGGGGTGGAAGTGGGAGTGATTCCACTCACTATCACCCCTAGTGACCGGTAAGAAAATTTTTGCTTCCTGTACCCACGATCTTGCGTTCTGCTTGTCTAGAAGTTTTGGCTCCAAGGGGGAGTGCTTTTGCCAGGAGATAAGCAAATGTTCCATTGAACTGGAAGCTAAGACTTCCCCCTGGCCATTGGGCTTCTACTTGCCTCTTAAGCCAACAGCTAAGAAGGAATAACAGTAGGGGGTGATTGATCCAGACTACAGGAGGAAAGAGATTGAACTTTTCTCCACAATGGGGGCAAGGAAGATTATGTCTGGAGGCAGGAGAGCTGTAGGTGCCTTCTGGTCTACCATTCCTATGATTAAGGTCAATGGGAAATCCAACAACCCAAACCAGACAGGACAAAAATGCCCAGACCCTTCAAGGATGAAGGTATGAGTCACTCCTCCAGGAAAGAGCCAAGACCTGCAGAGTGCTTCTGATGGTTGAGGGAAATACAGAATGGCGTAGAAAAGGTAGCATAAATATCACTGAGGCCACGGGACCAGTTGAGGAATTTGGATAAATAGATATAACTTTTGTCCTATTTGTAAGAATGTGCTTGTTCATATATATACACGTATATTAAGCAAATACTTGTGTTGTTCCCTTTGAATGTGCAACTGAGATAAGTGTTAAGTGTTGTCATATTTAGGTTATTAGATACTGAAGGACTAAGTGTTCCCCAAGGACATTACCACCTACTCTAAATATAATGCTTTGCTATTGCACATGAGACACTTATAAATTGTTGGTGGAATTATGACCTTGCCATTGTTCACAATTGACATTTAAGCATAACATAAGGAGAGGCTATTTATTGGGTGTCAAGTTGACAAGGGGTGGACTTGTGATGGTTAATCCTGGGTGTCAACTTGACTGGACTAAGGAACAAATAAGAGAAAAAGGATCTTCGGATTGGACCACCTCAACCCAGATGGCCCACCCCAAATGTGAGTGTTACCTTATGCCGGCAGGCAGTATTAAAGGTCATGGCAGAGGGATCTGGTCCCTTTTTTTTCCTCTCTCTCACTAGTGAGTTTGTCTTGCTGCTGTGATCAACCCTTTGGATCCCAGCATGTACTGAGACCGGGCAAATCTCCTGGAATCCATCGGGCCTTCAGCACCAGATTGGGACTACTGAGACATCCAGCCTTGCGGTCTGAGCAGTTCCCTGGATTCTCAGCCTCTCCAGTGTGGTGCAGCTACTATTGGACTCCTTGAACTCTGTCACATGAGCAAATCAATAAATTGTATATAGCTATATCTTCATCCTGTTGCTTCTGTTTCTTTAGAGACCCCTGACTAATACAGCATCCAAACATCAAAGTGACCTAGTCCCCAACAGTTTCCAACTGGTTAGCTAGAGTATTCTCTCTCTCTCTCTCTCTCTCTCTCTCTCTCTCTCTCTCTCTCTCTTCTGTGTGTGAATTCTATACAGCCATTATAAAGCTTTAAAAATTATTTAGGGGCTGGAGAGATGGCTCATCGGTTAAGAGTGCCGACAGCTCTTGCAGAGGACTCGGGTTCGATTCCCGGCATCCACATAGTGGCTAAGAACTGTCTTTAACTCCAGTTCCAGGGGAATCCGATGCCCTCTTCTGACCTCTGCAGCATTGCACGACACGGGTGCACCAACCTACATGCAGACAGTACACTCATATACACATAAAAAATAATAAATAAATTTAATTTTTTTAAATTTTTAAAAATTATTTAAAGATATTTCTTCTCAGGATACCATGTTACTCTTCTGTTCCCTCTTTCTTTTTCAATATGTTATTATTTTAACAAATGTCTGTGCCCAAACATATATTGGACAGTTAAATATAGTGCAAAGAGTTATTCAATATTTATTTGTGGAATAGGGACATTAAGTGGTCATATGTCACACAGCAGTACAGTGATCAAACATTTCTGAAACATTATAATCAAGATAAAGTAAAAAAAGTCTCTAACAATTTTTCAGTAGGTTGGAGAAAATCCTATCTAGGTAATAACAATAAAAATAGTCAGTGTATACCTATTAAGCTCTTAGTACATGCTAGGTGTATACCCATTAAGTGCCTTATACTTGGTAAGTGTATAGCCATTAAACTTGTTTTACATGCTAAGTATGTTCCAAACATTTTTAAAGATTTATTTGGTTTTAAATTATGTGTATATGTGTGTTGTGTGTGGATATGTGCATGGGAATGCAGTACAAGTAAAGAGCAGAAGAAGGCAATGGATCTCCTGGGGTTGGAGTTATAGGTTGTTTTAACAACCATGTGGGTGCTGGGAACTGAAATCTGGTCCTCTGCAAGAACAAGTCCTCTTAGCAGCTGAGCTATATCTCCAGCACTGGTTCTAAAGAACTTCAGTCTTAGCCAACTCAGTAGCCCTCTCAAAACATTCTTTATATAATTCTAAGTCAATCAAGCACACAGAAGCAAAGTAACGTGCCCTGGGCTGAGCCTGCAGCCCGAATGTGATAAAGAATACTTCTACTAATCATAGAATTCATAAAAAAAAAAAATACGAATTAACTTTTTTTTTAGTTAGATGGAGTTCTCTGGGGCTAGAGATGGCTCAGTGTTTAAGAGCACTGGCTGTTCTTGCAGAGGAACAGGGTTCACTTCCCAACACCCACATGATGGCTAATAACAGTCTGTAACTCCAGTTCCTGGGGATCCAATGCCCCCTCCTGGACTCCTTGAGCATTACACCTATGTGGTGCACTTACATACATGCAAGCAAAACACTCATGTACCTAAAAATTAATAAAGAGGGCTGGAGAGGTGGCGTAGTGGTTAAGAGCGCCGACCGCTCTTACAGAGGACCCAGGTTTGATCCCCAGCACCCACATGGTGGCCGAGAACAATCTGAAACTCCAATTCCAGGAGAACTCCAGTTCCAGGGGAATCCAACACCCTCTTCTGACCTCCGCGGCATTGCACAACACGGGTGCACATACTTGCATGCAGACAGTACATTCATACACATAGAGAAATAAATTTAAAAAAATTTTAATGAATAAAGAAATGAAAAATTGTTAAAAGATTCAGATCTCTCTCTTATAAAGGTGCCCAAAGGAGGTTCCATTCCAAATTCAGTCCTTATGTCCTTGAGAATGATTCTGAAATTTGTCAAAGACATGGAAGCACATGTTAAGAATGCTATATCCTGAGCCCCAAATCAGAAGACATGGTACATCATGTCACTCAATGGGGGGGGGGTGGAAGCCATAAGTTAAGCCAATATTTTAATAAGCTCCCTCATGACTCTAACTTGGGACCATTTTGCAGCCATGAGAGTCTCCTGAAGTGCTTATTCTACCATGATCCAAATCTTCCATGGAACATTCACTCCATTAGTCTGAGGTAGGAAATGGGACTTTAGATCTTAGACTTTTTTAAAGACAGGTCCTTCCTGTAGCCCCTGCTGGCCTGGAACTTACTATGGAGACCTGGTTGGCTTCAATTTCATAGATTCACCCGCCTCTGGCTCCTAAGTGCAGGTATTAAAGGCGTGGTGCCGCCATGCCCAGCCTGGAACTTAGATCTTAAAGTTTCACGGAAGCCTAGGTTCCAATGGACACTGTTACTTCAACAGGAAAGCTGACTAACGGCACCTTCTACATGCAACCACCCAAGTCTGCACAGTGAGACACATCCTTAACCAGGATCCTACAAGGTTCATACAGTCAGAGCGGCTGGGAAGGCATGGACTGATGGCACTGTTGCTATTGTCTGTCATAGCTGCACCCTGACATCATCTTCTAAGTCCTCATACCCTGCTGGGGAAGGGGAGGACAGGGAGAAAATCCAAGTCAATAAGCCATTTACCAACCTTCAGACCTACTGCCAAAGACAAGCAAATCTGCCAGCCTGATTGTGGCAGTAAGAATTCTAATTAATAATCTAAAGAGATATAATCCAGATGGTAGTCAAAAGAATATTGATCCAGAAGCTGAGAGATGTCTCCACAGTTAAGAGCATTTTCTGCTCTGCCAGAAGACTGGAGTTCAGTTCCCAGCATCCACATCAGGAGGCTCACAACCATCTGTAACTCCAGCTCCAGGGTACCAGTCACCTTCTGGCCTTTACAGGCACCTGCACACCTGGGGCATACACTCACATAGATACAAACATACACACACTCACATACATACACACATACACACTCACATAGATATACACACACTTACATAGATACACACACACTCACATAGATACACATACACAATCTTTATACTCACAACACACATGTTAAACGTGTCACAAAGCCAAGGAAAGTATGATGCTAGTGGCACAAATCATGACCCAGACTCTGCAATCTGGTGTCAAGCAACAGAAAAATGTTTCCACTGGTGACTGACTGTAGCTGGTATGGGCTATGGACACTTTGGCCACTGCATGGAACACCTCAAGGGTTATTTATGTATTATGTGGGTTTCACAAACATGAAACAACTACCTAGCTCCAAATAAGCTTGCTCTGTTCCTTATAAAGTACAATACACAGCTTCAATGATGGTGTCAGGCACTCAGGTAGGAAATCCTTATAGCTGTCTGTATGGTCAACCACTTGGGGAGAAGCAGTGAGGATGGGAAGGTCTAGAGGGCAGAAACAGGTGTCAGCTTTTGTGTGTGCTTTGTTTATTTTGGTTTGGTTATTTGTTTGAAGAGGCCTTTTGAGAGGGACTGATCAGGCCTCACAGGTGTAATTTGTCATCATCTTAGACGTGTATCCCTGAGACATTATTTTGAGGCCTCACAAGGGAATACAAATGCTTCCACAGTCCTTGCAGCATCCTTTGGCCTTGTCAAACTAGAAGCGCTTGCTTCCCAACATGGGCACTTTCTACCTGGCTTGGGTGACTGGTTGAGGCAGAATGTCAGCGTGATTTTTCCTTTCTTAAAGTGACTCATCAGCATTGATGAAAAATACCCAAAGGATATTTGCATATTATGCAAACTGGAACTCTGACTCTGTCATTTACTGGCCTTGCGATGGAAGCATCTTCTGTCATCTTTTTTTTTTAAGCTGCGGTTTTCATGTGTGTATTTGGGGTTAATAGTTAATAACTCACTTCAAAGAATTGTAGTAGGCTTCAATAAGCTATGGCATCTTGCACATTAAATGAGTGCATTGTTAGCATTTGATAAAGATGAGGATGTTTCTGATGAGGTGAGTAGTGGTAGTGAAGGTGGTGATTAAAAAAAGTTGATAATGATATTGCCAATAGTGATGATGATGGTGATGTTAATGGTGATGTGAGGGTGATAACTACGGTGGTAATGCCAATAGTGATGATGATGGTGATGTTAATGGTGATGTGAGGGTGATAACTACGGTGATGTTGATAATGATGCTGCTGTAGATGGTTATGGTAACAATACAAGTGTTGACAATGATATTGATGGTGGTGGTGGCAATAGTGAGGATGATGGTGATTTTAATATTGATGATGGTGATGATGCTGGCGATGTTGTATCTAATATAGATGTTGGTGATGATGATGTTGATAGTGATTATGGTGATGATGCTGGTGGTGATGTTGATAGTGGTGATATTGATAGAGATGTTGATGGAGATGGGGATGATGGTGTTGGTGATGCTGATAGTGAGGACATTGGTAATATGGATAGTCATGATGGTTGTGGTGATGTTGATAGTGGTGATGATGGTGGTGATGATAGTGATATTCATGGTAGTGGTGGTGGTGACTAGAGGTGTGCTGGAAAGTGCTTCACTATAGGCACTGAATGGGTGCAGAGGACCCCGGGTTCTTAGCATTTGCCAATTTCACAGGTATAAAGTATTCCATCGTGGCTCATTTCTAGTGAAGCTACCATTGGTGATGTAAGCTGAGAAGAGAATCACACAACTAGTTCGAAGACTGGTTCCAGCCAGCTCCAGTCATTAACAAAGCACCAAGCTCCACACTTGACCTGCACGAACAACTCTTTCAGTGCTCACCACAGCTCTAAGAGATGGGTACTTTCCTGGTCCCTCAACACAGATGGGAAACTGAGGCTCCAGCAGTCACTCTACCTCCAGCAGCTGACCACGCTATGCTGCCTCTCTTTGCAGTGCTTAAGTTCCAGACTCCTGACCTTGGGAGCAGACTTACGACTACGCCTGAGTTCTCCTGCAGCCTCCAGTGATGTACATCTCCTATGCTCTCTGCTAACAGTTAGTCTGTCCCTGTCCTTGTCCCTCTCTTCCACACTGCAGGTCCTACTCCCTTTATTTTTCTGCCCAGAAGATTATTCTCCTGATCCTTACCTAACCTATCCCTCCTTATCTCCAGGTCACAGCTCAAAAGCCACCTCCCTATTAGCTTCTTTGTCTCCTTCCTGACAAACATCTCAACCAGATCTTCCCTTTAGTTGCCAAACTGTTGAACCCTGGTTCTTAATGTTGGATGAGTGAGGGGAGCTAGCGAACTATTGACACATAGAGGTAATGGCCCCGTTACACTGTTAGGCACCCCATGGTGCCTATGACAGACTCATATTCCAGCTAGTGAATTCTCTGATCCCAAATCTCAAGAGTGTCTAGGATGAAAACTGTTACTGTTGACTGTTGTCTTCCAGCGGGAATGGAAACTACAGAATGGCACAACCTCTGCTGCCATGTTCTCTGCTAACTTCTCAGCGGCAAGGCAATCACAGGACTGACACAACACTGAGGGTCATCATCTCACCTCTCTATATGTGTGCACACACATGTATGTCACCTGCATGGGCATGTGTACACACACACACACACACACAAACACACACAACAAATAGCACAACCTCTCTTGCTATGATCTCTGCTAACTTCTGCATAATTCACAGTGCACAGCACAGATCAAGCTCTTTAAAAGTAGATATGAGATGGCTCAGAGGTTAAGAACACTGGATGCTCTTACAGAGGACCCAGGTTTGATTCCCAGCACCCACATGGTGGCTAACAAGCATCCATAGCTCCAGTTCCAGGATATCTGACAATGTCTTGTGGCGTTTATGGGCACTGCACATGCATGGTGCACCTACACAAACACACACACACACACACACACACACACATACACACACACACGCACATGCACACACACATACACACACATAAATACACATACATACACACATATACACACATACACATACACACACATAGATACCTATGCACACATACACACATACACACACATATATACACACACATACACACACACCTACACACACATACACACACACACATACACACACACACCTACACACACACACACACACGCGCGCATATACATACACACATACACAGGCAAAACATTCATACATATAAAATAAAAATTAATGAATGAATAAAAAGTAGATATGAAATGATTAAGCAAGATCAACAAGAATAATACAGAGGCATCCTTTAAAATGGTCAAATCCAAGTTTTTAAAGCCGGGAAGAGATCTGAAGCAAAGGAACTGTGCTCAGTCCTCTTTTTGGCTTGAGGACAAGGAAGGAGGGGGCAGGCACTTGATAAAACCACCTCCCCCTCCATCCCTGACCTCCCGAGCAGCCGTCCACTAAGTGTTGCACTTGGCCAGAGTTCCCCATAGTAATTTGGTTAATTGGATGAACAGGCACTTTAGTGACACCGACTGGATTTCCATGCTGCAGTCCATCAAAACTAATCAGTTGGCTGTGTTCCATTTCTCAGCCACTGACAGCTTCGCCAGGTCGGTGAGTAGATGGTAACTTTTTAAATTGAAGAACTTGCTAAATAATGACAGTTAGAACTTGGCAGGATGAAAGGGAAGGGGAGGAGAGAGATCTAGCAGTTGGCTTTGTTTTCTCTCAAAGAGATAATCTTGTTAAGGATGGTTGATTAAAGTTCTTTCCAAAGACATTGCTGAGGAGTAATCATCTCGAAGCTGTGTTTTGTCTCCTTGCTGTAAAAAGAAAATGCCCACAGCTAATGTACTACCCTCTCCCCATACACGGCATTATATATATATCATATATATATATATATACATATGCCTGATTTAATGCATCCTATGAGTTAGGGTAGTGCTACCCACTCTAATGAGCAAGTTTAATAATATAGTGACTTAACCCAAGAAACCTCACCTTCTCTGAATCTCCATAGGGAGATCTTGGTTGAGAGTGGCTGTGTCCCATGCAGAGACTTGGGGACCCATGTCCCTTCCCTGTGGTTCTTCTCTTCTCTAAGTGCAGGCATGCCCAACCTGTAGCCTGCAAACCACATGTGCCCCAGGATAGCTATGAATGTGGCCCATCACAAAATCCTAAACTGAGTTTAAATATTAACGCGGATCATCATTTTCTCTAGTAACTTGATTACATGGTTCTTGAACACAAAATTTTTAGATGGCAAGGCCACGTCACAACGTCAAAATATTAGATATGTCTTGAGTCTCAACAGCACCTGTTTGGAGCTGGGAGGACGATGCATGTTTTAAAAACCTTGGTCCAGAAATGACACGTGACACTGTCGTTAAATCATTTTAGTGAGAACTAGCGATGTGTTCATACCTGACTCCCAGCGGATGTGTCAGGCTTTCTTCACTGTGACAAAATACCTTCAAAAAACAACTAAGAAGGGAAAGGCTTATTTCAGCTCACTACCTCAGAGGTTCGAGTCTGTGGCTGATGGGCTCCAATCGTTTCAGGCAAGATAGAAACACCATGGTAGAAGGACTTGACAGGGTAGCTCTAGCTGCAGTTCTGTCACCCAGAGAGAACAAGAGAAAAGTCAGGATAAGATAGCCCCCCCTTTCTTATCCCCAAGTCCCACCTTCTAATACCCTATTCCTTTATGAAGGCATCAAGAGTGTGTCTGTGAAAGTGAGTTTGCATGTGTGTGTACATATTCATGTAGTAGGAGTCTAGGTATGTCTGTGTGTGGTGTGGAAGCCAGGACACAACTTTATGTGTCCTCTTTCAGGCACCATTTCTTTTTGAGGCAGGATTGTTACCTTGGCCTAGAGCTTACCAGTTAGGCTGGACTGGTTGGCCAGGAAGGAGCTCAGGAATCTGCCACCTCCACCTACCTCTATCACCTCCATACTAAGATTATAAGAACTAGCCACTCAGCCCAGGCTTTTTAGCATGCATCTTGAGATCAAATTCCAGTCCTTGAACTTACTATCCAAATACTTTTTACTGAGCATTGCCCCAGCCCTCACCAACAGCTTAATCCACTGATGAAGTTCGTTCTCTCACAATCTTGCTGGGAGTTCGGCCAGCAACAGGCAGTGCCTTTCTAGAAGGAATTGGAAAACAATATGTCCCTTCCTAGTGACAACTCCATATTGGGAAAGGGAGCACTTTCCTAGCTTCTCAGCCTTGAGTGGCATCCAGCCCTAGGAGGAATTACTGAGAGTTTCCTTTTGTAATGAGGTAATGAGGTTCAGCTAGTGAATGCACTGGTCTGGACTCCAGCCCTTGACAAAGAGCAAAATCGAAGTTGCACGAATGTTGGGCAAGCTCCCCTCCTTCGCATCTGTCTTTTCTCTCCTCTCCTTTCCTGGCCTCCATTCTTTATCCTGTTTCCACCATAGACTTGAAAATTTCTAAAGCATGAGAATTTTGCGTGTTTTCCACACAACTGTTCATTTTGGTTTTTAAATTGTCCCCACTGAGCATTCTTTAACCTAGACAAGATTTGTCTGAGGCATACAAGATCCTTGCTCTAGTATCCATTTTGCTCTCAAAAATAGATGGAACTCCAAGAGGAAAAATGCTAGAAAAAAGATGTTTCTAAAAGGCACCTTTGAACCGTCACTAGTTGGTATCAAATCCTTGACATCTCTGGCTGTGTATAGCAAGGTAGCTGTGATCTCTGAGGCTGAGAAGTTGGCTCAGTAGACAAGTGTTTGCTATGAAAGAATAAGAATCTGAATTCAAATCCCTAGCTAGCACCCATGTACAAAGCCAGGCATGTCTATGTGTGTCTGCATCCCCAGCATTGGTGCCCGGAGAAGGGCAGCTTCAGGGCACGTGCTGGCCAGCCTAGCCAAAACGGGGAGCTTCCAGCCCAGGGAGAGACCCTGTTCGAAGGCACTGAATCAGTAGAGGAAGACACTCAATGTCCTGTCCTGCCCTCCAACACACAAACACACACACACACACATACACACACACACACACACACACACACACACACTTTATTTTGTGTTATTTACTTGTAGGAGTATGTGGGTTTGTGTATGAGAGTAGAGGTGCCTGAGGAGGTTGGAAGAGGGTGTTGGATTCCCAGAGCTGGAGTTATAGGTGATTGAGAACTGCCCAATATAGATGTTAAGAACTAAACCCAGGTCCTCTGCAAGAGCTCTAAGTGCTGTTAGGTGGTGAACCATCTCCCCATCTCCTACATAACTTTTAAACTAAACTAAAATATAGGTACAATCTAGCTCAAGATGATCCCATGCCCACCCTAGCTCCCCCTATCTACCTGGTTTCCGTGTAGTTCCCCCTAATCCCTGCACACTGCAGCCCAGCAAAGAACGAGACTGCAATCGCTGGGTTTCCTGTATGCTTGTGCACTTTGGGGAGCTCCTTGAGGACAGGGCTGGACATCTTCACCTCCTTCAATCCTAGCACAAAACCTGACATAAACTTGTGTTCATTTAATTGGAAGTGCAAGAAACAAACCCAGCCACAAAGCAACACAGTCCACAACTGAAATAAGTGGTTTCCTAGCCTACGAAAGCTTAAACAGGGCTGGAGAGATGGCCTAGCAGTTAAGAGCGCCGACCGCTCTTACAGAGGACCCGGGTTCAATCCCCAGCACCCACATGGCAGCCGAGAACCGTCTGAAACTCCAATTCCAGGAGAACTCCAGTTCCAGGGGAATCCGACACCCTCTTCTGACCTCCGTGGCATTGCACGACACGGGTGCACAGACCTGCATGCAGACAGTACATTCATACACATACAGAAATAAATAAAATTTAAAAAAAATCTTAAAAAAGAAAAGAAAGCTTAAACAACAAAAGGCACAGTTCTACTTGGTTAGAATTTTCAGCGTGGGCACAGTGAGCTCCAGATAAACAGATGATAGTAATGTTGTCTTCTGCCTTCCATCGTTCTCTGCACACATATACAATAATCTCTCTCTCTCTCTCTCTTTCTCCTCTCCTCTCTCCTCTCTCACATACATATTCACACACAAATGTGCATCTGTAAACAAAAATATCCTATTACAAATACATAAGAAAAATAAGAAAAGAGAGGAAGACAGAGAAAGAGACAGGGGATGGAGGGAGGAATGGAAGAAAAGGAGAGGAAGGGAGGAAGGAAGGAAGGAAGGAAGGAAGGAAGGAAGGAAGGAAGGAAGGAAGGAAGGAAGGAAAGAAGGAGGGAAGGAGGAAGGGACAGAGGGAGGAATGGAGGGAGGAAGGGAGGGAGGAAGGGAGGAAGGAAGGGAGGGAGGATGGGAGAAAGGATGGGAGGGAGGGAAGGAAGGAGAGTTCTGGGTGGGGCTGTATGACTGCAGACAGTATCCTGCTTGTATATTATGGCAATAGCTCTTAAAAGATGGAAGGCTGAGCACATTAGTCTGAGTAGACAAACTACAAAGTAGGCCATGGTCTCCCCAAACTATGAAAGGCAGATAACTCCAGGGACCTCTGACCTGCTCCCTCATGTTGACAAACATCCCTGGGGCCTGTGGAGAATAGGCCCAAATGTTCATTGCACAACTGTGGGATTTGTACAAAGACTTGGAGGGAGCACGCCAGAGCTGATTTCTAAACAGCCTGATGATTTATTTGATGCCTTTGGATATTTAAGTAGTCTGCAGTATACACCAAGTGTCTGAAATGTTTATTTTTTCTTTGCTTTAATGTGTGGGACCTCTCACAACGCCTTGTACACCCCAGGCGCTCAATAAATATGATTTATGGAAGACGTGAATAAATCCAAACCAAGATTATGTCTGTGTTCATTAATTTGTGGCTCCAGCAGGCAGCACCCCCCCACCTCTCCAAACTTGAAAAAAAAAAAAAGAGAAAAATCCACACCAAATTGGAGAAGAAAAGAAAATGAGAAACCTGTAACACTTGGGCCTGTGTGAAAGTCAGGAAGTTCCCTGGGGTAAAATATGAAGAACTTGGCTGTGTGCTTGGCTTTGATTCATATATCCTGTGCAACCTTGAGCCAATTACTTCACCTTTCTGGCTAAGCATCTGAAATAAATATTAAATGGAAGCTAAGTGTGATGACATACACCTTTAATCCCAGCACTCAGGAGGCAGAGGCAGGCAGATCTTTGTGAGATCGAGGCCAGCCTAGTCTACACAGCAAGTTCCAAGCTATCTGGGGATTTGAGGAGACCCTGTTTGAAAACAAAATAAAACAAAACAAAAATAAATGAATGGAGTGGTTCAATGGAGCCAGTGTCCCACTGAGCTTCAGATGAGTAAACCTTGGGAGGGACCTGGAAGGCCAAGAATTGACCATTTCTTGTCAATCTCTTGGGATTCCCTACTGCTTCCCTAGAGAGCATATGGAGTGGTTAGGAACACAGACTGAGTTAGACTAGGTGGGTTCAAATCCTAATTGGGCTCTACTGGCTGTGTGACACTAGGGAAGTTGCTCAAGTGCTCTGTGCCTCAATTTGCCCATCTGGAAAGGAAGATGATCCTCATAGTTGCTGTGGTCTGTCCTGAAGCTCAGAGGAGGTACACACACCAATAAAGTGATGCTCCGTGATAGGAAGTGCTGTCAGGGTTTCTCATGACTGTGATGAGATTCCCATTACAGGGTGAGATGCCTGAAGCCCACAGACTTACTTACGCTCTACTCTGAGCCCCAGCTAAGGTTATGAGACAAGTGTCCAGACGTTAGTGATGTCACTGGATCTTGGCGGATCTGGGTCTTGGCCGTAGACTTAGTCTTTTTTATCCTGGTCTCTATTGAAAATGGGCTACCTGCTCTTTATCCTGGTCTCTATTGATAGTGGGCTACCTGCTCTTTATCCTGGTCTCTATTGATAATGGGCTACCTGCTCTTTATCCTGGTCTCTATTGATAATGGGCTACCTGCTCTTTATCCTGGTCTCTATTGATAATGGGCTACCTGCTCTTTATCCTGGTCTCTATTGATAGTGGGCTACCTGCTCTTTATCCTGGTCTCTATTGATAATGGGCTACCTGCTCTTTATCCTGGTCTCTATTGATAGTGGGCTACCTGCTCTTTATCCTGGTCTCTATTGATAATGGGCTACCTGCTCTTTATCCTGGTCTCTATTGATAGTGGGCTACCTGCTCTTTATCCTGGTCTCTATTGATAGTGAGCTACCTGCTCTACTTTTTTATGGGCTTGGCCCAGTGTAGTTCCCTTTGTCTTCCAGTCGCTTCCCAGGAACAGAGAAAGTGGATGCCATGTTAGAAACAAAGAAGTTTCCGGGTTTTCAGATTAACTAGTCCTTGATGCAGAGTCTGAGATCTTGTGCACTCAGATAAACAAAGACAAATAGATGGCTAAAAAAAATGACCACCACCACCCTCTCCCCCCTCCCCTGCCCCGCTGAGCCCCGAGTGATGCATCCACATTCTTTCTTCTGGCCCAAGGCTCCAAAAGACTTGGTCTCTCATGTCCTACTGTGATGCACACTGAAGGCCTTGACTTCCAACTTGTGTGGGCTCAATTTAGGCAAATATTGATTCATCTGCCTGAGACTAGGGAAGGTGGGGCTTCAGGCACATCCTGTATGTCAGTCAATCTCCAGAGGTTAGGTGCAGGGGTGAACTGGACTGCAAAAAGTACAAACACCAGCAGAGATGTTGGATGAACCAAGGGCTTGCTAGACCAGTGCTCTATCACTAAGCTACAGTCCCAGCCATGAAGTCCACCATGCCTCACTGTGACTCCCAGCTTGGAACTGCTTGTGAGCCAAGTAACCTTCAGTGTTTCATTTCCCTCCAAACTGTAATGTGTCCTGAAGAATCCTATTGACCTTAGTGATAAGCCTAGCTACTCTTTTTTTGTAATTTTTTTTTTTTTTGGTCTTCTTGAGACAGGGTCTCCCTGTAGCCCCAGCTGTCCTGGAACTCACTCTGTATACCAGGCTGGCCTTGAACTCACAAAGATCCGCCTGCCTCTGCCTCCCCAGTGCTAGGGTTAAAGGTGTGAGCCACCATGCCTGGCTGTAATTTTTTTATTTTATTATTTTTTATGTGTGAGTGTACTGTCTGCACGTAGACTGGTGCACCCATGTTGTGCAGTTCCTCAGAGGTCAGAAGAGGGCATTGGATTCCCCTGGAACTGGAGTTAAAGATGGCTCTTAGCCGCCATGTGGATGCTGGGAATCGAACCCAGGTCCTCTGCAAGAGCAGTCTGCACTCTTAACCTCTGAGCCATCTCTCCAGCCCCAAGCCTAGCCACTCTTAACCACCCACTTTCCTGTTGTGCTAACAACAGGCAAGAAGCAATTAACACGTGCAATTCAGACAGCGACACTATTTTTGGAAAATCAAGCAGAGTGGCTGACAGAGGAAGGTCACTGGGGTATCCTGGTGATGGAGTCATCACGAGAGGCCTCTTTATGAGGGCACATATGCAATGGGAACAGGATGCAGGGAGGAAGAAGCAGGTGCCCACCTTGGTTGAGGCATCCCAGGAGGAAAAATGACAGGGAGTGGGGTGGTTGCCAAAAGGAAAATTTAGGAAAGAGTAGCACAGACTGGGGTGAGGCACTGGGAGGATGGGCCATGCTGATCTGGATTCTGGCTAAAGATGGAGTTATGCATGGGTTAGGTGTGTACAGGAAACCTCTGGCTCCTTGTGGGGACAGAATGACACAAAAGGAATAGGGAGACAACCAGGAGATTGTACTGTGATCCACACTGGATACTACAGTGGGTCAGCCAAGGAGAAGGCTGGCTCCCTTGGAAATGCTCTGCTCTGTGCTATCCCCATTTCACAGAAAGGAAAACGAAGTCCACAGGATCAAGAAAGAAAGCTGATCACCAAAGTCATAGATGGAGGAAAGAGCCAGGAAACAGTGTGGGTTAGAGAAATAACTTCTTGCCGGGCGTGGTGGCGTATGCTTTTAATCCTAGCACTCGGGAGGCAGAGGCAGAGGCAGAGACAGGTGGATCTTTGTGAGTTCACAGCCAGCCTGGCCTACAGAGTGAGTTCCAGGACAGCTGGGGGTACAGGGAGACCCTGTCTCAAAAAGACCAAAAAAATAAAAGAGATGAATAACTTCTTTCAGCTGGGTGTGGTTTGGTGCGCCTCTAATCCTAGCATTTGGGAGGCTGAGACAAGAAGCTGGAGCGTTTGAAGCCAGCATGGGCTACATAGTGAGTTCAAGGGTAGCCTGGGCTATGTAGGAAAGACTGTCTCTGTAAATGGAAGAGAGAAGAGAAGGGAAAAAATGAAGACTTCTTCCACTTCACACAGCACAACGAAGCTCCACGCACTGTCCTGACATTTAAATGCTTTCTGCGGCCACTGCATCTACACCTTGCTGACCACAGGTCCTTCCTCCTGGATGTTCTGATGCACCCTGTGGCAGCCATACACACACTCCAACACCTGCCTTTTCAGGCCAGGGAAAAGATTAAGATACATTTTTCATCTTCCGTGTGGGATTAGGTCAGCATTAGCTCTTTATTTGTTGAGGGACTTGATCTCATTACAGATCAATTTGCTGAGTATTGAATATGCAGGACACAGGCGCTCTGCTCCTCTAGCAATCCCACTTTGTTTCTTGAAATATCCGAAGCCATTTCCCATGTGCGCTCAGAGACTAGCTCCTGTTCTTGTATTACAGCTTTACATGGCTTCTTACCATGGTCCATCACTCGGGGGTTGGCTGTCATCCCCAGGGGTTATGATATTTTGCAAGATAAGAAAGGTAGAGTGTGGGAAGGGAGCTTTGAGGTTCTGAAAGCCTGGGCTGGATTAACTCTTACCAGCTGCTTCCTTGCTGGGTGACATGAGTCGGCTCCTTCTTCTCCGCAAGCCACTGGCCCTATTATACCCTGGGAGAACAGTGTTTGCATGCAGAAGCCAGGGCTCAGTGCCAAGTTCATGCCTCAAACATAAGCACTGTGCCTGGCTCCTGGTTGTTCAGGAAATGAGGTGATTGGGGAATGGTTTCCACTTAGATCGTCAACAAAGAATGCTCACCCCAAGCTCTGGAGTGTGTCTTTTTCCCATGAGCACCTCCTACCCCATGGATACCCTGGGGTTTCCACTTTACCTTCCTTCAAGCCCTTTGGAATTGACCTCAAGGTACTTGCCCTTAACTGTAGCCAGAGCACTGAGTCCACACCTCTCACCTTTCCTCCATCTCTGGCCAAAGATAGATTTAACATTTAAAGTCCTGGAATTTATAAAATGTTTGCACTGACAATAAAAGCATAAATACAAAATTTCTAGCCCTTCCTTGATGTTAGATAAATGGGAATCTTTATTGTGGACCTCTGGTTTCTTTACAAATTCTCCACTAACAATATTTTCTTCTCAAATATTGAATGCATTCTAGCACCAAATTATGTTTAGAATGATCAGGACACAAAGGAGGGTGAACTATAAAACTGGATTGCTGTGCATACAGATAACCTTTGACCTTCTGGAGAACAGAGGCAGAGAAAAACTTTCATGTCTGCCCTTGTACCTGCAAGAACAAAGAGCCTTGCCAACCCGACAGGTCAAAAGGCGTGTTTTAATTGAGATACCTTGGATTATTAATAAGATGGAACATGTTCGCTGATTGGTCATTTCTTAACTATATTTCTGCAACTGATTGTCCATGATGATTTGGTTCTTGTCTTATATATGTCTCTGTTCTCTATGGTGGATGGATATTAACTATGCAACCAATATTGCCTTGTAGAAACAGATTAAAAAAGCAAGAAATTTGGAGAGAACAATTTCCTACTCATCTTGATGCTCTCTTTAAATAGAAAGCATATTGGTTACTTGAGTCAAATATTATAGGTCTGTAAGTATAGTACAGCTTTCTGAAGTTGCTTTCATTTTCACTTTACAAAAGATGACCAAAAGTTTTGTGGCCAGGGCTGAGAATGTAGCTCTGTTGGTAGAGCACTTGCCTAGCATACACAAGGCCCTTAGTTCAAGCCCAGCCTCCCATAAAACCCTGTGTTGTGTGTGGTAGTGCTTGCTGTCAATTTCATCACTTAGGAAGTAGAAGCAAGAGAATCAAAAGTTCAAGGTTATCCTTTAATAAGTAATGAATTTAAGGGCAGCCAGCCTCCCATAAAACCCTGTGTTGTGTGTGGTAGTGCTTGCTGTCAATTTCATCACTTAGGAAGTAGAAGCAAGAGAATCAAAAGTTCAAGGTTATCCTTTAATAAGTAATAAATTTGAGGTCAGCCTGGGCTACATGAGATCCTGGCTTTGAAGCATAGCACAGGGTGTGAGGCTGAAGCATAGGGAAGGTATCACCATGGGTGGACATGAACCACATCTGGCGTACAGCAGGGTGATATATTTCTTTCAGGTGTCACTCCCTGTAATTTGAAATCTTAACAAGATAGGTGGAGATTGTGTGTGGGTAGGTGTATAAGTATATTACCTGCATGTGTGTGAGTGCACGAATGCAGTGTGATGCCCCTGAGACCAGAAGAGGGCATCAGATTCCCCCAACACCAGAGTTATGGACAGTTGTCAGTTGCCAAGTGGTTGCTGGGAATTGAATCCAGGTTCCCTGCAAGAACAGCCAGGGCTCTTAACCACTGAGCCAGTAGATGGAGATTTTTTAAAAGAAAATTTAAAATGTAATAACTTGTCTGTTGTATTGGTTATTTTTTTGTGGCTATGACAAAATACCTGACAAATGCAACTTAAGACAGGAGAGGCTGATTTTGGCTCTCAATTTGTGGATACAGTTCATCGAGGGGAGGGAGTGAGTGCTTTCATCCCTCCGTTTTAGCAGAGAGAAGGAAAGAAGGTTTCCTTTAACCTAATGTAACCTAGTCTTGTTTGCAAGTTGCAGTTCTCTGGGAGGAAAAAGAACTCAAAAGTAGGAAGTGAAAGGAGTTAAAGAAAAATCCCAGAAGGGGGCTGGACAGATAGCCTAGCGGTTAAGAGCACTACTGCTCTTGCAGAAGACCCGGGTTCGATCCCCAGCACCCACATGGCGGCTAAGAGCCGTCTGTAACTCCAGTTCCAGGAGAACTCCAGTTCCAGGGAAATCCGAGACCCTCTTCTGACCTCCGCGGCATTGCACGACACGGGTGCACAAACCTACATGCAGACAGTACATTCATACATGAATAAAAAATAAATAAATAAATAAAATTAAAAAAAAAATCCCAGAAGGAGGGAGGTCAAATTCCTGAACAGGTGGGGAGGTGGAGGCAGGGCTTCTAAAGCAGCAACTCCTGTCCAGAGCTATTGTTGTGAGGAAAGGTAAAGATGGACACTCCAGGAAGGATGCACAGTTGCCCCTGATTCTGCACCCCAATCCATCCTTAGCACTAAATATATGGGCAAGCCAGAACTGAAAGCTTAACTTGGCAGAGAATTAGCCAGAGCTTAAGGCAGCCAGGTCCTGGCATTCAATCAGATAAAAGGTGGCTGAAGCAATTGAAAGAGGAGTGATTCTTCAAAGGGTTCCATTTTAATTACAAGCTAGTTGAAGAATATTCCTTTCCAAACCCTTCTTCTACACCTGGGTTCACTTCCAAAACCTAATGGAGTAGGATTGGCCAAATGAAAGACTCCCAGGTCGCAATGACAATTTCCCTGCCCAGCTTCAATCCACTCTGTCTTCATACAAGGGCCGGCTCTGCTCGAGGGATTTTAGCCTCTGAAGAGAATTAGCTCCCTCTTGCCCTATTTCATTAGGAGACTGGCGACAGATCAAAAAGGGGTAGAAAAAGGAATGTGGTGTTCTTACCACTCAGGGCTGCACCCCGTGATTTCCACTGCCCTTAACGAACCTGCAGGGGCTTGTAGTTGGTCTTCTGCATCTGCTTGCCTCTCCAGCCCAACCAAATGGTCCTGAGACTGGTTTCCCTCCACACTTGGAATTTCATTTCCTTGGTCTCTATTTTATCCCAAAACAAGAGTTGGGTTGTTTTTTTTTTTCAGAATCTAGTATATACTCCCATGAGTCTGTGCACAGTGATAATAATCTTGGGTGCACATATTAACTCCAGGAAATCAGGGGGGGAAAGTGGGATATTCTCAGTGAGACTGTATAAATATAGATACTGGACACCTAGTCTATGCCGTGATCTCCATGCGTGTTAACTTGCATGCTGCTACGGTAAAAGCAACATGTTTGTGCTTTTGCTTAATTCTTATAATTCAGAGGACTGGGAGTCGTGGTCCACAGAGCACAGAAAAGGAAACTGAGGCTCCAGAGAGCTTTTAGAGTTGGCTCAGGCTCTCCCATCTCGAGGAAACAGCTGAGCTAAGGCTTGCCTTTGACTGTCTGGTTGGCACCCGACAAGATTTTTATGGTGATGAAAAGGTGGTGGAGGAGGCAAGACTCTGCAAGGGCTATGCACAAAGGAGCTGAGGAAGTAGTGAGATAGCAAATGCTTGTGTTTCTGTGACTGGGATTTGGTTCCTGCCCTCCTAAAATGGGATTCTAAGAGTATTGTCCTATGGGCCTGTTGGGAAAATGAAAAGAGATGAAACAGACAAGACCCCGAGTCAACACAAGGCTCCATGAGGGATCTTATAACGTGTGTGTGTGTGTGTGTGTGTGTGTGTGTGTGTGTGTCCACATGTGTGCATGAACAGGTGGAGGGAGGCCAGAGATCAACCTCCTAAGCTCGTTGTCTAACTTGTTTTTTGACAGGGTCTCTCACTGCTCTGGAACTTGCCAAGAAGGCTGGGCTGGTTAGCCAGTGAGCTTCAGGATTCACCTGTCCCTGCCTCCTTAGTACTTGGGATTACAAGTGCACACCACTATGCCCTGTTGTTTATGTGGGAGCTGGGCATTGAACTCAGGCTCTTTTGCTTGCAAAGCAAGCACTTTCCTGATTGGCCTCTCTCCGAAGCCCATACAAGGGATGTTATTCTGGTTTTCTGAATGCCTGACATTCATATGGAAAGAGAGAAAAGCCTCATCCTATCTGGGAAAACACTATTTCTTCCTTTTGAGTTACCCCAGGTGGAGTCGACTCAGCTGTAGCAAATTCTCCAGATATTTGCCATGTGACCTTCTCACAACATCATCTCTGGCCCAACGATAATTCAGGCTTGATCTGCTCATGGGCAGCCATCTCTAATCTCCCCACCTCCAAAAGAGGCTTCACTATGAAAACAGATACTTGGGGAAAATAAAGTGACTCACGAATAGAAAACACATACTCAAGTACTAAATGGCTAAGAAAATAAATGCCACTGAGAGAGAACTCTCTTTCTGAGAAAATGGGCCATTTAAAGAAGTCCAGGATGACCCCAAATTTAGGAACTCCAGGTGTCCCTGCAGGTATCCAGAGTGCTTTCCTTGCTTCCCCATCCACCAGCTTTCCATTCCTAGGATACTAGGCTTTTAAAACCCTTTAAAATTTTAAAAATCCAGTAAGAGTCTACTGAACACCCACAGAGATTTCCCTGCATGTATACCAACTCCTGCTCTGTTCCAAAAGTACCCTCAGGAGCCAGAGGGCCCGGGGTTCACAACCCTCAGCCGCCACTTACACTGTCAGTTGCCTTGGGCAAGGTTTTAGGAGCCTCAGGACCAAAATTCAAGCTTATTCCTTCAGGAATCCTTCATCTCCTTTTCTCTCTTTTGAAAATCTGCTCATTTCCTGTTCAGACTCTCACAGACCCAACTCTGCATCCCTAGATGCCTCTAGGATTACTAGTGATGTCTGCAAACTTCTCTTCAGAAAGCAGCCAACCCTGTCAGCCAGGCCAAACTCAGCCTCCAACTGTTTCAGGAAGTAAAGCTTCATTGGAGTGTAACCACGCCCCTTCATTTACATATCCAGTGTGCCTACTTTTCTAAAAACCACAGCCAGCCATAAGGATCTCCACAGAAGACTGCTCCTAGGAGCTTGGAAGCTTCAAATATTTACTGTCCGCCTGTCTATAGAAAATGGCTTCCTTCCCTGCCCTAGTTTAGGGTTTCCAAACTAAGTAGGGTGCAGAAAATCCAGTATCATGAGTCTTTCTCTTGAGACATATAACATGTTGCTATATCCAACAGGAATTGATTAAATATAGATATTGTGCTAAATTAGATATGAGTTATACTACAGATTTTTATTCTTTTTTTTTTTTTTTTTCTTTTTTTTTGCGGTGCTGGGGTTCAAACTCTGGGTCTCATGAATACTAAGCCATTGATTTTACCACTGAGCTATGTCCCAAACCCTGTATTTATAACACACATTGTCAAATGCGTGATTTGGAATAGGAAACTTTTCTTTTCTTTTTTTTCTTTTCTTTCCTTTCATCTTTCTTTACCTGCCTGTCTTTCTCTTTCCCCTTTTTCTCCCTTATTTCTGTCCGTTCCTTCTTTCCTTTCATGCCAAGGATAGAACTCTGGCCCTGCATGTACTGAGCAAGCATTCTGACTGGGGTATATAGAATGAGAAAAGCTTTAACTGGGAAAAGCACTTTGCTCATTAAATTTTTTGGACAATGAACTGGGTGAAATACCTTAAATCAAATGTGTGAGTACCTAACCTTCCCGGCACCACAAGAGGTACTTGTATGTATACTGATGCATCAGACCCTCCCTACAGCCCCACGAGGTTGACAAAGTAGAGGTTTTTCCAAATTACTTTACAAATGAACATCATGATCATTGACCAGATCTTCAGTCTACTTAGCAAATGATGTCATTCTTTAGACCTTATGTGCAAAGCTATATTTTGTGAATTAAAATATCTCTGAATACCTAGATCCTGCTCTGAATACCTAGATCCTGCTCTGAATACCTAGATCCTGCTCTGAATACCTAGATCCTGCTCTGAATACCTAGGTCCTGCTCTGAATACCTAGATCCTGCTCTGAATACCTAGATCCTGCTCTGAATACCTAGGTGCACTTTCCCTGATGGGACTCAGTTCCCAGCTCCCGACTGCGTTCTCTTCCCATCTGTGTTCCTTCCTTAGCAGTTTGAGCTCACTCCTGTTGATGAGTGACACAGAAGCAAGTGAAGAGTTGAAGCTTCATCTTCTAACCCTGTCAGCTTCCAACTGTGCATTGATAGCTCGCTTTGTTCTTCTTACCAGAACTCACAAAGGCCTGTGGTGTGTGTGTGAGTGTGTGTGTGTGTGTGTGTGTGTGTGTGTGTGTATACATCTTAAGTTAATTGGGGCTGTAGAGATGCTCTGCCTACATTCAAATCCTGGTCCTTGTTACTAACTGTGGGTCGCTGATCTCCCTGAGCTTTGTATGCATCCTCTGGAAAGCCAGGACTGCCTGAGTCACTGTGGTGCCTAGACTATGAGGTTAAGGGTCAAGTGCCTTAGCACCTGGAGACAATGCTTTTAGCAAAGTGCCCACCATGTTGGAAGCCATGATAAGGCATGGGACGGTGTTATCCAGATTTCATTTCAGAGGTCTCACTTCCTGGATCCAGTTTCTTTGTCCTATGCATTCCGTAATGGGTTGAAAAGCATCTCCAAAAATGTGGTGTGGCCGGAGCCTGTTAGTGTGACCTTATTAGGAAGAACCTTTGCAGATGTAATTAAATTGAAGGTTTTCAGATGAAAACATCATAGACTAGGGTGGGCCCAAGGTCCAATGATCAGGAGTCCTGTTAAGAGGAGAGGGGAGAAGGTGAGGAGAGAAGGTGCAAGGAAGAAGTGGGAATGGAGGTAGAGATGGAAGAGTTGTGTCTATAAACCAAGGGACTCCAGGATAACCAGCAACTAACAGAAGCTGAAAGAGGCCTCGGAAGGAGCAGGGACATATTTCTGTTTTAAGCAATGGACCTTGTGTTCATTCCTTACAGCGGCCACAAGGCACTGATACAGTCTTCTTCCGCCTTTGCTTTTACCACCTTTGCATCCGCAGGTCTGGCTACTTGCTACCTATGATCTTCAGAGATAGTTGGTGCCCAGCATATGGCTTTCCATCTGGAATTTGCTGTTTATAACCTGAGTATCTTTTTAAATTTTTTGATTTATTTATTTTCATTTTATGTGTATGACTGTATTGACTGCATGTATGCAAGTGCACCGGTGTCCTACAATGCCCTCGGAGGTCCCTGGAATTGGAATTAAAGACAGTTGTTAGCCACTATGTGGGTACTGGGAATCGAACCTGGGTCCTCCGAAAGAGTAGCCAGTGCCCTTAACCACTGAGCCAGCTCTCAGCCTGGCCAACACTCTTCTTGAAGAAAGACACTCATACTACATCTTCTGCATAAAGGCAAAGACCCCTTCCCTGATGTGATATGCAGAGCAGAATTCACCTTGAACTTCAGCTAAGCTGTTCCTTTCCTTTCACTCGCATGCACCTGTGCTTCTGAGTCCTCCTCTGTCAGCCCTGCCTCTGAGCCTTCCTGTGCCCTCTCCTCTGCTGAATTGTCCTTCCTTGCAGGCTCAATGATGCTAGCTCCTCCTCCTCCGCACACTGGGTGTGGGTCTCATCCCTCTCACTAGCCAAGGGTTCAGTAGTCCTGTCTCTTCCTCTGAACAAAATATAGTGCTTGCTATTTGGGTCAGACTTCTAGAAATTGCTTACAACTTTTGAAATTAAGTCTTAACTGAGCATCTTGCATTGCTGTGTGCTAAATCTGGCACCTACCCTGAGCACTTACTGAGTTAAAATGATGTCTGTCTAATCTCAGCATCCCAAGAATGTTCTCTAGAATCTCCCTTGTGGAAAATTCTGGAAGGACAGGTAAAAAGGGCTATCATTGTTACAGGCAGCTCTGCCAAACCCAATGCCTGGCACAATCAGCTGCCCATAAGTCATCTGATGAAAACTGAGGAAGTTGATCCTGCATGGGACCGGATGCAAGAGACAAAGCTCTGACTCGCAGCTGGGCACCTGTCTACACTCTACACCCTTCCCTGGCTGGTCTGTGATTCCAGGCTGGTTTGCCTCACCCTCTTCATCTTCAGAACAGGACAAAGGCCAGTATCCCCTGTGTGGAGCTGTTGTGAGGGCTGAATGAGATGATATATGCCTAAAACAAGTGATGCAGGGGCTCTCAATACTCTATAAATATTACTGATTATTTGTTCAGTGCCATACTCTGCCAGACCCTCCGTCCAAGCCAACCAAGGACACATGGTCCATCTTAAACTCAGTCACTGCATCAGTTACATTTCTCTGTTGTGACAAAAGCAACTTACAGAAGAAAGGGTTATGGTTCAGGGTTCAGTCCATTAGGCAGGGAGGGCACGACAGTAGAAGTGAAGTGCAGGGCAGCTGGTCGCACTACATCTGCAGCCAGGAAGCAGAGAATGTAGGTTCTCAGCCTGTTTTCTCCTTCGTATTCAGTCCAGGACCCCAGCCCATGGCTTGGGGCTGCGCACATTCATGGGTCTCCCCATCTCAGTAAACCTTTCTGGAAATGGCTTCAGCCGCCATGCCCAGAGATGTGTTTCCACGGTGGTGCCAAATCCCACCAAGTTGAGCATCATCTCCACCCCAGCCCATTCCATCCCCCAGCTGAGGTGCATGCCTTCCTCGTTTCTTTATCCGGTCCTTGCCGATGACTCTCACAACTAAAAATCCCAGGAGGGCAAGGAGTCGTCCTGCAAGTTTGACTTTCTACCCAGTATGCTTTGAATGGCTCTAGCATGCCATTGTTTCTCAATAAATGGTTATTAGAGAAATGAATGCACGCCTTCCTAGATTTATAGGTAAACGAGCAAATTCATTGATTCAAAATAACAATCCCAGGCTGGGCATGGTAGTGCATCTCTCCGATCACAGAACTTACAAGGTGGGGGTGTCAGAATTTCAAGGTCACCACCAGGGACATTGGAGTCTGAGGCAAACTTGGGTTGCATGATACACTGTCTCCAAATACAAAATTGAGAAAAATACCAAGAACCCTACCTGTTGGTTTTATTCTTGAGAGATTTCTTTTATTTATTTAATATGTACGAATGTTTTGTTTGAGTGTGTGTGGTGTGTGTCTGTGTGTGTCTGTGTGTGTGTGTGTGTGTACCAGAAGACAGAAAAAGATGCTGAATGTCCGAGAGCTGAAGCCACAGGTAGTTGTGAGCCTCCACGTGGGTGCTGGGAATGGAACCTGGCTCTTCCATAAGAGTAGCAAATATTATTAACCACCCAGCCATCTCTGGAGCCCCTGTTAGTTTTAAATTACACTGTCATTGCTCCAGAGACCACACACATATCTCATGTCTTTAGCAGCCATGATTTTCTGTTTATTTCTACACACACTGTTTTCATAGGCAGCAAGGCTTGCCAAAGAGGCCTGGAGATCAGCCCTCACCTGGTAGGCTCACTGACATCCGTTTCCAACTGTCTGTTTAATAAAGCATCACTGTATCCATTTTTACAAATAGTCGGAGGCATTGATCCATAGAACTTCTTTTTTTTTTCTTTGTTTTTTTATTCTTATTCTTTTTTTTTTAACTTATTATTTGTGTGTATGAACTTACTGTCCGATTGTAGGTCTGTGTACCCATGTCAGAAGAGGGTGTCAGATTCCCCTGGAACTGGAGCCAAAGATGGTTCTCAGCCACCATGTGGGTGCTGGGGATCGAACCCGGGTCCTCCACAAGAGTAGTCAGTGCTCTCAACCACTAGGCCATCTCTCTAGCCCCAATCCATAGCACTTCTAAAGTTTACTTCAATTAGAAAAAGTTTCAGATAAAGATCAAATTAATTAAGTCCTCCTCTCCCTATTAAAGTTCACCTTAATCAGCCATTGTGGGTTTTTTTTTCTCTTGGTGACTTAGTAATTGGTTGGGCTTCAACCTGGACATAGAGGAATTATAGGCAAACCCCAGAGGTAGGCAGGCATTAGCACTTGGCACATTCCTGGATTTGAGACTGTGTAGGGCACTTGGGGAAACACACCTACTACATAAAGGACTAAGCTTCGGGAATTAAAACTACAGCTCATCTCATCCATGAACTTTCTAATTTTCCCAACTAAAACAAATGATTTTACAAAAAGAAATATTATTTTGGGGTTTGCGCTTTGAGTTTTCCATACCTTGGCAGATCTGAGGGCTGTCGAGATTACGGCAAGCAGCTCTACCACGAGGGTGAACCAGATCACAGCCCTGGACATGATAAAGTTGGGGGACCTTCTGCACAGGCTGCATGTTCTGGTGTCCTGAGATGTCCTACCACCAAGTCTCTTGCAGCCTTAAGCATATGTTGCTGCACAATCTTTGATATTCTGTCAAGAGGTGCAAGCACTGTTACAGGATATAATATGTCTCACAGACTACTTTTTTAAAAGGCTCTATGAAAGGATGCATCAAACAAAAATATAATGTTTAATTTACTCCTTCCGAGAAATAGAGATATTGTGCCAGGGGTTGCCTGCAGCAAATCATCCGCCGACTTCAGTGGCACCTAGAGATGCAGTTTCGGGAATCTCCTTCCTGGCAGGTACACGGGTGAGCTGATACAGCCATCTGCTCCGCTCCCAGGGCACATTTGCATCTATCTCCACACTCTTAGGAAATGAAAATGAAGGGGTGTTGGACTCTCTAGAAATTTCTGGTGCACTGGGCAGAAAGAACAGAGTCTCTTGGGCCAGGGACTTCTCCCTGATTAGTATGGCTAACGCTGAGCATCCAGTGCCAACTTCCTCCCGCTGTTTGGCTTTCAACTTGATGATGCTCTCAAGCAAAATTGTGCAATACTATTTCCTGGCCACTAGGGGACAGGTCCACTGACATGGATTATCTGCCATGAACTTCACTGGGGCAAAAGCCACAGGAAGCAAGAACCCCATCTCCCTTGTTGATCCCTGTAGCACCAGAGTCAATAACACCAGAGTACTCAAGATGAAAAACGAGAGAGAGGAAGGAAGGAAGGAAGGAAGGAAGGGAGGGAGGGAGGGAGGGAGGGAGGGAGGGAGGGCTACTCTACCGTGGTAATTTTTTTCTTTTTTTTTTATTAATTTTATTTATTTCTGTATGTGTATGAATGTACTGCGGGCATGCAGGTTTGTGCACCCATGTTGTGCAATGCCGCGGAGGTCAGAAGAGGGTGTCGGATTCCCCTGGAACTGGAGTCCTCCTGGAATTGGAGTTTCAGACGGTTCTCGGCCGCCATGTGGGTGCTGGGGATCGAACCCGGGTCCTCTATAAGAGCAGTCGGTGCTCTTAACCGCTAGGCCATCTCTCCAGCGCCCGTGGTAATTTTTTTTCTAAAAGGAGCAAGTGAGCTAGAGTGTAATCTGCTTGGAACTGTCACACAAAGAGAAGGGCAAACAATCCCAAGAATCTAGTGAGCTGTAAGATCCAGAGCCACAGCAGCGTCGATGGGGGGCGGGGAAGAAATGAAGGAATGAATGAAAGAAGAAGGGAAAGGAAGAAGGATGGAAAGAAGAATCCAGGAACAGAGTAAAGCATGAGATCGTTCCAGGCGTCCCCTCTTACTTTTGTGATATGATGCATTTTCATTTCTCTGAGCCTTAACTTTCCCCTTTTGCTAAATAAACATAGGGACACTTCTCTAGTGGGTGGGTATGAGAATTGAAGAGGCAGTTTTATTTCAACTGACTGCCATGTTGGTAATGATCAGTAGATCTTGGCTTCTCCAACTTCAGTCCTCTTCCTATTTGTCCAGTGTGCTGGTGTCAGCCACCGGCCAAGACCTGAAAGCTTAAACCAGCCATGCTGATTGTTTGGGTCTTCTCATGGGGGCTTGGTCCTCTGTTTATCTCCAGGCCTCTTCTACAATGCCCACTGACTATTCTACAGCATAGCAACCCTTCTTTTCCTATCCGTCCCCCAGTAGCCTTTGTATTTGCTCTCACCATGGAAGGCTGGAAGATATGGAGGCCACCTGACCCCCACTGGAGAATAACTAAGGGTCACTTCTGCTGGTCCTTAAGAAAATATGCTTTAGCAATTCAAAGTAGTTAGCAGTTAGGGTAAAAAGAAATCGAAGGGAAACTGAAGCTTAGGGAAGTGAGCCTTGCTTCCTGATGAGAACCATGGGGAGGGGGTGTGATCAGGGGAAGACAGGAAGCTTGCCTATGTCCCACAGAATGTGGGCAGCTTCCTTCTCCATGACGGGTAAGCATGGCGGTCCAGGCTACATCTAGAACACCAATCATGCCAACCCTACATTTTCTGAAATGAGGTGTGGTAAGCTTGTCAGTACCATCTTCGCTGTATGGGTCATTATCTAAATAAGGTCACCAGCAACTTCAAAGTGGTCTTCGAGATCAAATCAGGAATGGAAAAATCTTACCATTCGGTGAGTCACGTTCTGACAAGTGCCTACGCCCTGAGGTGGAACCAGGCTCTGTTTCTACAAAAATAAAACCATGTTTTCCATATTAACATTAAATGTGTTGGTGATAACAAGTCAAAACGACAAATGATTCTAGTCATGAGTATGAACTGGTCCTCTTTGGAAGGACAACAAACTCATGCAAGATTTTTTTTTAGAACAGCAGGTGTTGGTCCTATAGTTGCAAATGCCCTTAAAGAACAGCAGGACCCTCCTATAGCAGACTAATGGGGTCAAAGAGCAAGCACTTATGGATCTTACTGGAACACTTCATTGACAGTCTTACTCTCAGTCTTTTGAAGAGAAGGGATGTCATGAATAGGGTGTACAAGAGAGGTCAGAATCAGGCCTTGGAGAGCATCATTCAGGACTCTGATCCTTTACTTGAGTAACCAGGACTCTTACAGGACTGTGGTTCAAACACTGACTTTAGAGCTGGGCAGAACCAAATGTGAAGCATAGATTTCCACTCAGTAATATGAACTCAGGAAAGCTACCTAGTCAGCACAGTCTCTCTACCTGGAAAATGGGTAGATTCAACAGTAACATGCATTTAAAATGGTAAATAAATGTGTGGCACCTATAATGTCCAACTCAGGGATACTTCTATTGGTAGAATCTGTAAGAGTCTAAAATCTACTTATAATGAAGTTTATAATCAGGTATATGTTATTCCTGTGGTACTAAGGAGTTGATTTCACACATGCTAGATGACCCCTCTACCACTGAACTACGTCTCCAGCCCTTTCTTAATTTTTGAAATTTTGAGACAGGGTCTCACTGCATCACAGAGCTGACCTGGAACTTGAACTCTTTCAGCCTCTCAAGTAGCAGGAATACAGGTGTGAACTACCACACCTGACTGATCCATAGATGTTAACTTCTCCTAGTTCTAGTTACACTTTGATCATGAAAATAGCAGTTTCACTACCCTCGGTTTGAGAGTCCCCTGGCAGCCTTCGGTCTTTTCACATGCTTCTCCCTTCCTCTATCACCCTCTGGACTGTTTGATATTTATCGGTGTGTTACTCTTTGGTTCTTCCAACTACAGCACAAACTTGGTGGTGGCTGGATTTTTATTTTATCCACTCCAGTATCCTTGGATTCTAGAACAGTGTCTGGTGCATCAGATATGCTCAATATTACTTATCAAATGAACGAACTCATGAAATTAATGCTGTTTCCTGCACAGAGGTTCCAGCTTAGTACCTAGTCTGTGGTAAAATGTGTCTATATTGGTTACTTTTCTCATCGCTGTAATAAAAGATGCCCGACAGAAGCAACTTAAGAAAAGAACAGTTTATTCTAGGTCATGGACTGAGGGCGCAGTCCATCATGGTGGGGAAGTGGTAGCGGAGGCGGTGGAAGGATGCCCACGCTGCCCACTGTCAGGAAGCAGAGAGCCATGAAGGCTGGTGCTCAGCTCCCTTTCTCCTTTCTGTATAGTCTAGAACCCCAGGCCATGGGATGGTGGTCCCCACATGAAGGTGGGTCCTTCCGCCTCAGTTAATCCTCTCTGGTTATGGCCAGAGGCAGTCTCCTATGTGAATCGAAATCTAGTCAAGTTCTCAGTATGGATTAACCACAACAAATCCTGTGCTAATTCCCAATAACATCCAGGAACATGTACAGAAGCGAGTGACCTCACCCCCCCCCCTTGTCTCTGCAAAAGTCAGTTCTTACAATGGAAGAACTGGGGAAAGACTCCTGTCTTGTGAGAGTTTGTATGTTTCCCTAGGGAGCCTCTCGCAGAGAACAGGTGAGCAGGGAAGTCCATTGTGGGTGAAAATGGCAAGATGTGGTCTGGGTCTCCAAGTTGTTTCTTGAGATCCTCAAACACAGAAAACCGTCCGAGGGCTTCCCAGTCTTTGATGTTCCTCTCGGGGAAGCAGCTACGAAGACATCTGACTTGAGTCTGACTTAACCTCTCCCAAGAGATGCAACATTCAGAACCTCAGTGTCACTCTGAAAGTCATTCCTCTTATATCTATTATGTGTTTGCTTGGTAGGCTTCTCCCTGGATGAACGAGGCTCATGGAAGGAGAGTGGAACTAACACCTGATGGAATACCTGGTCAGCGCCTCACTGTGGCCGTACCAGGCACTGAATTTACCTAAATGTCACAGCTTGGCTGGTTTTGAGCCATTTACGCTAGGTTTAGGAAGAGGCCTGAGGTAGCTTCAGTGAAAGAAGCAGCTTCAACGCAAGGAACTGTGGGATAAAGGCCACAAGAGAAAACTGTCCAAGTGCTCCTCTTCTGAAAAAGGGTGAGATCCTTGATGGTGCTGGGTCATGGAAGCTGATACTTCTCAGTTCAAAGGCTTGTTGACCAGCCACACACGTGGATTTAAGATCACCTTCCCAGGACAAATAGGAAGAAACGATCCACCATAGGAAATAATCACACCAATATTAGCATGCATTCCAGGTATAAAAATGTTAAAAACAACAGTTAAGAGCACTGGATGCTCTTGCGGAGGACCCAGGCTCAATTCCCAACACCCACATGGCAGCTAACAACTATCCATAACCCCAGTTCCAGGGGAATCTGATGTTTTCTTCTAACTTTTGTGGGCATTGCATGACATGGGTGAACTTCCACACATGCAGGCAATACACTCATACACATAAAATAAAAATAACAAATAAAATATCTTTTTTAATTATAAAACCTGAAGTAATGTATTTCAGAATCAAAGGCATCTGGTAACAAGAGTCACCATTCACCAAAGGCTACTCTGTCTCCCCACCTGCAAAGTGTGTTCCCTACCCCCGTGACTCCTATATTCTTGTGGTGTTGGATCATCACAAAACAACTGAGATTGTAGGTGTCATTAAATTAAAGTTCTTTAGGAATAGGCAGGCACAAAGAGTGTGTGCCATGCCCAGACTAGTTTTGTGCTTATGTATTGGGCTCCCTGCTTTTGCCATCCACTGGTTGGGAAATTGAGTTGAGGTATTTAGGGACATTATGACCCCCTCCAATGAGGAGTTGAATAAAATAGGGAAAGAATTTTAAGTTGAGGATCACAATCCTGCAAAAACAAGGATAAATGCAAGGGTCCTCCTCCAAGGTAATTGGGGTTACTAAAAACAAAAGGGCAAGAAAAACCATAGATCAAGATGGGCCAAGATGCGACAGAGACAAGGGTGACATTTGGGAGAGTAATTAGAACAAGATGAAAATAGCTCAGATTTGGGGGTGGGGTCAGAATTCTGACTGAGGCCCCTAAAAGCCAATGAAATAAGTGTCAAATTTTATTTTAGAATCTTCTTTTCTAATTCTGTGTGTGTGTGTGTGTGTGTGTGTGTGTGTGCGCGCATGTGTGGTATGTGCACATGTATGGGGAAAACATGTGCAGAGAGGCCAGAAGAGGTCATGAAGTCTCCTCTTTCATGCCCCACCTTATTCTTTTGAAGCAGAGTCTCTCTCCTGTTCTGTTTTGTGGGTTTTTTTTTTTTTTCAATCTAGCAACCAGCGAGCCCTGTGATCTTCTTGTAGACCGTGCCTGGCTTGTGCTGTGGGGGCTGAGATTGGAACTCAGGTCCTCAGAGCTGTGCAACAGGTGCTCTTAACCATTGGGTTGGTTTCTTTTGAAACTTTATTTTGGGGATTCAGTCTTGCTATGTAGGTCACAACGGCCTTGAACCCTCAGTCTTCTTGTTCCAGCTTCCCAAGTCCTGGGATGAAAGGGGTGTGTACACCACCACACACAGTTGGGGGTCTGAAAGGTTCATTTCACTCCTCTGTAAATCCTATTTTGGGAGGTCATCCTGGGAGCTCAGCATTCTGGAAGCTGGTAGTGAAAGGGTTTTTGCTGTATACAGAGGATTCTGTCCGTCAGCCTTCTCCTCCCTCCTTTTCCGCTCAGACGACTTGGGCTTCTCTCCCTCCTTTTCCAGGACACTTTTCTTCCCATTCTAGGGTACAGGAAAAATTCCTTGTATCATGGAATGAAGAGTTGCTACCATCTCCCCTGGTCTCGTTACAGTTCATTGACTAAGCCCTACTGCATCCGTGCTGCACCAGGAACTAAACTCATCACTTTCCTACCCTTTTATTCGGTGCTCATAACAAACTTTTGAAATGAGAATGATGGTTCCTTTTGACAGGTTTGAAAGTTGAGGCCAGACGTGGTAGTGCACGCCTTTAATCCTAGCATTTGGGAGGCAGAGGCAGGTGGATCTTTGTGAGTTCAAGGCCAGTCTGGTCTACAGAGTGAGTTGTAGGATAGCTGGGGCTACAGGGAGACCCTGTCTCGAAAAGACAAAAAAAAAAAAAAAAAAGAAATTTGACGTTGTGCCCAGTGGGTATGGCCAGCCTCCCTCTCTCTGTCTCTAAACCTGAATTTTTATCTCCATGCAACTCTTTGTCTGTTCACCTTCTCTACCTCCTTTCACCCTGTGCTGGGAAGACAATCCCATAAGATGGAGATTCCTAGTCCTTTTTAAGGTTATACACAGCCATACATCAAATAGATTCCTCTCCACTTGGACAGTAAGTCAACTCTCAAAAGTACATGCCGTACAGTAGTGGAGACAGTCTCCCTCATCCAATATCCTTATCACAGATGCAGGTGAGATACAAGAAGGTATACTCTCCCTCCAGGCAGACAGGCAGGAAGACAGACCCTGTGATCAGATGGAAGGGACCATCTTATTGGGTTACAGAATAATTGCTTATTCCCCGACCTTGATGGCTGAGTGTTTTCCCATAGAGACTGTCTTTATAGAGGCTGTATCTGGCACAAGCCTCACACCGTAAGTTCTAGATGGAAAGGGATTTCTTCCCTTGTGCTGTGGCTTGTGGAGACTTAAACAAAACCCAAACCAGAATTTTGAAATTGGAATATGGTAGAAAAGCCAACGGGGTGAACGTAGTAAGAGAGCCAGCCTGTGGGAACCGCATGCATCAAAGTGAGAAAAATTTATCAAATAGGATACCAGAAAAGATAGTTATTATTTTATATCTACTTTCTGATGCATTACTTGCCATGACTCCTCTGTGAGGGTATAATTCACTGCTTTGCAAATCTGTGGTTTTATGGCTGTTGATGGCAAAGGAAAGGGCCACGAGGGTACATCTGAGCCGTCAGTCCGGTGTGCATGTTCTTTTCAATTCGTATTAAAACATATATTGGTAATAGTAGTAATGAAGGAAAAATAAGGAGGAAGAGAAGGGGGAGTTAAGTAGAAAAAAGAAGGTGGGAAGAGAAAGTTAGAAAAGAGAGTGAGTTGGGGCTGGAGAGATGGCTCAGCAGGTAAGAGCACTGACTGTTCTTCCAAAGGACGTGGGTTTGGTTCCCAGCACCCACATGGTGGCTAACTACCTCCATAACTCCAGTTCTAGGGGATCCAATACCCTCTTCTGACCTCCAAGGGTGTTGCACAACATGGGTGCACTTATATACATAAAATAAAGTAATAAGAAAAATATTTTTTTTAAAGCAGAGTAAGGGGCTGGAGAGATGGCCTAGCAGTTAAAAGCACCAACTGCTCTTGCAGAGGACCCAGGTTCAATTCCCAGCATCCACATGGCAGCTAAGAACCATCTTTAAGCCAGGCATGGTGGTGCACACCTTTAATCCTGGTACTCGAGAGGCAGAGGGAGGTGGCTCTCTGTGAGTTCAAGGCCAGCCTGGTCTACAGAGTGAGTTCCGGGCCAGCTGGGGTTATAGGGAGACCCTGTCTCAAACATGTGTGTGTGTGCGTGTGTGTGAGTCTGTGTGTGTGTGTGTGTGTGTGTGTGTATCTGCTTGTGGAGGCCAGAGGTCATCCTTAAGTGTCTTTCTCAAAATGCCTCCACCTTATGTTTTTAGAAATGGGGTCTCGGGGCTGGAGAGATGGCCTAGCTGTTAAGCGCCTACTGCTCTTACAGAGGACCCCAGTTCAATCCCCAGCACCCACATGGTGGCTGAGAACCGTCTTTAACTCCAGTTCCAGGGGAATCCAACACCCTCTTCTGACCTCTGCAGCACTGCACGACACAGGTGCGCAAACCTACATGCAGACAGTGCATTCATACACGTAAAAAATAAATAAAATTAAAAAAAATAGAAATGGAGTCTCTTAAGGGCCTAGAGTTTATTGATTTGGCTAGACTGACTGGCCAGCCAGCCCCAGGATCCATATACTTCTATCTCCTTAGCACCAGGATTATAAGACCTTCCCAGGATACCTGGATTTTTCACAAAAGTTCTGAGGATCAACCTCAGGTACTCATGCCTTCATGACAACAAACACGGTACCAACCAAGGCATCTGCCCAGCCCCAAGGGCAGATTTCTGCGAACAACTCAGGGTCTCTTAGCTGGTCATCCTAGGCCCACCCCTCCCTCATGCCTTCTCTCTGCCATCCTGCCTCTCTCCACCTGGGCAAGTGGAAGACCTCTGAGTTCATTCAGAACCCAGGGCCTGTGATGATCTCAAGGATATCTTACATTCATGTTCACAGAGCTTTGAATGTCTTTGGGGATGTTCTTGGAGCTTGTGTAACATCAAGCCAAGGCAGAAAAAATAGAGTGAAGAGCTTTGTGAGGAAACAAAAATCTTACACGCTATAAAATTGAGACCCAGGAGTGAAACAGCAGACTGCTCTGGACTAGGCTCACAGCAGCCAGGGAGTTGTTTCTGGTCCAGTCTGAGCTGCAGTCTTTGTCTCCCCTTCCAGCTGAGCGCCCCTTCTGGCTGCCTACCCCATCTCACCTAGAGACTACAGCCAAAAGCAGACAAGAAAGCCATTTCCAAAAGCACCCCATGTGCATTTTATAAAACTGGGATGGCTCATCTGCACACCGAATAGTGACTATGCCAAATGGTTCTGGAAAATTCTCCTTACTCGGTAGGTCATAGCCAGAGCACATGTTCTCCTTTTCAAAAAAAATAAGTAGAAACCTGGCTATGCTTGTATGCCATTCCTGGGAACAAAAGGTACCAATTCAAGCTCATTTGGAGGGAAAAATACAAACAAGGAAAAGAAAAATGAGTGGAGAGCTCCTTGGACATAGATATTCTTAGTTTCTCTTTGTGCTTGAAGCAACTTAGAGCCTGGAGAGAAGAGTGCACAGGGGTCAGAGACCCAGCAGCAGGAAGGAACCTGGGGAGAGATCCAGGGTGAGTCCCTGCGATGCCACTGGGGTGACCCAAGCTGAGGATGTGGGAGTTTGAATTTGATGCACTTGGCAGGAAAAAGAAAGCACAGTACAGGGGCAGCTGGGCAGAAGCTTGCACTCCTGGGAGCAGCAGTGCCAAGACGGTTTGCTGAAGCGGCACAGCCTTCCGTCCAACACCTGCCAGCACTCGAGCGCTGCCAAGAGCAACTGGGTACTGACTTCCATAATATCACAATTCAGTATTTAAATAATGTGACAAGACTCGTTTGGAACCTGACCAGGGACTGCTCAGGCCAGTAATTTTCCTTTTAGCCACAGGAGCTGAGACTATACAATTTCCCAGAGACAATTCTTCTCCAACCTTCTCTGGAAAAGCTTAGAACAGTGGTCTACAGAGGAAAGGAGAAGCTGACCATGGGAGCCATGATGACCACGGGAGCCATCACAGTTCCTCACCAGGAGCGATGATACTTTTTGCTGAATGTGGTGGATACAGGAGCTTTTTTGTCACTCACCTTACTGATGAGATGAACCATCCTTGTGAGGCTGTGGCCAGCCATCCAGATGCAGGTGTCAGGGCAATTGGTTATGCAAGGTGGACTTCCTACACCCGGAAACATGGTTTTAAGATTTCTTACTGCATTCCCTTTATCCCAGACAGTGATTACCCATGGATTTCTTTGAGCTAATTCATAACTTGATTGATTCTCACTGACCCTTCCTCACATGCAAAAATGAGAGTGTGGAAGCTTTCTGTGCCCATTCCTGCATGCAATGAATCAGAAACTAGCTTCATATGTAAAAAAAAAAAAAAAGGGGGGGGGACGGGAGATGAGTGGACTTTGTGCAAATGACAGTGAAGTTACATGCACCCATTAAAGAAAAAGAAATATGAGAAAAATACTCCAGGTTTTATTAATTCCTGATGTGAGAATTCATTCTTCTTTTGATATTTATCCATATTTTCTGCTAACTGACCACTGCTACTCAAGTGATGGATGACGCCCTTTAAGCCACAGTGTAAGTTACAGCCATGTCACCAGGCTATTAACCTCTGGATATTTGCATTATTAGTCAATTCTCAAGACCTTGAAGTTAAAGCAACTCCTGAGGTATTTTTTTTCCCCATCTTGCAAGAGCTGGAAGCACAGCTGTGTGAATTTCCTACAGTAAGTGGACATGGCTACAATGGAGGGGGGGGTTGCTCTTAAAGTTTTGTTTAAATGGGACTTTCGATATCACACCTCTGGCTGGGAGGCAGTTATGCTAATAACCACTCAGTAATTTATGGTAGAAATTTAGCAAGGGGAGCTACTTCTAAACAAACTCTACATTTTTTCCCCTTAGTGGCTGGGGAACTGGGATAAGGTTTCACTACTACAGAGCCTATATTAAAGTGGAAACATTTTAGCTTTTGACAGGAGTTGTGAGCCTCCTGTAAAAATGAAATATATGTCCAGATAAAATATTCCTGCTCCATCATGTGAGGCAAGGCACCAAAATCTAAGGCAAAACAGTTTACATATGAAAAACAACTTGAATATGAAGACATAAGTTCTCACTAAGGCTGTTCACTGGGAAGCAGAGAGGAGGTGTGGTTAGAAGGAAACTGAGACTTCTGTAGAAATAAAGGCAGGAAGAGGAAGGGGGAAGCCAGGAGGGAAGACCCAGGAGGGAGGGAGAACTGCAAACCCAATCAAATGGTAACCTTAAGTGAATGGTCTACAAATAGCCAATAAAGACAATTATGTAACAAGGGACTGTGAGCAGCTGGCCCCGACACAAGGTGTCAGCCAAAAGAGGTCATCCACCCATGGTCCAGCAGACTGCAAGCTGCCACACTGCCTTTTGTATTGTTTTTGGAGACTCAGTTTCTCTATGTGTCCTTGTTTACTGAAATTCACTATGGTGCCCAGAGCTCAGACCACATGCCAGCCTTAGGCTGCTAAATTCTGTCCGTCTTTCCCACCTCTGTACGGCAGAGCCTCACCTCTTGCATGCTCTTCATGCCACTCAGTTCATATGTTTACATCCGTGTGCGTATGTGTGTGTTTGGGATGTGGTCTCATGTAGCCCAGGCTGGCCTTGACCTTGCTATATAACCAAGGATGACCTTGGACCTTTGATCCTCCTGCCTTCACCTCCTGTGTTCTAGGATTACAGGCATGTACCACCACACTTGGTTTATGTAGCACTAAGGATCAAACCCAGAGCTTCCTGAATTGCTAGGCAAGGAGTTTATCAAGTAAGCCCCCCCTCAGTTTATTTATTGTTTTGTTCTTATGTAAATGGATCATTAATCTGAGGATGGAACGCTGTTCCATCTTAGGAACGCTGTTCCATCTTAGGAACAGCTGTTCCATCTTAGGAACGCTGTTCCATCTTAGGAACGCTGTTCCATCTTAGGAACGCTGTTCCACCTTAGTCCCAGTGCTAAGACTTGGGAAAATCTTGTGGATGGTGGAAGAACACAGAGTTCAGAGGCGGGAGAACTGTGACTTTGCCTTGAGTGACACACACTGTTTCCGAGCTCTGCGACTACAGGCAACTTGATGCTTATTGTCTCTTAAAACTCATAGACTTGCTTTAGAGATTAAGGCTTGTCAAAGGCAGGGATCTATCAATATTCTTCTAAGAGACTGTTAATAGGACATCAGTGGCTAAAAGTATAGCACAATAGTCAGGCACTTGCCTGGGATGAGAAAAGCCTTGGGTTCTAGCCCCAGCCTCATTAAAAAGAGAGGGCTTCGATATTTCCAGGTATAAACATAAAAGGCAGTTTTCTCACAATACAAAATTCTTCTTCAGAATGAACATTCTAATGACAGTTGAATTTTATTTATTATTTCCTTGGCTTTCCTTCCTAATATTTTAATACTTCATTCCATTTCCTGATTTCTATTACTAACTCCATAAGGTGAATACCCTTTCACCCATATTTTCTGAATAAATGAATTGATGTTCAAAGAAATTATTTACCTGACCAAAGCCAACCGGGCTGTGAAGTGATGAGGTTGACTCCCAGAGATCCAGCCTCCCACCATCCAACACTTCTCTGAGTCCAAGATGTTTTGTAAATTGATACTTCACCTTCTTGAAAGTCTGGCTCTTCATTCAATCAAGACCCTCATGGCCAAAGTCCCTGACCCATGGCCCAGCTGATACGATCATTCCGTGTCTTAAATGATCAATGTGGACCCATGTTGGGTCAATTCAGCCACAGTGATCATTATTGATTGCCTAGACAGCCCCATTGATTGGGGCAGCAGGCCTGTGTGTCTTTGGAGACACCACAGCCATGTGGCAGACTGACCCCAGAGTGTTCTGTCAGATACCATCACCACTGTGCTTAAAACAAGGGAAACTGAGGCACATACTGATTGTCTCATGGCAGGTATAGGAGTTTAGAGGACAAAAAGAGGGCTTTGTTTGCTGCAAAGTCCTGTCCAATATCCACCACAGTAAAGGACCCATAAACAAAGGGTCAAGGCATGGAGAGACGCTTCTGGATTTCCATAAAGCTCAGTAACTTTGTTAGCTTATGACCTGTGGCAAATCACAGCCACTGTCATTCTAGCACATTTTGGGACCTAATTATTTCACATTCTCTTTATGTTCAAGAAGTATTTGCAGATTTCATTGCTGAAAAGCAGACACACAGAGGAAGAAAAAATCTAATCTGGTCCAACTGGTTGCCTCACCCTTTGACCCATATGTGGTTACATTTTATGTGGTTTATGTTTAACATTTGCTGTGGCTATTTTTTCTCCTTGTAATTAAAGAGTAGGACCGAAGTCTGTTATTTCTTAAGTTCATTGTCTATTGTCTGGGGGGGGGTGTCATCAAAGGTGAGAGTGCATTTCGTCAATCTGTTTCCAGTAGACACAGGAACTTTGCCTGTCCTATAATCACCCAGGAGGTGCTTCTCAGTCAGGCTGTGAAGCAGAAAGCTGGGAACCTAGACTGGGTCTCCATGTGCCCCTAGAACCAGGTGTCCCATTCCCAATACTTAAGCATTCTCACCTCCACACTGGGGCAAGGAGAGGGCACCAGCTGTATCAGCATGCAAGGGTGGTTGAACTTATGAAGAAGCCATTGATGCACAGGCCTTGGGGTCACCCCTCCAGGTCAACGCTTGGCTAGAAGATGGTCCTTATCAGTAGACTCACCCCAGAGCTCCCGTGTCTGACTCCTATGAGGTTCCCCCCATCAGAAACTGAAGACATCCATCCACTTTCTTGATTCTCAAGTGCAAAAAAGACACATTTATAGGGTGCCTTTGGAGAGTCCTCTGTGAGTGATGTGCTAACGGACATACTAACAAGTGCAACATCCATGTCAGCAGATCGGAATGGAAACTTACGGTGTTCCAGGCATGCTCCGACCTGCTTTTCATACAAGAGCTCCTGCAGCAGCCGAGGAAATGGCTCAGTGATAAAGTGCCTGCTTTGTAGGGATGACGTGCCCAGAACCCACGTAAATGGCCAGGCACAGTGATGTGCTTCTGTAATCCCAGAAACAGCAAGATGGGAGGCAGACAGGTGGACCTCTAGAGCTTGCCTGCCATCCAGCCTAGCTTACATAGCAAAGCTCAAGGTCAATGGGGGACATTATCCCAAACAAAAAGGTGGAAATGAAAGGCTAAAGTGGTCCTCTGATCTCCACATGAGCACATACACATGCACCCACAAACATGAACATGCACACATGCACATATCTACATACGCTATGCAAATATAACATCAGCATACTCTCTCACACACACAACTATCTTATTTATTTCTCATAGCCCTGTAAGCTACCCTTGCATTCCCATTTTACAGGGATGATGTTGAGGTACAGAAGTTGTTTGCCCAGGGGCTGGGGAGAGATGGCCTGGTGGTTGAAAGCACCGACCACTCTTGCAGAGGACCCGGGTTCGATCCCCAGCACTCACATGGCAGCTGAGAACTGTCTGTAACTCCAGTTCCAGGAGAACTCCAGTTCCAGGGGAATCTGACGCCCTCTTCTGACCTCCACGGCATTGCACGACACAGGTGCACAAGCCTACATGCAGATAGTACATTCATACACATAAAAAATAAATAAATAAATATTTTTTTTTAAAAAAAGAAGTTGCTTGCCTAAGGGAACACAGCTAGTAAGTAAGTGTCAGATAACTTGAATATGGAATCCTTCTTTATACTGAATACTGGGACTGTGAAATTGACCTGCCCATCAACAAAAAGATGACAATACCAGCAGTGACCAACTGACAATCACAGCAAAAGTTAATGTCCACCAAGCACTTACTAGGTATGGAGCACTGGGCCAATGACTTTATACACAAAGTCGTTTTTGCTCCCTTCCTCTCCTGTGTCCCATCCATCTCATTTGTCAACAAGTCCTATTAAATCTGATCACATAAGCTTCCTGCCTGACTGTGCATCTTTGCAGGAGGCTGAAGTCTGCGCCATGTTCCGCTCTGCCTGGAGAACGGAGGTTTAGAATGAGAGTGGCTGGCAGGGATCAAATAGAGGTAACAAGACCACAGATGAGGGCAGGAACTTTGGGACAGCCTGTCTATTACCCACTCTTTCACGGGGACTTAGCACCTTATGAGTCCTTGGGGGACAGATACCCCTCCCTTACCCATTATGGACGCCAAAAACTTATTGGTACCTTTCCTAGCTTGCCTAAGAAATCAATAGGCTCATGGCCTGATCTCGGCCAATCAGAGAATGATGCAGGAATCCCAGTCTTCAAATGTCACCAGGAAAACCGAGACATTCCAAGCAATCCCAAGATGCAGGGTTTCTGGTGCCAGGGAGGTATAGTGGGTCCCCGTATCCCACAGCAGCACAGGGCCAGGAAGGCTGCCTTTGCTGAGCTGGCCTAGACAGACTAAGCTTCTGACTCCAACGTGCTTTCCTATTTTCCATCTTTCCTGTGAGCCTTCATCACCCCTTCAATAAGTCTCTCTCTCTCTCTGCTTAAATCTTCCAGAGTCAATTCCTATTGCTTGTAACCAGAATCCTGTCTATTACAGCTCAGGTTCAAAGTGATGTCTTATCCACAAAGCCCCAAATCATATCCAATTTCTCTGTTATCTTTCTGGTAACCGGGGGTGGGGGGGTGGGGTCTAAGCTCCACAAGTCCGATGCAATCCTGCCTTGGGGCCACTGTGGCATCACCAGCCTCAGCGCTGGACCACAATGACACAGACATCCCCAAGGGGTAGCAAGCATGCACCCAGAGCTTTGCTGGTCCCCAGGTCCAACAGCAGATCACTGTTGGAAGTAGGTAAAAGCTGGGCGCTGCTGCCAGGCATCCCCTCTACATTCCTGGCTTGCTTTTCTGAATACTGAGCAAGAATGGCCTTGCTCCAAGTCTGGGAGGTACAATACCACTGCCTGGTACGGTCAGAGGCTTGTTCCTAGCTAAGCCCCAGTGATACAAGCAGTGTCCCTGCCCTGCTCTGGACGAGCCCCTCCCTCACTGCCAAACACCCTGGGGGCCTTGCTCCTGACTTGTGTGTGACCTTGTTTCTCTGAACGTTCCAATGCAAGCTGAAATGGATACTAAGTATAATTATTCATCCTACGTGACTCTAGACACTTTTTCATGCCAGAGTTGAGACTCTCCATCATGCATGTTCTTCCGTTACTGAACGAGAGGCCATCTACTCTGAATCAGGGCTCATTAATGGAATGGTGGTTCTAGAAACTCCCTGTTTATTGTTCTGAGGTCAAAGGATTATCTGAGCAGGTGTATTGCAACACCACTCCTGTGACTTTTGATCTGTCGTGGAAAAAGATGGGGAGGGGAACATATTTATCAACCTTCGTTTTGTTTCCTGTACCAAAGATATCATGAACAGAAAAATAATCATTCATTCCTCATAATTTATGATTCAAAGGAACGTGTCTTTCCCCTCCCAGTAGTTAATGCTCTGACTTGGTGCTCCAGAACACCCTGCACCTGTGTGTGTGTGTGTGTGTGTGTGTGTGTGTGTGTGTGTGTGTACACATATGTGTGCATGCTTATAAAGGCCAGAGGTCGATATTAGGTATCTTCCTCAACCACTCTTCACCTTGTATTGAGACAGGATCTTTCTCTGAACCTGGTGCCCCCTCAGTTCAACTGAACTGAAAAGATTCTCTTTCTCTGACCCCCCTCCCCAACCCGTACCCTCACATTGGCTACATTCAAGTGCCCTGCTTCACCTGGCTTCTCATGCTAGATCCTGAACTCAGGTCTTCGTGTTTATTTGGCACGAGGACCGCCATCGCTCCAGTCCCACTTTTCATATTCTTAATTTAGAAAATATCACTTTTCTTTTCCTGACTCTCACTGACTTCTCTTTTTGTCCCTTTAACCCCAAGTTACAGAATCAAAGCTATTGAAATTAGTCTCCCACAAAGCAAAACAGCAAATTAATGGTGAATCTATTCAAATGATCTCCCACCCAAACAGGCTTTGCTCAGGCCTCTAGAATGGAAAGAGTCCAAACAGAGCCGACACTCTCCCTCTCATGTTCTTACTCTGGGATCAGAAACCAGATCACCCAAGGTCCACGCGGGGTGAGTGTACTCCTAGGTCCTACTGGATTCAGCGTTCTCACTGGAGAGCTGCTTGCCCAGGAGGGGGAGGAAAGGAGGGTTGCCTCCCAGGCTGACATTGATGTCCCTGCAAGGACATTCTGCCAGGGTGAGACAGGTCACCACCAAATGGATTGCTCCCCAGTGGGCTAGACTCCAGTCACATTGTCAGGTAAACACAGAGATATTCTGTCTTCGCCTGCCAAGCCTTGTCAAGTGTCCGTATTTGTTATTGCATCTTGGGTCCCACAAGCCCCCCTCCCGCCATATTTCTTTGAGAGAGGAAATGCAAACCATATGCTTTAGCCTTATTTCCACTGAATGTATCCAAGAGCTGCTTGGAGCCAGGCGTATATTCCCTTGCAGTTTGTGTTTTCAGCAGAACCCAGCAGCTTGTCTTCTTTTACCCACTTTCTTTTGACTTAAGTAGATTTGACTTTCTGGTATAAATACAGGAGCCTTTGATAGATCCTAACCATGAAGACTTGGGTTCTGAGAGTCCAAGCTTGTTTTCTGATTTGGCTTCTGATAAACATTGGCTTGTGGCAATAAATAACATCGAGGTCTAATAACCAGTGACAACACTCTTTTCTGTGCATGTACCTAGAATCCTTTCAACACCACAGTATGATAGTCTGTGAATTCATAGGCATTGTCATTGGCCATGCCAGTGTGTGTGTGTGTGTGTGTGTGTGTGTGTGTGTGTGTGTAAGGGAGCATGTGGGGGTACACATATGTATGTGTGTACAGTGTACAGTAGCATATAGAGGCCAGTGGTCAATCTTGAGTTTCTTCCTCAGTGCCCTTTACCTTCTTTTGTTTGGTTTTTGACAAAAGTCCCTCACTTGCACCAAAACTGGCTGATTTTGCTAATCGAGCTAGCCAACAAGCTCTGGGGACTCCTCCTGTCTCCTTCCCCCACCTCAGTGGACCCTCGGATTAGTGACACCACTTCCCAGGTAACTTGGGTAGGTTCAAGGATCAAACTCAAATCTTCAGTGGTTGCTGAACAAGTACTTTACATAGAGGGCCATCTCCCCAGTCCCAAGAGATATGTTTTTAAAGGCACTGGTGGACATTGGGATTGGTCAGCATCCTTTGGAAGATGGTATAACTCTCTGGGCCCTGGAACCCCCTGGAAATGGTACGAGAGTGCTCCCAAGTTAAAAAAAATGACCAGCCAGGCATGGTGGCGCACGCCTTTAATCCCAGCACTTGGTAGGCAGAGGCAAGCAGATCTCTGTGAGTTCAAGGCCAGTGTGAGTTCCAGGACATGCAGAGCTATAGGGAGACCCTGTCTCAAAAAGAGCAAAAAAAAAAAAAATGACCAATATATTCTAAAACGAATGCTATTTGAACCTCTATACAGTACAGAGTTTTAGTCCTAACTTTCTCAATTTTTTCTAAAGGTTTTCTCTAATTATCTGTAGGATTTGGCTTTTTAACCCTCTTTTTCAAACTAGCAGTGTTTGGGGTGTTAATTTTAGCTTGATAGGTGGATTCTTATGGCTGAGTTTTGTTGGCTTTTGGAAAATTATCTTTCCTCGTGGTTTGCCATGTGGCTTAGTAGCCACTTGGTAGATGTTTTTGAAAAGAGAGGACAGGAATTCAACTGTATCTTGTGAACAATTTTTTCCTACCTTGACATTGAAAATTAAAGAATCACTTTTAACTGTCAGCCAGGACTGTGTTTCTGGATTGTCAATGAGGACTTAATCTTAAAAATAAAAATCATTCTACTCACTATGTAGACCAGGCTGGCCTTGAACTCACAGAGATCTGCCTGCCTTTGCTTCCTGAGTGCTGGGATTAAAGGCACGCACCACCACGCCCAACCAGTTTTTCTTTTTTTTTTAATATTTTCAAAGATTTATTTATTTTTTATTGATTTTTGTGTATTTCATACATCATTTTTCAAAAAAAAGAAAAACAGAAGATAAAGTAGATAATACTTTTAAAAACTGTAATACATTAACTCACAAAGACTCACTTTCCAATAATCATAGTTACATATACCATTTTAGTGAAATCTATATTGTTATATTTAATTTTTTTTTTTTGGTCTTTTCAAGACAGGGTCTCCCTGTAGCCCCCGCTGTCCTGGAACTCACTCTGTAGACCAGGCTGGCCTTGAACTCAACAAAGATCCACCTGCCTCTGCCTCCCAAGTGCTAGGATTAAAGGCGTGCCCCACCACACCTGGCTTATATTTAATTTTTTTTAACTAGAGGTCAGAAATGATATTTAATTATTTTTTAACTACCAAACTCAACTCTTTGTGATGTAATAATGATTTCAAAGATTAATCTTTATTTGTTTAATTTGATGCTCTGATTAGATGCTGGATTCTTTTAAATTTAGAGATGACTCCTCACAAAGTCATAGAAATCAGAAAGGAGAAAGTAAGCCTTTGGACACCCTTCCTTATGTGTTTTTAATAAACATTTTCTAGATCTAAAAAAAAAAGTCATTCTATAGTTGAAACAGAAAAAAAAAAAAGTTAGAGACCGGCCCCAGCAGAGGGCCTTTTTGACAAGTTTCGACCTGGGTGATATTGAGAGCTGCTGCTTCCTGAATTGTACCCTCTTTGAGAAGTAGGCAGTGCCTTTAAGTTCCCACTGTAATCCCACGCCAGGCTCTGGAGCTATCTTAAGCCCTACTATTTATCCGCCTGGCGAGGCACAACACTTACTTATTAAAAACCTATCTATCATGGTTAATGACTTGATTTTTCCCTTTAATACAGTACAATGACAGGTGTGAAGAGAAGATGAGAGTCAGATGCTCCTACAATATGCTTCCCGCTCCAAGATGTCTAAATCATCAGCTTTGCTCCATGGTGCCGGAGGGCGAGGGAGGTGCCACTCAACCCCTCTCCTCCAACACACACATGCATGCACCCCACACACACATACGCACATACACATACAGAGATTACACGCTTGTGTTGGATGGAAAATCGTGTCATTTGCAGTTTCAGATAAAAGCATGTTTGTGTGCATATGGAAAATACCATCAGCAACAACTCGGAGCGCAGAGTAAAACGGGTCATTAGGCTTTTGTTTGTTGGAGAGTATCCCCCATCTGACAGCACCGAATGGCACCACTTTTAGCAGCTTATGTTCCCGGTTACATTAAACAGACAAACAGATTGGCTATTTTGCATTTCTCATTCGACAACAGCTTGCCTTCATTTGCTGTACACGGGTGGCGAAGCTAGAAGCATGGTGGATTACTGTAGCCAAGGTCCTGGTTTTGAATAACAGCAGATGCCAACACTGAACTTCAAAATCAATCAATTCTTTTTCCTGAGCATGGATAAAAGGTCTAGTAGAGAGCCTGCAGGGGGATTTCTGCTACTTACAGCTGAAAACAGAGAGACCACACTCATTACCAAAGTTTCTGCAAGAAATAATGAATGTGGATAGTTTCAGGAGGAAAGGGTTTGGAAGAAGTGCGTTCTGGGGGGACCGGGAGCGGGAAGCTCCCGAGACCACACAACTTGATATTAGGGTACGTGGTGTGGGACTCCGGGGAGGTAAGGTGAGGGCTGTATCCATCAGTTTTGTTCTGCCACATGGGACTCATATATGAGGTGATCACCGTGACTGCTTTTCTCAGGAGCCTGTGTCTGGTAGGAGAGTGCAAGACTTTGTTTACGAGGGAGGCAGTCCTATGGGCCACTTCTCACCAGGAGCTGGAGGGCCCACTAGTTTGAGGTCAAACAGGATGCAGCTAAATGTTACTGTGGCCTCCCACAGCTGCTGAAGCCTCTTCAGAATGGAGCCCAGCCCGGGGCCAATGGTGGCCCCCTGTCTTATTGCACTGAGGTCAGAGGTAGGTCCCAGGTTTCATGGGCACCCTCAGCCAAGTGTGGAAAAGCATGCCTAGCTGACATGGAAGAGAAGCAAGCAGCAGGCAGCTGGGAAAGGTCTGTCCCCTGTCTTGGGCCGTTCCGAAGCCAATGCTCACTCAGGAAGACAGGAAGACGCTAAAAGGAGATGTCCCATTCCTCAACTCTCAGTGCTGTCTTTCTAAAAATAACCTAACTTCTTTGAGCCGGTTTCCTCACTCATGACATTGAGTTAATAGTGCTATCACGGGCTTTGGATGAGATCAAGTGCAGAAAGCCAGGGTACCTGGGTCATAGTCTTGCTCACTGGTGGCAGTGTTTATATACATATAAATGTATATGCAGCTTATTACATGTGTTATGTGGGTACAGCATTTAGCAAAATGCATTTAACTTAAATGAACAGGCATATGTATTTAAATTTAAAATACCTGCATACTGTGTATGTCATGACACAGACCATCAGAATAGTACCTCATCCCTGTGGCCCCATGACCTAAAACACATGCTCTGTCCTTAGTTCCTTCTGCTTTGTTGTTTATAGTGCATTCTCTCAGATGTGTATATGTGGAGAGGGGAAGTGTCCTTAAATGTCATTACTTCCCACCCCCCAAACTGGCTTGAAGTGGATGTCATTGACCAGGAGAGGTGGTGTCGGGATCCCCAGGACTGACTGGCAGGTCAGTGGGCAATGGGTGCCTCCCACATCACCTCAACATGGCTATCTTTCCGGGGTTTCCTACAGGCATCTGGGGAGACAGGATGCTATCAGTTCGGACTCTGCAGGCAGCTCTGCCCCCATCAGCCATCTCTGCAGCAGTGCTGAGCTGGGTCCTTCTTTCTGGGATGCAGGGTCTTCTGATTCCCCAGGGTCACTCATCTGATGACTGTCCCTTGGGTCCCCTCTCCTTGCCCCTCACTCCTTCACTCCTGGCTCTTCTTTCTTTTACTCTTCCTGTCTTAAGGAAAGCAAACCCAAATGCCAGTGTTTCGACTTTACATAATACAGTAGGGTTCCGAATAATCATTCCCAAATAAACCAAATACAAATGGTTGCTCTTATTTCCATCTTCTTCTAAAAAAAAAATTGAAAGAACCGTTTTTTGTTTTGTTTTATTTTTGCTAATGTTCTAGTGGGGTGTTTTTTTCAATTGGCAAAATTCTGAGATAATCCTAAACTTTGAAGTGAGCTCCTTAAGAGTTGAATCATTAACAACAAGTAGTCAGCAGTCAGTAAATGTTATCTGTTTTAAATATCTTTACCATACACTTATCTGGCCTAGAACAATCATTAGCCATCACACCCAATATAATATAAACTGCAACCAGCCTTGATTCATATTTGAATCGTCCAATCGACATTCTTGGAGTGAGTTCTTAATGCCATGAGCTATCATGGACTCAGGGAAGAGGTCCCCATGTAATATCATATAAGGAGCCAGAGGCAGACAGTGCAAGTTAGGTGAACAATGAGTCAGAAAACACTGCCTCTGGTTCTAGGGAGTAGCTCAGTTGGTAGAGAGCACTTGCCCAGCATGCACAAAGCCCTGGGTTCAATCTGCAGCACTGCATAGGAACCAGGTGGCAAGAAAGATGACATCATAAACTTTGCAGGTACATGGATGGAGCTAGAAGATAATATGCTAAGTGAAGTAACACAGTCCCAGAAAAACAAATGACGAATGGTATCCCTCATCTAGTTGTAAGGAAAACTGAGCAGCCTTAATGTTATATTCTTCTTTATCTGAAAGCAACTGTGCTCTTATAATGTGAATCCCTTAACCAGCTCTAGAATTGACCTACCACTTATTTTCAGACAGTAATCTTGGTGGATGGGTGGAGGGTATGTATGCATGTTTTAGAGTAATATAAAATTAAAAGAGAAGAATGTGAATCCTGAAATATGATTTGGAAATAATAATAAACAGTTTATTTTCAGATGACATAATTTTAGTATAGGTGTCACTCACACATACACACACACATATATGCATGTGTTGAAGCAATACAAATTGGAGGGAACAACAGCAAAGGAACTGGCACAAAGAACCGACTGAGACAGGAAAGGTCTCCCCAAAACAATAATCCTCTGCTTTGAAAAACTTTAAAAAGACTCAGAAAAAGATACAAGACATATATGGCAGAATGCATGAATTCTGGTAGGGTGGGGGGCATGGAAAGGGAAATAAGTCTAAATTGGACTGAGAAATGATGTATGAAATGCACAAAACTTCAATAAAAAGACAAAAAAATAAAATAAAAAGAACCAGGTGGTGTGGGGCACAGTTGTAATCCCAGCACTCAGGTCATAGAGGCAGAAGAATCAGACATTCAAGGTCCTGGCTCTTGCTACACAGAGAGTGGAAGACCAGCCTGGGTACATTGGACCCTGTTTCAACTGAAAAAAGGAAAGGGAGGGATGGAAGAAGGGGCAGGGAGGAAGGAAGGAAGGAAGGAAGGAAGGAAGGAAGGAAGGAAGGAAGGAAGGAAGGAAGGAAGGAAGGAAGGAAGGAAAGAAGGAAGGGAGGGAGGTTGGGAGGGAGGGGAAAGGAGAATGGAGAAGAGAAAATAAAAGAAGAAAAATGCTGGTTCTCAGGCGTTAGAAGGTTAGAATCCTTAGAGAGAAGCAAGACACCACAGGGCTGTGGGTCAGAGTGGTTTATCATAAAACAAGATAAAGCTCTTTTCAGGACATATTCACCATCCGCACAGGAGGGGGGGTAGCAAGTAACAACTTTGGCCAAGTAATCTGATACTCTGCCATCTGCATGGAGCTGGGATACCCAAGAAGGACCAATGTCAAGGTGCTTCAGGCCTCAAAGTAGGTTCTCCTAGGGTTGGACTCTTAGGTAGAAAATGTTCAGGGTCTATATGGACACTTGGTGTGGGATGAGGGCAGCCACCCCTCACCAGGGACACAGCTAACAAACTGCCAGTTAATTGAATTTCCTTCTCTTCCGGCTTCCTCCACCTCTGCCCCTCCCCCCACCGCCCTTTTGTGCTCCAGGCCTGGCATTTAGGACCTTTTGTTGTCTTAATAGAGACTGAAACCCCTTAGGGTCTAGAGTTTGCTGTTTTAATTCAACAGTGGAAGGTTCTTTTTTACTTTTTGTTTGTTTTGCTTTCCCTTTTCTTCTTCTAAGCCAGGGATACAATGCCTGAGCAGAGCAGAAGCTGTGTGCTGGGCCCTCCAGATCCGGAACAAAACCCTCTTTAATGGAAGGTGGGATTTCCTGGTCACAGCTTTTAGCCAAAGGGCAAAGGTCTCCCATTAACCAACCTCCAGTCTAAACAAGGTTGTGTAAAACAACAGGGAGGGAGGCAAAAAAGGGGGGGAAAAGTCAAATATTTGTTCCTCATTGTAAACCTCAGCCGAAAGAGGCCCTACCAGCACCACGAAGCTGCCGCTTAACAGAAACCTCAGAGGGGGCAGCCGCTTCAGCTTGGCACAGGAGCTGCTATTGCTGAGCAAGGGGTTCAGAGCCTTCGCGGAGGCTTGGCCTGCCACATCATGTAGCCTACTCAACATGAGGACAGGAGCTTTCTGAGTAGTGGTGTAATTTCCATTTTGAATCCTCTAGAAGCTCTCCAAGGCCAGCAAGACCCTGCAGGATGTGAGCAGGCACTCAAGAGTTTCCACCTTCCCTAGGTCCTTCCCTACGACCCTCACAGCTGCTTCCCACCTATAACAAACAGCTGCATGACCTTCACACTCAACTCCTCCACATTTCTGCCCATTGCTTCGACACACCTGGATGGAAGGCAAGCTACACTCGGGACATCTTCGCACCCCCATCGGGAGTTCCCACTTCCTCCTTTGGGAGAAGCTTGGAGCTAGCTGGCTGGTGCTGGTTTTCTCCAATAGTACAGGAAGGGCTTGCAGGGTCAGTCTCCCGCATTAGATACACATGACCTTTATGGAAGAAAGTGCTGGGCTGTGAGACCTCACAAACAAGACTGTGTTCACACCTTTAGCAAAACACCTGCTTTCCACATCTAAGATGAAGTATGTATCTATTAACTATTGGTCCAAAATGGCTACTCCCCTCCCCAATTCGCCAACCAGACAAGCCGCCTCTTCCCTGGGATGGAGTGCTGGGAGCAAAGAGAACCCCAAATACTAGAAGAAACTAGGGGTTCTCAACCTCAGGTCTCAGGACCTGTCACTTCATCACTCTTGTTACTATTTGAACAAAGCCTCTGTATTTTCATTCTACACCCAGTCCTGTGAATTATCCAGTTGTGACCTCAGCTGCATGTTGGAATCATCCATAAAGGTTCTTAGACACTTAACTCTGGGTCCTAGCCAAGGGCGGGGGGGGGGGGTGGGGTGAGCTCTCAGGAGGCCCCTGCTATGAAGCCTATGTGTATATGTTTGCTGTGAAGGAACCCTGAGCTTAGAGGGTCATCTGAGGAGAGGGTACACAAAAAAGAAGCCTCCACAAGGTATTTCTATTGCATTTATTTATTTAGTGTGTAAGCATCCTTGTGAAAGTTAGAGGATAACTTTTCCGAGTCAATTCTCTCCTTCCGCTGTGTGGGTCTTGGAGACTGAACTCAGGGTGCCAGGCTTGGCAGCAAGTACTCTTATCCACTGAGTCATCTCACCTATCCCTCGCCCCATCCATACATTTCTATAGACCTCAGTTCTTACCTGTGCACTAACACAGATCCTACTTACTTTAATAGTCATGTGGAGGACACTAATGATAACATTACCCATCAATACTCCTCCTGGGTACTTTTTAATAGCCCCAGGAGGGTTTTGCACAGACTAAAGGGGCGGTCATGTTACTTCCCTGTTTCCAATGGAGAAGCTAAAGTTTCGAGTTCAGTAGTTTGCCCAAAGAACTACAGATGCCAGATGTGGCCAACTCAGCTTCAATTTCCTCATTCACAGTTTGATTTTCTTATAAAAATTGTGATACCCTCTAAGGCATGAGGAATAACTTTCTTCATCTGGTTTCCCAACATCAGGCCCAGTACACAGTAAGTGCTCAGCAAATGCTGACTCAGTTTTTTTCTTGAGGCCGATTGTTCTGGAGTAAATCTGTAATTCTAGCACTGAAGAAGTAGAAGCAGGAAGATTCCTAGTTTTAAAGGCCAGCCTAGACTACACAGTAAGCTCCAGGCTAGCTTGAGCTATAGTGAGACCCTGTCAATAATAATAATAATAATAATAATTATTATTATTACTATTATTATTATTCAAGGGTTAGTGATATAGCTCAGTGGTAAAGAGCTTGCCCAGCATGCCTAATTCCCTGGGCTCTATCCCTGGGACTAGAAGCACAAAAAGAAAATTCTCCATGGAAGACTTTTGTCATGAGTTTGGTATCTTCTTCAGGTAGAAAACTTGACACTGCTTTGAGTGCTATCAAAAGTAATTTGCAAGAAAAGCCCTCCAATGGTTTATTTCATGTCATGTCACTTGGATTCTCTGTGTAGTCTTCTGATGTTCTGATGGCCTTGAGCTCATCTGTGGAGCAAGACCTCGTGGCAGGACTGCCAGCACGACCCAGAGTGCGCCCACAATGTTAGGATGGAGAAGAAGCCAGTTTGAAAACCAACAGTGGCTGTGAAGAGGGCATGATGGCACACTCCTGCCATCCTGGCAGTTGGGGTGAAGTAAGAGGGTCAGGAGTTCAAGGCCGACTTCGACTAATAGTGGTTTTGAGAGCACCTTGGGTTACATGAGACCCTGTCAAAAAAGAAAGTGAGAAAGAAAGAAGGAGAGAGAGAGAGAGAGAGAGAGAGAGAGAGAGAGAGAGCTCACTGTGCAAAGGGTCTTTCACAAGACTTTTATTTTTTCCCAAAGCAAAGTCGGGTCTCCACACGGGGGAGATGCTGCTGGATTGTAAGCACTGAAAAAGACAGGAGAGGGAAATCGACCTTCTCAGGAGCCTTGATTACAGCAGGGAAATAACAGGCAGCTTGGAGAGAAATTGAACAGTGTGTTTCCCATTAATCTGTGTGTTTGCTGGGCAGAGCCATCCCTGACCCTTGTGGTTTCTGCTTCCCTTGACCCCGGGGAAGGGAAGAACGAGACCAAGGTCTCAATCGGGTCTTTAGACCTCAAGAGCTGGGGGAAGTTAAAACAAAAACTTCAGTCTTTGAGACACCAAGTAAACACACCATAACTGGGAAGCAGCCAGAGCACATTCATGGGGCCGATATTATGGGGGTTTAGTTTTGGTTTGGTTTGGTTTGGCTTGGCTTGGTTTTTGTTTTTTTGAATCAGGATTTCATGTAGCCAAGACTAGCCTTGCACTCAACTATATATCTAAATCGCAAATGCTGGGATTACAGATGTGCGCCATCATGCCTTTTTTTTTTTTTTAATGAAGGGTTTAGGATCAAATGGAGAGCTTCCTACATACTAGCCAAGCACTCTACCATCTGAGCCACAGTTGAGATGATTTGTTTATAAAAGAGATTCATCATCATCGGGCTGGAGAGATGGCCTAGCGGTTAAGGGCACCAACTGCTCTTGCAAAGGACCCGGGTTCGATCCCCAGCACCCACATGGCGGCTGAGAACTGTCTGAAACTCCAATTCCAGGAGAACTCCAGTTCCAGGGGAATCCGAGACCCTCTTCTGACCTCCGCGGCATTGCACGGCACAGGCGCACAAACCTACATGCAGACAGTACATTCATACACATACAAAAATAAATAAAGTTTAAAAAAAAACAGATTCATCGAACCAATTCTTAGGTTTTCATGACTTCCATGAACTCTTATCTGCATTATCAGATTCACAAAATTAGCTGTATTTATTAAGTGCTTCCTTTAGAGGAAAGGCCTCCTTAACCTCAAAAAGGAAGAATTTACTATTATCCCATTTTCCAGAGAAGTCTAACAAACATCAATCTCCATGATGCTACAACAAGCTCTAGATCTTCCTTTCCCTGTCCACAGCCACTGACGGTCTTGGAGAGCTTTCACTTGGTTTGTAAAGGTTCAGGGGGTAAGTGCCTCAAATATATCACTGTCTTAAAAAAGTCAGTTGTACAGACCCAAAGAGGTGAGGTATCAACTTCAGGCAAGCCACCTAGCAAAAAGCATGATAATAGAAGGCTTTTGTTGTCCCAAAGAGCTTGGGCTGGGAATATAGCATCAGATTCTGTGAAGTGGGAATTCGAATATATAGTCTCTACATCAGGGGTCACTTGCAGAGTTTAAAGAGGGGGGAAATGTGTTGTGAAGGGCTTAAGACCATGGCTGCCTCCTTGAAAAGTCTTCGCCATCACCCAGTGTATTCCATGCTAGTTGTTACCATCCCTGAACGAGATGTGGCTCCGGGCTCACTGGTATCAGACTCTGACCCCTTGTGTGTAAATAGCTTCAAATACATCACTTGGAAGCATAGCATGGAGCATGGATTGAAACTCTCAAGTCTTGATTCACTTCAGATATACAGCCCAGTGAGTGTATTTTTCTTTTTCATGACATCTTTGCCCACTATATATATATATATAATAATATATATATATGCAGAGAATTGCTCTTTGCCCTGTCTTGTAACAAGGCAACTGTGCTCTTTTAACCTGCTACAGAAGAACATTTATTTTCTTTTTTTTTTTCTTTTTTCTTTTTCTAGAACATTTCTTTTCACAAAGAGAACATCCGTGCCTTTGCCTAAAACGATGGAGAGGAGAGAGATGGTCCTACTACGTTCATAATCCCATGTCTAAGATGCCTGATGAGCAGTTTGGTGGCTATTTAAAACTGAATTGGCAATGTCTTCTTGCAGTTTGAATGAGAGTTAGTCTTTGACAGGTCAGGATTATTCCTTACTAGCTAGAGCTGGCTCTGTGGACAAGCGTAGACTTTGACACTAGATAAGCCCAGCTTCAGTTCCCCCTCCTGTTGGTATCTAGTATGACAGAGGATGAGTTCCTTAAGCTCCCTGAGACCAGTTTCCTCTGAAACTATTAAGAGTGTTTACCTAAAAGCATTGAGACCATACGTGAAGTCACTTCTTGATAACATCACATCAACTGAAATATTTCCAGTGACTGTGCAGGCCAGTATCCATTTCCACACAGCCTCGAGAATGTGCTCTGTGGCCTGGACTAGAGAGTTAAATTCCAGCCTCCTCAGCGGGAGGGTGCTGTGCTCACAGCCAACTCACACTTGCTCTTAAGCAAACGCAGTAGCAAGAACCTTCTCTAACAGTAAGGGGGGTGATGAATCAGCCCCAGGCAGCAGACGCAGTCACTTATGGACAGTACGTCTTGCCAGGTAGAGATGTCAGTTTCCCAATTCAGTTATTCTCCTTAGACAGCCGGACACAAGCATAGCATTTAAGAGAAGCGGCATCAAGAAGAGTTCACAGGACAACAGCCCCATGACTCAGGAGCTCTTTGTGTTCAAGGATGACCTCAATGTTATCTCCAAAGGAGCCAAGGCACTGCTTTGTCCCTGAATTCAAATTCCTTCTAAATTTCCTAGGAGCTCCCAGCAGAAGATTCTGTAGATCCCTAGGTAGATTGCGATGGAATCTCAATTACCCTGGGGGCCGCTACCTATTGGAACAATCTCGGTATCTCACCTTATTACAGAAAATCTGTGGGAAGAATCTCTCCACTGGGCCCCATCCAGGCAGTGACCTATCAGCTGGAGAGGACACAGGACAGAAATAGTCTGATCCCGTTCTGAGATAGAGGCGAAACCAGCCTCTCCTCCCCACTTCTATTCTCTCTCGCTCGCTCCCTCGCTCTTATTTTCAGTGTCTCCAAGCAATAGCCAGTGGGTAGCTACCGAATACACAGGAAAAGATGTTCCTCGTATCTTGTTATCCAACCATGCATGTTCGGTGCTGTTGCTCACCCTTTCCCGAGATGAACTGCATCAGTCCCACTGGGGGGCTCCAACAGAGGCCAGTACAAGGACCAGGGGGAAAACAGGGTGGGCATATTGGACCCAGTTTTTGCCAGGTACTCCAGGCCACCCAGAGTACAGAAAACACCTCTCATAGGTCGGCCCTCACAGAGCCTTTCCCTAGCTCTGGGACATGCATAAATCTCATATCACTCATTTCTGAAATGACATCATATTTTATACTATATATGCATTAAAAATGTAACTAATGCTCAGGAAGTTTGTATCATATAATAGACATTTTTTAAACCCAGCGTTCGTTTTCATTGCCTTTTCTGTTTACAGAAAGCAATGTGATTTATTTCTGGGATATTTATAAAACTGGATTTGTGTGAGTGACAAAGCTTCTAAATCTATCCTCTCTCTAGGATTTGAGTTTTGGGTACCCCTAAGAATGGGGTTTTGTTGGAGTGGCTCAGCCCCAGCTATGTACATATTTCTGATCACCTCCCACCCCAGACACACACACCGATTGTTGAACAAAGTACCAATAGTGCATATATACAGCAACCCAGATGTGTCCCTGGCAGTTCTGGAGGCTGGGAGCAGAATAGCAAAGTGTCACAAAGCTAGATTCCCTGTGAGGCTCTGGGGGACAGATGTGGGCCAGGTTCTCCATCTCTGCCCATTTCAGGGAGCACCTACTCACCCCAGGCTGTAACTGTATCACCCCAACCTCTGCCTCAGTCTTCACAGGTATCTTCCTCCATGAGCATCACCTCAGTTTCCCTCGTTGTCATTAACTTTAGGAGCCATCTTCACCCAGTACCACCCTTTCTAATTCATGTCAGCAGAGACCAGTTGGCAAATACAGTCATGCCCAGGGTGGAGGTTTTGGATTTATTTGTTTATTTTGGTGCTAAACATTGAACCTGGGGACGCCTGTGTGCTAGGTACACACTCTACTGCTAAGTTGCATACCAAAGCCATTTTCTATATTTTATAAATTTTTTTTGAGACAGAGTCTCAGGAAGTTGTCCAGGCTAGCCTTGAACTTGGGATCCTCCTGCTTAGCCTCTGAGTAGCTAGTATTCTGGGGCCCAACTTGAAGACTTCAACATCTCCTTGTGAGACAAAATTCAACCCACAAAACCATCTGTAACAGCTTCTGCCTGTAAAAACTTACCCACCATACTCTTTAAAATAGATAGCTATGTTCTCTGTCATGTGTATCTTTGAGAGTCACCTTTCTTCTTGGCTGCCTCAGTATCTAGTGTTTATTTTGAGATAGGGCCCCATGTATTCCAGGCTGACCCTTGAACTCACCATATAGCCCAGGATGACCTTGAACTTCTGATCCTCCTGTCTCTACCTCCTGAGTGCTGAGATTACAGGTGTGCACCACCATGCCCTGTTTATGCAGTGCTGGAGACGGAACCCAGGCCTTAGTGAATGCTAGGCAAGCATTCTACCAACCCAGCCACCTCCCCAGAGAGGGCCAATGTCACCTGCTCAGCAGAGCTCAGCCCCACTGTTGTCCCCTCCCCAGAACCATGTGCTTCCCTGCATGTCCTCACCTCTTGGTGCAGGCTGAGTGCTGCCCCGACCCCACCAGACAGGAAGCCTTATGCAGGCCTTCACCACCACCACCTCTGGCTCTCCTTGTGTTCCCAGCACATAGGCTGGTGCATAGCATCTGATAGGTCCTGGGTATAGATTCCTGAATAAGTAATGAATGTGCCTAGCACCAAAGGCTCAGCATAGCCTCTGGAAACTTGGGAAGTGTTTGTCTGTTTGACCTGACATTTTGTTGAATTACTTTCTGCATCAGTCAGGAAAAAAAAGCTCACGTTCTGATAGGTTCCAAGGAAGAAATTTAATATGAAAAAAGGATTACAAAGGTACAGGGGGAGCTAGAGGGAAAGGGGAAATGGTGACTGTGCTGCAAAGTAGAGCTGGTCCTGCAGCTCAGCCTGGGAAAGGGAAGCTGGACCCACTGCCCACCAAAGCGGCTAGAGACCTGAAGGGAGGGGGAGTTCTCCAGCTTCCTCCTTCTTTCCACCCAACCATCTCCTGATGGTGCCTGAAAATCCCAGGCCCCTACCATAGAACATAAAGATGCAGAGGTGAGAAGGAACCCTGTCACCAACACTCAGATGGATGATAAACCTGGTACATTCTACCTTGAAACATACTTATATGAACAGGGTCTTCTCCCCCAATTAGACAACTGTCCAGCCCAAATTTTGGACCAAGAATCCCTTTTACTCCAAATTAAAGCAACAATGCATGTGGTGCAGTGGTTAAGCCTGCGGGCCCTGGAGTCAGTTGTGCCTGGCTTAAAACTCAGCTTTCCATTGCTAAACTTCTCTAAAAAGATAGCTGTGAAATCAGGTGTGGTAGTGAAGGTCTGTAATCTCAGTACTTTTAAAGTGGAGCCGGGAGGAACTCAAACTTGGCTATATAGAGAGACATTGTCTCACAAGAAAAAGAGGGTGGGGGGCAGGAGAGATGTTGCCATCAGTAAACTGCTTAAAATGCAAGCACATGGACCTGAGTTCAATCCCTAGTAACCATGTAAAAAACTGGGCAATGCTGGGTGCCCTCTAGTCCCAGAAAAAGGGGGCAGAGACAGGTTGAGCCCTGGAGCTTACTGACCATCCACTCTAGCTGAATCAAAAAACTCCAGTTTCAGTGAGAGACCCTGTCTCAAAAAATAAACTGGGGGGCTGGAGAGATGGCCTAGCGGTTAAGAGCGCCGACCGCTCTTGCAGAGGACCCGGGTTCGATCCCCAGCACCCACATGGCGGCTGAGAACCGTCTGAAACTCCAATTCCAGGAGAACTCCAGTTCCAGGGGAATCCGAGACCCTCTTCTGACCTCCACGGCATTGCACGACACGGGTGCACAAACTTGCATGCAGACAGTACATTCAAACACATACAGAAATAAATAAAAATTAATAAAAAATAAATAAATAAATAAATAAACTGGAGTGTGATAAAGATACCTCACACTGGCCTCTGGCCTCTTTGTGCACACACACACACACACACACACACACACACACACACATTCTCACGCAGATGTCCACATATACACATACATATGTCCACATACATATACACAATAAAAGATCCACAATAATTATAACTTTCAAACCTACACGACCTTCTTTAACTGAAAGGGTATTTAAAAAGAAAAAGTTTCAGCTGGGCATGGTGGCACACGCCTTTAATCCTAGCACTTGGGAGGCAGAGGCAGGCAGATCTTTGTGAGTTCAAGGCCAGCCTGGTCTACAGAGCGAGTTCCAGGACAGCTGGGGCTACAAGGAGACCCTGTCTCGAAAAGACTAAAAAAAAAAAGAAAAAGTTTCTCCCCCTTGGGTACCAATTCAGTCACCCATATAACCAGTCCTAGGGAAAGATAACTGTAGACCTGAACCCTAATGAGTTAAGGGAAATTAATATGTAAAGGTGGTGTGTCTCTTATCAGATAAGAACCGGCCTTGTTGAATACTCTGCCCTCTGCTCTACGCTGCCAGGAGAGATAACTCCCTTATCTGATTGGAAGTAGCTTTGCAGCCTGTGGGGTCTCAGACTTGGGATTTTATGAGGCTTTAGAGGCAAGTGTTCTGCTTCTGACTCATCCATGAGGGGTGGCCTGCCCCGGGGAGCCATATGCTGAGGAGACTGAGCATCGGGAGTTCAGCCTTAGCTTTGCTTAGCTTGGCTCTGATGCCTTCAAAGAATGACTTGACTTCTCCCTTTCCTGGTGCCCCGTTCGGATCCTTTGCAATTCTTTTAGGAAAAATATGTGCTCAGTAGAGGGTCTTGTCTGGTGGTCTCAACCTCCACACACTCATCTGCCCCTTTGTCGAAGGCACAGATTTCAGAATGGTCTAGAAATACTGTCTGGTTGAATTGGGCTCTCTCAGTGTCTCCTTCCAACTCCACAGAATGGGATGCTTCTTCTCCATCCTCTGGCGCAGTGGCTGGTCAAACCTCCCTCCAGATGAGTCACCAGGATATCAATGAGAGGTTTTAACTTTCTCCTGGGGTTTCATCCAAGCACCCTTCAAGACCTGCCATTTTAACCACATAGGAATATCCCATCTCCCCTTCTCAGCCATCATGTTGGTAATTAGTTATGCATAAAAGATCCCTGCCCTGCAACTTTAGTGGTTCAAGATGATACATTTTTATCATTGCATTTCAGAATCCCTGGGTCAGGAATACTTAGAGCTGGCTCCGTTTGGCTCAGTGATGTTTTGGGCCGACCTTTGAGGACTTCAAGAGCTAAAGACTTATTGCGGCCCAAGCAAGGTACTACTTCTCCATGTGGCTTTTCGTGGCTGGGTTTTTCCACAGCATGGTAGTCTCTGGCTCTGAGAGAAAGGAAACAGAAACTACCCCAAATTGGTAGAACTGGCAAAATGCTACATCAACCACACTTTTTGATGGGAGAAGGTATCAAACACCTTGGGTATCTTTAATCCATAATGATCATTATGCCCTTGAAGAAGCTTTCTTTCCCCCAATCCCCTCAAGGACTCACCTCTGTGCTTTCTCCTATGAATTGTATAACTTAAGAGTATCAAATCTCCCCCAAGAACCCAGGAGTCATTTCCTTCCCGAAAAGGGAATTTGAACTTATGGGCATACTATTTAACACATAATACATTTTTAATAAATTGGAAACTGTGTCTAGGAGAACTAGCTAACATTATTAAGGTGAAACTTACAAGATTGTGCCTTATCTATTTTTCTGGTCACTGCTTAACTGAGAGCCTACACCATTAGAGGTTTTCACAAGGTGACAAATGAATGAATGTATGAATGAGTGGATGGCCCAATGTATAACTGAATACCTCTTGGGCACACAGAACTACTCCCGATGATTTGGAATGCAGGCAAACTCCAAGGATCTGATTCAGCCTGGATAGACGCATTCACCTTCATTATTCACAGGGCAGGGCAGGACTTGGGGGATGGATGATTGGGAGAAAGCAGTTGGTCTCATGCCACCATGCTCACAATAGAATAAGGTCCTCACCACCAGCTGCTGACCCTCCCATCAGCTGTGTCTGCCCTGGGCCCTCCTGCCTCCCTGGGAAAGGCTGGTGTGCAGAGTCGAACCCTCTCAAGGCCGAGTGCCCTCAAGTGTTTCCTCCCTGGAGCAGCACAGCAGCTGGGCCTGCAGCACAGCAGGTGTCTAACAGCCCTCCACCACCCCACATAACAGGAAGTGAGAGAGAACACCATATCCAATTGAAACTGCTGGGGAATATGGGCTGCAATGCTTAATTAACCACTCACAGTCATTTCACAGATTTCTGTTGCCGAAGGAAATAAGAGAGAGAGAGAGAGAGAGAGAGAGAGAGAGAGAGAGAGAGAGAGAAAGAAGGCAGAGTGTGTGGAGGACAACAAAGCCATTCCTGGAATATTCCTTGGTCTTCATACCCCCCTGCTCTCTTGTTCAGGAGCCTGTTGACATAACACAGGGGGAATGCTGACTCCTGGCTTCAGTTTTTAATGGGTTTCCAAGTTTCAGAGAAAGATCTGTGCCATAGTCCCAATAACTCTGCTCTGTACCTACATGAAAGCATGTATTACACACATTTGGCCAAATTTCTTTTAAATTGTTTTTCACATTTATGTATTGGGGAGGGAGCTTGTACCGTAACACACGTGTAGAGGTCAGAAGACAACGTGCCGGACTCTGTTCCCTCCTTCTACCATGTGGGGCCTGGGGATTGAACTCAGGTCATCAGGCTTAAACAGCAAGTGCCTTTATCTGCTGTGGCATCTCACTGGGCTTGTTGTTACCATATGGAGGTGTTGGTGAAATGCCCAGGCAACTGTGCCTTGGGTTTGGCCAGGGACCTGCAGATACAGCTGTGTGAACACTTCCCTGGGAGGTGTTATTTCACATGAGAAAATGTGTGGGAGTGTGTTTGTGGGTAGTTCTGAGCATGTTTGGTCTCTGTGAGGCAAATCAGCACATCTGAGTGGAGAGGTGTTTTCCTAGGGACCTTGTTACCTGTACAGATGTAAGTGGATGTCTCAAGATGAAGTAAGATGTATTTTTGTGTGTTTATGTGTGTTTGTGCATGCAAGGACAAAAGTTTGGTAAATATTTTTGTGGCTTGAGACATAAAAGGATCTAGCAAACAGTTGACGGTGAACTTATTACTGCACCACTGTCTGCTGCTTGATGGTGGTGGGGGGGGGGTGTTCTTTAAATGCAATAACCTTGGTTTCTTCCTCCAACAGGGAATAGTGAAGAGATTTCTTCAAGAACTTTTTGTAGCTTCTCTAGACTTAACTTTGCATCGAAACCAATGCTGACTATTGTTCTAGAAGGATTTCTGGGGCTCCTTAGGGTGTTATGAAATCCAAGGAGATATGAATATATTAAATAGCAGCTACAGAGTTGCTGTCTGGTGGATACCAGCCCAGCTGCTTTGCAGAACCCATCTACAAATTCAAGTCACTGGTTGGTGGCAGAGTCAGGAAATGGACACATACAGTCAAACCCTACCAAGTACTTAATACTGAAGTGGAGAGGAATCCCTTTAGTGGGGCTGCTGGGCAGCTGATATAACTAGCTGTATTGTCAGGAAAGACAGGCTTAGCCTGTGAGTCTCTGAGTGCCTCCTGGAAAAATTCCTGGTGCAGATGTCCTAGTCTTTGGAAAGTCACCTCTGCCTCTCACACTCTCCATAGACGTCTGCACCCTCACTTGGTCCTAAATCCCATGATGCTGTCTTGCTTTACCCAGACTTCAACTAACTCCAGCTCCTAATCATCTTGTCAGTTTGAAGGCCGATGCTGAGGTTGTTATGAGCTTCTTCAAACAGTGTCAAGGTCCAACTCCCAGGCATTCAAATTCAGTAGTTCTGAGAAAGAAGCAAGAGCTTGGGATTTTTACAAACTTTCTTCCATTCTCCAGCCCATACTAAGTGACTCTGATGGCTGTGACCATGGACCAGACCTTGAGAAACTTCTCTAATTATCCAGGTGTATGGCTTAGAAACCCTTCCATTGTACCGAGAGGATAGTACAAGAAGGACGCCATTGCTGGGGAGGTGGCTTCACGGATAACATGCCTGCCTTGCAGACATGAGGGCCCGAGTTAGATCCTAAGAACCCACTTTAACAAAACAACACAAAAATCTCAAAATAACAACAAAAAGAACCAGTCGAACGCCGTGGCTTGTATTTATGATTCTAGCACAGAAGAAGCGGAGATAGGGATCCCTGAGCCTTGCTGGCCAGCCAGGCTACACTAGTGAGTTCCAGGCAAAGAAGAAACCTTGTCTGAAAAAGGCTGGATGGTTCCTGAGGACTGACATACTCACACACACGAGGAAGCCATGATGCTAAGTATGAGTCTGTGCTTGGCTAAGCAGGGTCCTGCCTGCTTCACCTTAAGAAAATGAGCCCAATGTGTTTCCACAGAACCTGATCTGTAGTGACAGGAAGTATTTCTTTAAACAAAACACTGCTAGAAGAAGAGCAAGCAAATGTCCATGGGAAGCCAGGCCTCCCTCAGGAAATTTAAATGGGTCAGGAACTCTTAAAGAATTTAAATGAGCATGAAACAGGTACAGAGGGTTTTCTGGGCCAATATGCAAGCCAAATAGTAAATAACTATTTTCAGCACTGAGTTTGGTTGGCAAATTTGCATATACATGTAATGCCCTGAGTTTCTATTTTTACCATGCAAATCTGAAATCTGTAAAGGGAGCTTCCTGCCCCTTGTGGAGAGCCCTGCTCAGGCTGTTGGCTGGAAAGAGCTGATTTTCAATGTGATTGGATCTTGCGTTCTGTACTTTAATGAGTCCAGCAGGTAAGAGCTCAGAGATGAGCAGAAAGGAATGACGGTAGCTCGGAACTCTGCTCTCGGGTTGCGGGTTGCACCCTTGTAACACCAAGATTTCCCCCAGTGCGAAGTGCCGTGCCTGAGAAATGGAAGTTCAAGTGGAAAGTTTGACATTTTCTGTGACACCCACCTTGCACAGTTGGAAACCAGTTCTTAACCTTTCTTAGAAAGCCACACCATTAGTATTAACTTATTATGTCACTATGAATCTGATCATCAGCATCAAGATTGGGGTAGAGCCTGGGCCAACATCTGCAGAACTAGAAACTTCTCTGCTTTTTGCCAGGGTCCACTTTTATTTTAGATGTCAGCTGTGAACTACAGTTAAAGGTTTGGGTACCTTTCTTGATGCCTTACTTTAGGGCCAGCATACAACCACCATTTGGGTATTTTATGATTGTACAGTGAGTGGATCTTGAGAGGGGTATTTATTTGCCCATGAACTTGACATTTGCTTTGGGGGTCTTTAGGCAGTAGATTCCCTTCATTTTTCTTGATTGCAGAGTATTGAGATGGAAAGGGAAGGGAAGGGAAAGGGAAAGGGAAAGGGAAAGGGAAAGGGAAAGGGAAAGGGAAAGGGAAAGGGAAAGGATCCTTCACAGCAGCACCTGGTATAGGGAAGAATGCCTCACTTGGGTTTGTAAGTAGAGAGGTGGTAGTGTGTGTTTCTTTGTACTTTGCTTACACGCTGAAAGATTGTAAGAGCTAGTAGTGCTCTACTGTGTAACTACTTGATAGCAGCTATTTCTAGCTAGGGTTTTGCTGCGTATGTCAGGATATTCATTTTATTAAAATAGCTCACAGGGTTGGGAAGATGCTCAGTCAGTGTGTTAGATACCTGTCTCATGGCTATAACCAAATACCTGACAGAGCAACTTAAGGAAAAGAAAGGTGAAAGGGAGAGAGTGAAGATGGGAGGGAGAGATGGAGGGAGGGAAAGGAGAAGGAGGAGGGAGGGAGGGAAGGATGGCTACTCCCGGCTGTAACATGGTCGGTGTGAAGTGGCATTAAAAAGGCACTTCCTGTACCACCATCACCACGTTTTGTTTGGTGGAGAGAGACAAGGGCATTATGGTTTCATTTAAATACCAGGTACAAAAAGTGGAAAACCTCCACAGCTGCCCCTGGGTGGGAGACTGGTCCTTCTGTACAAGGACTACACGAAGTAACCGGTGAAAATCCTGGCCTGTTTGCCCAAGGTCTGTAACACCAGCCTAGGGACAAGTGCACAGAGGCCTGGGCGTGCCTCAGCTTGCTCCTCAGACACTTTCATGTTCATAGTAACAGTTCCTTTGTCCTGACCTTGGGTCTGTAATGACTGCTGAGCGATTGGTTGTGGCAATACTACCATATTTGGACAATTTTCAGAAACTACCTAAGATTTTTGTGACAGCTCTGAAGATTTGCAAAATATGCTTTCAATGGGGATATTTTAAATCATTTTTAAAAGAAAAGTCTGTGCTTCCTTTTCTATTAATGATTGAGAAAACACACGGAACGGACTGAAGGAGATATGTATAAATTTGGTACTATAAGCTTTGGGGATATTTTGTTTTATTTTTGAAACATGGTCTCCCTTTGTAGCCCAGGCTGTCCTTGAATTGATAATCCTTCTGTTTCTACCTCTTGAATGCTGGGATTATAGTTATTTATTGCCATGCCTGGCCTAAGGTCTTTGTAAAATATAGTGACTTATGCTTATACTAATCCAGAAAAAGGATAAGTTTCTTTCTAACCACTTTCAAAGAACTCTTTAAAAGCATGTACTGCAAACTCACACAAAGTGCAGCACATTTGAAATGTGTCTCTCATGAACTTTGAGGAAGTTTCTTATGTCTAATGGAGTATGGTGTGCTTCTATAGAAGGATGCTTCCTTTGTGCATCATTGAATTGAAAAGAATTAGATGTTATTTTACACAAATCCCATCCATCCATTAGCATCCTTCCACCCACACATGCATGAATCCATCCATCCACACACATATCTATTATCTCTCCATTCATCATCAATACCCCCATCCATCCACCCATATATCCACACGTGCATGAATTCAGCCCTCATCTATCTGTTCATCCATCCATTCATCCATCCATTCGTCCATATCTCCGTCCATACACCTATACATCTATACATAGATACAAGCATTCATCTGTCCATCTATCCCTCCTTCTGTCCACCCATACAGGGACACATAAACCCCTCATTCCAGGGAGTGTGAAGGGCATCTGCAACTCAGCCTATTATTACGCTGGTTGCCAGAGATACAGAGATGAATTAGAAACATCCCTTATTCCTCTCTACCAGAAGCTCAGATTCTGATACAAGAGACCCTCGACAAGTACAAATTTAGCATTTGTGGGTTTGACCATTTGTGGGAAACTTTGTGACTTCATAACTTGCTATTTCTGTTGCTGCATAGATTTGAAAAAAAATGGCCTCAATGAAACTGATGAGTGATAAGAAATCTCTGAATTCATGAGTGAGCTTAGCTGACAGTCCAGTGTCTACCCTGGGATCAACTTTGTGCTTCTATATCCATAGACTTTCTTCTCAAAGGATAAAGCACTGCTCTGAGGAATACAATAGCATGCCCCTCTCCAAAGAAGAGTCCCCGTGTGTCAATTTCACTTTGGGCAGCAAAGAGAGAATAAAAAATATCCACTTAAGTTTTGATAGGAGAGATTATATGATAAGCTGAGGTTTCAAACCAGCTTCTCAGTAATATCAAAGGTCTTTGTTGATTAAGGAGAACAATTTCATCCTTTTACCACAGCCCTTGGAGTCTACTTTTGGAGGCAATTACAAATATTTGGTGCCTGAGTCTTCATGTGTGAAAACCCCCTCTCAAATACATGTTCTTTTGGTGGCTACTTTTTGGTGGGTGAAGGGAAAATGAAAAAGTCTGGGATTCCACATAAAAAGCCAACACAGTTCTGAAATGCCTCTGATCTCAAAGAGCCAAGCTCCTTTCACAAGAACTAGGAAAGATATCCCTATGTCTAGACAATGGATAGTTACAAAGCCCACCCAGAGTCCCTTCACCACAAAACAAACCCAGGTATCTCTGACCTCCCCAAATGGCATTTCCTGCCTCAGTGGGAAGAGTTGTCACCATTTATTGTTGGAGTATATTTATCCCTGTGCTCCAAGAGGCAACTGTCTCCACGCTTTTCTTTTTGTTTGCTTTTGACCATGGGACGCCAGGCGCCAGGTCTCCTCCTGGCTTATTAAGTATCAAACTGTCCTGGGGCAAGATGGTGGATTAGCATCCTAGGTGTGGTCCTTGCTTGTCCTTAACAGAAAAGCACAATGGGGCCAAGTGTGGATTTTCCTAAACATCCCTTCCCTAGAGTGAGCTCTTTCCATGTGCTTAAGATGGACTTTGAAAAAAATCGGTTTTCAAGAATACAGTTGGTTGCATAAAGCAAGGATTATCTTAAGGAGTAAGGGTTAAGTGTTCCAGGGCTTGTTTTGTTTGCTAACCCTCTGCCCTCTCCTATTAAACCTTAGATTGTGTTTTCTACCTCTCCTCGGGGGAGCTTCTTTTAAGCTTCCCTGGTAACCTATCACTTTGCTTTGGGATTAGTGACCATATTCACCCTTTGCTCAGAGACTCTTCCTTCTTCCTTTCCTTTCAACATCTAAACTATGCAGTAAGTGAATTGTCCGAATGTCCTGGCACCTCCCATGTCCTCATTCTTCTTTGGCATCAGCCTGGATCATTCGTCATCCATCCTCTTTCTCTTTCTGTTCTTCTTCTCTTTCTTCTGTTTCCCCTCTGTTCTCTCCCTTCTTCCCACTCCCCTCCTCTGTGTTTTTTACACCTCATGCTGGTCTGGGGCACATAAACTTTTCTTACCTTGGTACGATGCAGAGTCAGGCTGACATGACAGTGACTCACAGGCGAGAGGAATCATGGACTGTTTCAGACTAGAGCCTAGGGTTATAGCTCAGTTGGTAAAGTGCTTGCCTTCATAGCATGCAAGAAGTCATGGGTCCGATCCCCAGCATCATGCAAAACCAATTATGGTGGCCTATGTTGTAATCCCAGCACTCAGGAGGTAGAGGCAGGAGGATCAGAAGTCCAAAGTCGGGACTGGAGAGATGGCTAAGCAGTTAAGAGCACTGGCTGTTCTTATGGGGGACCCACGCAGCAGCTAACATCTCTCAATAACTCCAGTTCCAGGAACTCCAGTTCCAGGGGATCAGCATCCTCTTCTGACCTCCGTGGACACTGCACACACATGGTGCATTTACATACATGCAGGCAAAACACTAATATGCATGAAATAAAAATAAATAAGTAAAAATTGGAAAAATAGAAACAAGTCCAAAGTTGTCCTTGGCTACATAGCAAGATCAAGTCCAACCTGGGATACATGAGATCATATGTTTAAAAAAAAGGTTTCATGGAGAGTAAAAGACCTGGCTCTAGGATGAATCAGAGAGTAAAGGAGTCACCTCCAGGATGGCTGGGGAGTAAAGGACAGATCAGAGAGTAAAAGACCCACCTCCAGGATGGATCCAAGAATAAAGGACCCAACTCCAGGATGGATGTCATATATATATTATATATATAATATATATAATAATTTATTATATATTGTATTCAGCTAACATACCAGCCCAGACATCAAAGCAGGAACTAGCCATCACCACTTAACAAACTACATCAGTAGACAGTTGCCAAATAAGAATAAATGGGCATTACACCAAAATAAATCAGAGAGTTATCAGTATGTTCGAAAATATGCTGCAGAATTTTCAAGCACATTCCTATGTACTCAAAAATTAAAATTGAATACTAATGTCAAAGTTTAATATGTTAATAGGGGAGGGGATCTAAATGATTAAGACATATGTATGAATGCACAAAAATTCATTAAAATATATTTTAAAAGTTTCCGACTAAATTGGTTCCCAACGTGACTCAATGTCAGCATCCATTCGGAAAGTAGCCCTGAGGATCTCCGGGCAGCTCCCGTGAAGGGGATATGAGTGAGCGGCACAATCCAGGGAGTGTGACAGAGGAGCTAGTAGACAGGTGGCTTCCTTCGAAGCATAGCCCCATGTGCCAGGGGATGAAAGACTACAAACAGCACCTAGGATTGCCCTGCCCTGACCCAGAGGGGTACCCTTTTGTCCCCCAGAGCATCACACTTTGACTGGGAGCTACCCTTGAAAGTGAGACAAACTCCTCTGGCATTTTTGGATTAGGGAGGTTTCTGTGGTCAAGAGTCCATGTCAGGAGAAGCACTGCTGAGAGTTGAAAGGACGCTGGGGGGGGGGTGCTGGGAAACTGGACCCCAGAGCCTCGCCAATGGCTCTCATGTACACAGCCTTCCAAAGCCTCCTGCAAAAGCATCTGGCGTCTTCTCTCCCCTGGGAACGTGTGTGCATTCTCCCAAGCACCAATATAATTCAAGCAAATGAAGGACTCTTTCCTGTTCACCTCCACCTTAGAGTGTATATTTTCATTAATTACCCCTAGGGTCATCAGCTGCACTTTGATCAGAAAAGTGCTTATGGGCTGCCTCAGGGTCCTCCTTACTGTTTCTGTCAGGCATGTTCAAAGCTTGTTTGTAAGACTGGGGCTTCCTCGTTGTTTCTGTTTCTGTGTGTCAGAGCTTTTATTTGAATCTGTGTCACAGTACTCTGTTGTTACCCACACATCTACCTTACTTGAACTCCCCTTCCCCAGCCACCCCTGTCTCCAGGGCCACCTTGGCTGCCACACCCTGTCCTGAGGTTTGCATCTCAGGATACCTAACTCTGTTCTAGCTCTACCCTCTTCAAACCCACTGAGACAAGCCCTCTCTTCTGGCCTGTACTTTGGGTCACCAGAAACTTGAACTTCTCTTTCCTGGGTATTTCTTAGAATAGTCTGTGTTATGTGTACAGCCCTGGGCTGGTGAGTGGTCATGGAATAGATACAGTTTCCAGGGAAAATGTCATGGACAGAGTTGGACATGAGGGATGAAATGTAGACAATGTTCCTGGGTTAAAGATTCTTCCACCAAATTCATGCCTACCTGGAAATTCAGAATGTGATGATAGTTGGAAAGAAATTTTGCAGGTGTAATTAGTTAGGCTACAATACTGCCATATTGTATTTGGGTGGATTATGACTGGTGTCCTAAGAAGAGAGACAGGTGTTAGAGGCTATGCAGGCATAAGAAGTCAAGAAGAAGAAAAGAAGAAGAAGAAGAAGAAGAAGAAGAAGAAGAAGAAGAAGAAGAAGGAGGAGGAGGAGGAGGAGGAGGAGGAGAGAGAGGGAGAGGGAGAGAGAGGAAAGAGAAGGAGGAGATGGAGGAGGAGGAGGAGGAGGAGGAGAGAGAGGGAGAGGGAGAGAGAGGAAAGAGAAGGAGGAGATGGAGGAGGAGGAGGAGGAGGAGGAGAGAGAGGGAGAGGGAGAGAGAGGAAAGAGAAGGAGGAGATGGAGGAGGAGGAGGAGGAGGAAGAGGAGGAGGAGGAGGAGGAGAAGGAGGAGACCACCCCTGTGCTGGATAGCTTTATAGTTGTCAATTTGACATTCCCCAGGTAGAGGGAACCTCAACTGAAGAATTGTCTCTATTGGACTGGCCTGTGGCCATGTCTGCGGGGAATTTTCTTGAGTCTTGGGTGATGTGAGAGGGTCCAGCCCACTGTGGGCAGTGCCACCCCTGGGCAAACGGTCCTGAATTGTATAAGAAAGCAAGTTGAGCATGGGCCAATGGAGCAAGCCAGTAAGCAGCGTTCCTCCATGGCCTGTGCTCCAGGGTACTGAGTTCCTACCTTGGGCTCCCTAAGTGATGAACTGTGACCTGGGAGATGTAAGCCAAATAAACAATTTCTTGCCCAAGTTGGTATTGGTCAGAGTGTTTTGTCACAGTAATAGAAGAGAAACGAGAACAGAACCACAGACAAAAGTGTGCCAAAGATTTCCAGTTACCTCACAAGCTGGAAAAGAAGAGAAGGAGTTTCCTCTGGGGTTGTGGTGGGAGTGAGGTCCTGAACACACAGTGGCCCCTATTTCTAGCCTCCGCACTGAGCACAGTCTCATTTCTGTTACTTTAGGTCTCCAGGGATGTGGTTCTTTGCCCAGCAGCTCACGAGGAATTTCATACAGCATGCACTTGAGACCGTCTCATGATGCCGTGCACAAACAAGGCCCCTTATGAGGAGACCCTCATGTGAGATGTCTTCCATGAGCTGCTTTTCTCATTGCTGTGACATCACCCTAAGGTGATCACAGTATGCGGGTGCAGTCCATCATGGCAGGGAAGGTAGGGTGGCAGGACTGTGAGGTCACATGACAGCCACCATCAGGAAGTAGAGAGAGGTGAATGCTGGTGCTCAGGTCAGTTTCCTCTTCTTACTCAATGTAAGACTTCAGCCATGGAATAGTGTCCCCTCCTCCCGGATACAGAGGTTCTTCACTGCTCTTCTCTCTTCAGTTAAAGTTCTCGGGCACCAGAGGAGTCTCTCCCAGACGATGCCAAGTCCAGTCAAGTTAATGAGCAAGACTAGTCACCCCCACCCCTCAGGATGGGATACAGGAGACTTCTCACTGTGGGAGTATGGGACTGTGCTTCCTGGTTTGCGTGTAGAGTGTCAATGACGCTGAAACTTTTAAAATTTGAGCCTGACTTCCAGATTGTTGTGAGCATTCTTGCTAAACGTTTTAAAAATAGTGCTTTGCTTTGCAACTTTATAAGTCTAGATTCCAGATGTCCTCTTGATCCCGATCCTCACATTGGCTGGGATTGCCCTAGACCTTTCCTCCAGCAAGACACAAAACGAGGCTACTCAGAAAAGTCCTTCTTAAAAAGCCAGAATCAGAAAGAGAAGTGCTGCATTCTCTCACATTCAGAATGTGGGTGACTTTTAAGAAATCATATTATTTTTATTTTACATGTCTAAGTGCTTTGTCTATGTGTATGTAATGTACTGCAATGATTGTGGAGGCCAGAAGAGGGCATTGGTTTTCCGGGAACTTGAGTTACAGACAGTTATTAGCTGCCTTGTGGGTTCAGGGAACTGAACCTGGATCCTATGGAAGAGCAGTCAGTGCTCTTAACCACTCCAGTTGAGAAAATAAGTTTTAAACACACACATACACCCTCAATCAATATATACACACATATATGTATTTTTAAGATGGATTGCTTGATTCATTCATTCATTTATTGGAAGTTATCAGTGTTCAGGGAGAGGAAGAGAACTGATGGAAAAGGTGAAGCAAGAAACGGAGAAGACAGATATTCCATGTGCTATGAGGGCAGAGGAGGGGTGTTTGGGGGAGGATCGGGATCAATAAGAGAGGCAATGGAGGTGAATATGAGCAAAGACAAATGTCATAGTGAGATCTGACTTTGTGTGCCCACTAAAAACATTAAAACAATTTCAAAAGAAAACGTGAAATCCGATCTGTGGAGTGACTTGTGCTGGAAACACAGGGTGAAGTGTCACAGCTAACTAGCCAGCTAGCCTAACTTTTTCTGGATTTTCTTCACTGTAAATGCTCCCCCTCTCAAAGAAAGCTGAAAATCACTTTGGCTTAATAGAGCAGCTTCTCAAGTTGGTGGTCTTTTCCCCCCAAGTAACCCTCAGCCCCATGTCATCACCTTCCAAAGAGCTACTCCACCATGTAACAGTGCCAGGGTCCGCCAAGCTCATGCTTCAGAGCCAAGTCTCTAAAGTACCCCTGGGTCCCTCGCTGCATGTTGGAGACATTTTCTCAGTTAGTGGGATTTACACAGCCCTTGTAATGAAGAACAAGCTGGAAGGCCCCCATGTTGTCCAACACTCTGCCTAAGGAAGCCAGGTCTTCACAGGTGCTCTGGACACAAAATGCAATAGGAGGTGTCCTTCTTTTTTTTTTTTTGGTCTTTTTGAGACAGGGTCTCCCTGTGGCCCCAGCTGTCCTGGAACTCACTCTGTAGACCAGGCTGGCCTTGAACTCACAAAGATCCGCCTGCCTCTGCCTCCCAAGTGCTAGGATTAAAGGCATGCGCCACCACGCCTGGCTGGAGGTGTCCTTCTAAGAACAGAAATAACAAGGCAGCCTGGTGAGATCCCTGTGTCGGGGATGACGGTAGAGGCCGAGCTTGCCTGGCCTTGCCTTCCAGAGGCCCACAGCTGAATAGAATCTGGGCTCGGCTACCCTAGAGGTTCCATTCCAGAATCCCTCTCCCATGCCCTGCATCTGCACAGGCACCTACATTCTCTGTCTTGTACCTGCACCCCCAGATTCCATTCCTGTCAGCTACTTGGAAAGCAAACCCCCTAGGAATGTTCATGGGGGAGACACTAACTCTACCTGTTTCTCTTAAAGGAGAAGCGTCTTTGGAATTAGAGCATATCCTCAGCGGAAACAGCTATCATTTCCACTTCCCTGCAGGAGACAGTGGGGCCCTAGGTGACACAGTGACATGGCCAGAAAGATGTTGAGAAGGTGACCAGGAGCCTGAGGGAGAAGTAGGAGGAAGCAATCATCACTCTACCATGCTCTCTGTATTGACGTTAGAATGGAGACACCAACCACTCTGCGAAGCCAGGGGTTCCATCTGTAAGATGTTGGCAGAGCATTCCTGTAATCCCAGCACTTAAGCGACAGAGAAAAGAGAATTACTAAAGTTCAAAGCCAGCCTGGTTGAGGTAGCAAGTTGTAGACCAGCTGGGGCTACATAACAAAACCCTCTCTCAAAAATATCAAAATTTAAGAAAGGATATTAGTTGTAACCGGCTGCACAGGCTCCCATGGATGAACTCACATTAAGGGACATCTGGGTACACAAACCTGACTGGATATATGACAAATTGCATGAAGTCCTGTGGCCATGGGGTTTGCAGAAAGGGAAGGGGTGGCTAAATATGACTAAGATATATTGTGTGAAATCCACAAAAATTCAATGGAAATATAATTTTAATAAAGAAATGTATTTTAAAATAATTTAAACAATTCTTTGATATACGTAGTTTACCATTAATTATAGACAAAAGCAATTTTGCATATGAATTGTTAAATAAAGAACTAAATCTTAGCTGATAAAAAGAAAAGATGATAGTACAGAGGTGAGGGAGTTAGACGTAAGAATTAAGTAACAAAATCTACTTCAAATTTTCAGCATTATGTTCCTGGAAACAAGAAGCGGGCTGTGTTTTCTATATACACAGTTTGGGGGAATGAGATAGAACTCCAAATTTCACATTCTTCCTTCCCCAGCTTTGTGTAGACCTGAGTAGAGGACTCTCAACCTACTTTCATGTCTATATATACACTTTCGGGGGGGGGGGGGGAGGCATGCCTTGTCCTCAAGTGGCTGATGGCAGATATTTAGGGACTGGTGGTAGCGGCCAGGAAGTCAGGAGTCCGTCACCTTCGGTTGCACAGGCAGGTCAGTTTCTTGTTTGAGCAGCTCAGGAGTTTCCTGGCTGCACAGATGGCACAGGAATCAAAGCTCAGTTTCTGAAATTTCAAATCTCTTCTTACCCTCGAAAGCCTGAGCCCACCACTGCTCTGCTTTAAGGCTGTGAACAGCTCTTGTGCCTTCAGACATGGATAAAACATGTTTGAAGTAGGCAACTCACTTCCAAAGCAGTTTGAAAGTCAAGGGCTTCTTGGTTCTGAACTGAAGGCTGAAATATTGTGCCAGGGAGGGAGATGGTTGCTGGGAAAGCCTGCCAGAGGATTTTTGAGAGGAAAAAGAAAATCTTGGAAATAGATTCTGTTTGTTTCTTTTCTGGTCTTTTCCAGGGAATGACAAAGATTTCACTTCCTGAAGGAAGGGGGCATCATTTTTTTTTAACTTACAGTTTTTATTTATTTTATTTTTTTTTATTTATTTTTGTTTGTATATGAATGTACTGTCTGCATGTAGGTTTGTGCACCCGTGTCGTGCAATGCCGCGGAGGTCAGAAGAGGGTCTCGGATTCCCCTGGAACTGGAGTTCTCCCGGAATTGGAGTTACAGACAGTTCTTAGCCACCATGTGGGTGCTGGGGATCAAACCTGGGTCCTCTGCAAGAGCAGTCAGTGCTCTTAACCGCTAGGCTATCTCTCCAGCCCTAACTTACAGTTTTTAACACATGGTATTTTGTTTCATCCAAGTAAAAGGAAAAACTCATGAACATTCACTTAAAAGCTGGCTAGGCATTCCCCATTCCCACGGGAGGCACCATCGAGCTTGACTGCAGAGGATGCCTGTCAGCTGGCACCCCACAGTTCACACCTAAGTCTCTCAACCTGAAGTGGGAAGCTTCAGGGCACCCCTGCCTGTTACTAATTAGTTTGCTTCTTCCCGTTGAACAGAAAGGGAAATTCTCTTCACTTGGGGCTGCAGTTTTCCAACCTTTACACCACCAGACCTCATTCGGGAGCACTGTACACATGCAGATTTATGAGCTTCTTTCTGAGTGGTTCAGTTCAGTCCTATAGGCAGAGCTCAGGAGGAACCTGCACCTTAGCAAACATCTTCATTCCCAGAGGATTGCTTGCAGGAACTCTCTCTTCACACCACACAAAACAGCCACCTCATGTGGACCAGAAACCCAAGGTATGCCTGATCCTAGCCCACCTCCAAACTCAGCTTGATTAATGGTCAGATTTAGTCCAATAATACTAATTATAAAAAGTTATCTCCACTCTTACAGATGGAGAAATGGAGGCTCTGAGGTACTGACTCATTCCCACCTGGTCACACAATGAAGAGCAATGGGCTGAGTGGTAGCTGTACAGTTCTTAAACTATCCTCACTGACCTTCCTTAAAGGAACAGGTGGCCCTTTCTCTCATGCATTGGTAGAGACAAAGGTAATAGCATTGAGTTAGAGGATAAAATACTGGTTTTCATCACATGAAGTTGCTGACATTGAACCATTTATAACCTACAAAAGAAGAAGCATCTCTCTCTCTCTCTCTCTCTCTCTCTCTCTCTCTCTCTCTCTCTCTCTTTAAGACAGGGTCTCCCTGCAGCCCCAGCTGGGCTGGAACTCACTCTGTAGCCAGGTTGGCCTTGAACTCACAGAGATCTGCCTGCCTCTGCCTCCCGAGTGCTGGGATTAAAGGTGTGTGCCACCATGCCTGGCTTAATGATGGTTCTTAGCCACCACATGGGTGATAGGAATCAAATCCAGGTCCTCTGCAAGAGCAGTCAGTGCTCTTAACCATTGAGCTATCTCTCCAGCCCCAAGAAGCAGTCATTTCTGAGTTGACCTCATGTTTAGCCTATGTTTGCTATAGAACCTAAAACAAAACATACCTCACCATGTCAATCATTTTAAGCTGTCGTGGGTGGGATCATGTCCCCCAGGATGATAAACTAACACCTTAGCTCTTGATACTTGTACATGTGACCTCATTTAGAAATGCACTCTTTGCAGACATAACCAGAGTCCCATGAGGTCATATGAGATTAGGATAAGTCTCAAACCCAGTGGTAAATGCCCTTATAAAGAGAAAGCTTTAGACACAAGGGTGCCTGGGGAAGACACACCCTCCTTAAGACATAGGCAGACACAAAAGTGATGCCACCACAAGCCAAGGCATGCTGACGAGAGCTGGCTACTACATCAGCCAGTTGAAGCAGGGAAGGTTTGTCTCCTAGAGTTGTCTTCAGTTCCCATATCTGACCCACAGAACTATGAGAAAATGGATTTCTGTTGCTTTAAGTTCTCCAGTGTGTGTTTGTTTGATAAGGAGACCCGAGGTAGCTACTGTGGAAACATTATCCCTCTCTTCTGAGGGTTGCTATCATAAAACTGACACTCATTTCGTAGCATGCTTGCCATGGCGCCCTGCACTCGGGCCACAGAGCAGCACCGCTTCTGGAGTCCGCAAGCCCACCAGAACTGTCCTGCTAGGGCCATGGGCTCCTCTTGGACCTTGCAGCATTGACTGTTTGGGTTCCATCCAGATTTTTTTTTTAAGTTTCTTTTATGGCACACACTGTTGTGCTTTTTGACGATTTCCCAAGCTCCCTCTGGCTTGTGTAATGTAGGCTTCTCCCTAGGGAAATATTTCAAGAGACAGAAAGACGGAAAAATGGTGGCCCCAGATGGCTGGGTAAACATTAGCTCCTTTTATACCCCTCCCTTTCTTGGATGACGAATCTGTGGTTGGACCCCCGAATCCCAAGGAGGCCTGCTTCAAGCATTTATTTGGATCAGTCTAAAGGGTCAAGGACCTACTATATAAAAAATCCCTAAATGCACAGTGGTAAGACTTGCAGGCTGGCACAGGCATTCCAGAGGGGTAGACGGAGCCAGTTTCACATTTATTTTTCACCAGGATGAAGTTTCCAGAGTGGCCTGGGTCTCACCCTTCGCAGACGTCTTACCGCATTCCCTCCCTCGCCTTCTCATTAAGGACAGACATTAAAAAAGCAGGATAGCATGAGTCTAAGGCTTCCTTGACCATATTTTCCAAATTAAAAAGCAGAGAAGAGAAGCCAGGCTTGGCAATGGGGTGGATTATTTAAAGTCTAAGACAGTCTTCTCTTCGTAGGCGCCCATGTCGCTGGTGGCTTTCCTGCTGTACCATCTCAAAGAAGAATGGAGAGAGAGGAGGAGGGATGAGGAGAGGAGGGGAGATGGGGGGGGGCAAATGTGCATCCATACCAGATCAGCTCCTATGCTAACCAACTCAGTCCTGGGATAATACCAACCTAAGCATTCTAAGAGCAAAGCCTCATGTTCTTATTGCATCTCATTAGACTCCACCTCCCAACTCTAGTGCACTGTCCCACAAATAAACATAAGGGAACACAGCACCCTAGGTCTTGGAAAGAATTCCTGCTAGCACTTCTGTTTTCATCCAATGGGGCCCAGTGGGGCTTCTGACTTCCAAAAGTGTGAAGTGGGGCTGAGAAGATGGCTCAGTGGGTAGAGTTCTTCCTACACGAACATGTGGACCTAAGTTCCAACCCCCAGGCAGCCATATAAAAAGCCTAATGTGGTGGCTGTAGCCCCAGTGTTGAAGAGGCCAGAACCGGTGTGATGGAGCTCAGTGGCCTGTCCTGCAAATCAGTGAGCAGTAAATTCAGAGGGTAACCCTGTCTCAGAAAATAAAATTGAGAACTAGAACGATAGAGGTGGATGCCAACACACCACACACACATGCACCCGTACCACATGCACATGCTCATACATACACATACATGTACCCATACCACATGCACATGCTCATATTTACATGCCTACACACATACATATATACCACACACATTTGCATGAATACAGACACACATATATATATACACACACCATACTCACATACATCCACACACATTCACATGCATACACACATACACACATGTACCACACACATATACATATATTCATATGCATATACACACATACACCATAAACATACATATACACATACACCACACACATTTATACACACATACATATACATACATACACTACACACATTCACATGCATATACACAAACACCACACACATTGACATACATACTTACACATTCACACGCATACATACAGAGACACACACATTAAGTTGTAGGCTGCATCCTGTTAGACCAAAAAGCATGCGCTCGTTTGGTTGTGGCACACGGGGACTCACCACCGGAGAATGGAAGGAAGATTCCGAAACTCTGGGGAAAAGGCTGCATTTGCTCTCCACGCCTTTTGTCAGTCATGGCTCCGCCTTTCCCAGCACTCTATGGATAAATGCCGGGGCTTTTGGAGAAGTTAACATGTGGCATTGTGCCCCAATTGGGGTTCAGACTGGAGCAAGTGCCCAAGGGGCCCTGATGGCCCAACTGAATGTGTCTCTCGTAGCCCCACAAAACATTACCACAAAACAGAGTTCTGCCCTGTGTGATTTTCAACACATTGTACTACCAATTTCTCCAGAAGGTGAGGGTCGATCTTTACGTACCTCTCAACACTTTGATGGTTTAGGACCTTGAGACATCTGGTGTTGTGTGAAATGCAGAGGAGATGGAGGACTGGAATAGTCTCATCGAAGGCTAGAGCCTCTTACTAGACATTGACAGAGGGCAGTGAACCTGTCATCAGGAGTCAGCCAGTAGACATGAAGGCCAAAGGAAGCTGCTCAAAGTGGTGGGCAGCAGCAACACAGAGCCAGTGCAGAGAACAACATGGCTCCCCACGTATCCTCTCTTTATGGGGTTGTAGATGGTAATGGTGGAGGGTGGAGGTGTTAAAGATTCGAAGCTGGCTCTAATGGCACATGCTCGTAATCCAGCTCTCAGGAGGCTGAGACGAGAGGGTCAGGAGTTCAAGGTCATCTTCAGTTACAGAGTGGCAGGAGCCAGCCCAGTTTACATGAGACCTTGTCTCAAAAATAACCAAAGAGACAGACAGACAACTAGATGGGCAACTGGGAGGGAAGAATGAATGAATGAATGAATGAATGAATGAATGAATGAATGAATGAATGAAGAGTGATGATGACTTTAACTCTAAACCATAGGTCTTGGTATGTTTTGGGGTCTCCCCTGTCTCTAGAACCTTCCTATGTGTACTGAAAACTGGGAAGTTCTGATGGGGTGGGACCCTGAGGCCACAGGTGGCAGCTGTCCTACTTGGAGCAGCCTTGTGGTCTGGTTCTTATCAAGGTGGTAGGCCAAGCAGCGCTTCCCTCCACAGACATATTTGGCAGTGGAAACACACACATGGGGCCTCGGGAAGTGGGTTGCAGGGTGCAGGGTGGCCCTCCCATCCTCTCTCTGTCACTCTTGGGCCGGGACTCAGGGGGACTTAGGTCTGTACCTGTTTCATGTGGTCCCTTTCAGAATCAGAATCCACTTGAAGTGGTTTGAGCTTTTCTGCTCCCCGCCCGGCGTTTGCTGTAGAGAAATACCTTCAAACACTCACTGCACTGCTCAGCACCTCTGTCCCTGGGCGAGTTCAGAGGAGTCCCACAGGCCACATCAAGATGAATATCTGTCATCAGAGACAGCCTGGTGGGGCGTGTCTGCCGCTCACTTGAAAAGGCTTTCTTTCACTCCCCCCACCATGAAATACCCTCTACAGCATTGGCTTACACATGTCTCAGAGAACAAGTCACTCTTGTTTGTTTGAAAGGTCCATTCCTGGAATCTGGAGGCCTCAGAACAGCAGAAAATCCCTCCCTGACTTTACATCTGTCTGGATCCTTATTTGGTTCTTGGCATCTGTAGGGAAGGCTGAAGGAGGTGGAGTGGACTGAGTCCCTTCATCATATAGAGCTCAGCAGTTCCTCCCATCACCTTCCTGGTTACTAGGATAAGACCTCGTTCTCTGCGGCTCGCCTACAAAACAGAGGAGGTTACGTGGCTAGATAGCTTTCTTTTTGTAGGACTGGAAATAAGCTCCTTATTCCCCCATCAACAGCATATATGAAAGAAAATACTTAGTCCCATGGTTGAAGAAGGAAGAATTGTGGATAGATGTCTCAAGCCAGTTCACCAGAGATGTCTCATAAGATTCCATTGTATGATTGACACCAACTCGTTGACCATAGCTATCACACACACACACACACACACACACACACACACATATGGTTCTTTACCAGTATTAATGATCCATCTTGATCAATATCAGCAGACGTGAGAGAGAGCAAAAACTCACAGTTGAATGTAGTCTTACTACTTAAGTTACTCAAGCTATGACTGTTGCCAGTGTCTACCTATTTAATACTTTGGTTACTCAGGCTGTGACTGTTGCCAGTGTCTACCTACTTAATACTTTGGTTACTCAGGCTGTGACTGTTGCCAGTGTCTACATAGTTAATACTTTGGTTACTCAGGCTGTGACTGTTGCCAGTGTCTACATAGTTAGTACTTTGGTTACTCAGGCTGTGACTGTTGCCAGTGTCTACCTACTTAATACTTTGGTTACTCAGGCTGTGACTGTTGCCAGTGTCTACATAGTTAATACTTTGGTTACTCAGGCTGTGACTGTTGCCAGTGTCTACATAGTTAGTACTTTGGTTACTCAGGCTGTGACTGTTGCCAGTGTCTACCTACTTAATACTTTGGTTACTCAGGCTGTGACTGTTGCCAGTGTCTACATAGTTAATACTTTGGTTACTCAGGCTGTGACTGTTGCCAGTGTCTACATAGTTAGTACTTTGGTTACTCAGGCTGTGACTGTTGCCAGTGTCTACCTACTTAATACTTTGGTTACTCAGGCTGTGACTGTTGCCAGTGTCTACCTACTTAATACTTTGGTTACTCAGGCTGTGACTGTTGCCAGTGTCTACATAGTTAATACTTTGGTTACTCAGGCTGTGACTGTTGCCAGTGTCTACATAGTTAGTACTTTGGTTACTCAGGCTGTGACTGTTGCCGGTGTCTACCTACTTAATACTTTGGTTACTCAGGCTGTGACTGTTGCCGGTGTCTACATAGTTAATACTTTGGTTACTCAGGCTGTGACTGTTGCCGGTGTCTACATAGTTAGTACTTTGGTTACTCAGGCTGTGACTGTTGCCGGTGTCTACATAGTTAGTACTTTGGTTACTCAGGCTGTGACTATTGCCGGTGTTGACATAGTTAAAGAGATCAGGGAACTGTGAGGAGAGGGCAACTTATCCTTCACATTTTACAACTAAGGGAATTCTGTCCAGAGATTTTCCAAGACTTTCCCAGGGTTGCTGGGCACTTGCTCTACTGCATCAAACTGTCTTGTTTATATTATGAGATTTAAAGGTATTTATGTACCTTGGGAGTCTCAGGAATCTTATAGAACAGAAGTCTATGGAGGCTATGATCTTGACCATGGGCTACAGATGCTGAGAGAGATGGCTTGGAGACAGGGGCTCCTGCAAATGTACATGGGGCACCTCAGAACTGTGCTTTCTCTCTGTCCCCCTGTCCACCTCTCAACTATCATTTCTGGGTTTTACACTGTACTGGAGGCCAGCAAGCCCTTGCTCAGTGCCGCCATGGTGCTAAGGCCAAACCTCTCTGAGAAGTTGCCTTAGAAAATAGAAAGTAGGTCCCTGGAGGTCAGAGTTGGTCATACCCCTCCACTTCCCTTGAGGGAGGCTACCCCACTCCCTTGATGGGGTGATTTGCATGAAAGGAAGTCTGAGAGGCAGGGACAGCCCCCAGCCTTGAAGTCCCAGGCCACAGAGAAGGAAGATGAGGTAAAACTAGAATGCTTCTCACTCTGCTGTGGCCCCTGAAGTTCACTGGGGTTTCAGAACGGCCATTTCTTCCCCCTGGCCTTATTTCTGCATTGGGGGGCGGGGACCTCAGGATATCATTCATCACAACTTAGATGAAAAATAAGAGCAAGAAGCCTGGTGACAGAACTGGGATATGGCTCACTGTGGGGGTGGGGGGAGCCAGGCTTCTGGCTCTTACCCTGACTCTCATTCCCACTCACCAGAGAGAGGAAAACCGAGAGCAAATGAGACTTGGCACAGCACCTGCTAGTGGTCCCTGAGGGCTCAGTGCCCCAGCCACACAGCTGTGAACACACAATACAACAGAGTTTGAGTCACTGAGGGCAAGGAATGAAAAAACAGATGACTCCCTCGGGTGCCCAGAACCATGGGTTACCCCTGTTAGAGGTCACTCTGCTGCTGAACGCACCCTGGTTATGTCCCCTCTCCCCTTCCACAATGAGCTCTGAGTCCAGACAGGAAACAGAACACCACAGTGTCTTGGTGGTAAAAGGTAATGACGGGTTCCTGACACCGGCCCCACATGAGAAGAAATTAAAGAGTTTGGGGCAAGAAAAGATAAAAATCAGAAAACGGCATATCAACCATACCCACCAAGGGCTTTTCACTTCCTTTAAGTCTCACACTCCTTAGAACCCTGGTAGTGTTCATCAGGAAGAGAAGGAGGTAGAAAGGAGAAAATGGCCTGTTCAAGTATATTTGGCTGGTCTGTAATAGAGGGAGAACACAAGCCCTGATGCTCTTGTGTGTGCATGTGTGCGTGTGTGTGTGTGTGTGTGTGTGTGTGTGTGAGAGAGAGAGAGAGAGACAGAGAGACAGAGAGAGACAGAGAGACAGAGAGACAGAGAGAGACAGAGAGAGACAGAAAGACAGGGAGACAGAGAGAGAGGGAGAGAGGCTACCCCAGGGCCCTGACGGCACATTGGGTGTTCATTGCCCGCATGGGCTCTCCTTTGCAATCCAAGCCCACCCTCTTGGGCTCACTTTTATCAATGCTCCCGTGCAGCTTGCTTTCCTTCAGCCAGCAGTGTGGCCAGCTAACCCTCCCAGGCGCGCTCAGCTCACCCACCATGCTGTCCTTTCTTCTTTAATATTGAAGCCTCTCTCTGCCTGTCCTGCCCTGATCCCACGGTGCCTGTACAAGCAAGGCACTGGCCACTTGCTGGCATTCATTGGTCATGTGCTGGTCCCTCTCTATGAGGACCATTCTGTCTCCATCCCCTGTGTTTGCTCTCAGAGGTACCTCCTGGAGCTGGTGCCCTAGTTCCCATTTTGCAGCTTTAGGCCAGGAAGGACATGAAGGGCAGAAATCATGCAGCCAGGAGTAGAAGATTCCAGACCCAGAGATGAGTTTCCTCCAGGCTCAGGCACCAATCCCCAAGCCCAGAGAACCACTGGCCTGTTTCCTGACATAGGGCGGGTACCCCCAATTCCAGGGATGAGGAGATTTCTTTTCTACCCCCGTCTAAGAAGCTCATACCCATGTGCCATGGTTCTGAAAGATATCAGCAACCCCAGATGGCTCCACCAGAGGCTACTCTGGGTCAGAACAGTCAAAATGTCAGGTGGGAGTTAAGAGTTCTAGCTCTTGACACCTTGAGAAGAAGATGTGGTTGAGTACGTCTTTGGTAATGGAGGTGCCATTTAGCAAGTCTTAGAAATGGAAGTGCAGCCCACCTGGACTCAGGTTACTGAGAGTGAGCAAGAGGAGTAGCGCACCCCACCTGGCCCTTCCCTAACTTGTCATTCAGGAAGCTCCTCTCCTCTGGTCCTGGACTCGTCACCAACACCTACAGGGCAACTACACACAGACTCCTGAGCAAGTTTCTCCTTAAGTCTCAGCATAGCACAGCTGAAAGAGGGGTTCTCAGTAATCCCACCTGACAGGCAGGGTCTACCAAAGCTTATACTGCTTGCTCAGAGACTCCAGTGACCTCTACACCATCACACAGAGGCAGTGCCTCTCACTCCACTTGATGTGTGCCCATGAGCCATGTGGTCCATACATCTCTGTGGGTATGCCGGCCTTGGTACTTTGCCCATGAAGAGCAAGTTCACAAAGTTCACAGAAGCATGCAAAAGGAGAGTCCTCTTGGTCTTCTCTTGGAGACCTTCTCTGACTTCACAGTCTCTCTCTCTCTCTCTCTCTCTCTCTCTCTCTCTCTCTCTCTCTCTCTCCTCTCGCCTCTGTCATTCACACACATCTCTAAAGAACTCACATCTTTCCTGTGCTTTTTTGTTCTGACCAGTGAATCATGGCCAGGCACAGTATAATCATACCTATCCAGGCTGGTGTGTCTATCCAGGCTGGTGTATCTATCTATCCAGGCTGGTGTGTCTATCCAGGCTGGTGTGTCTATCCAGGCTGGTGTGTCTAACCAGGCTGGTGTGTCTATCCAGGCTGGTGTGTATATCCAGGCTAGTGTACCTATCTAGTTGCCAATGCTGAGTAGAGCTCAGAGCACCAGATCTGATGGCTATTGTATGCTGTTACTCTCAAAATATCAAAATAAAGGCTGCTTCACCTGTTTCATGTTCTTGAATAGAATCCTCAGATTCACCTGTTTTGACCTGGAACTTGAGCTAAATAAATCTTTGTTGCAGAAGCATCTCAGATGTTGGGAGTCTCCTCAGCCATTCTGACTATATGGTGAGTTATGTGGATAAGGATTTATTTTTAATTTAAGAGGAATTCACAGTTTAGTCATGGAGACAGACATAAATGATCACTGCAACTCATTAATTCAGTACCCACTTATGTTGAGAGGCATCATGTTCCTCAGAAATGTGTCCAAAGGAAAACTCCATCAACCCTACACTCCCTTGTGTACATTTCTATCCTCCCTTTCCCCATACGAGCATCACTAGCTTGCACCTTTCTCAACAAGACAGAGACGAGATCTTTGGTTCATTCTCATAACCATCTGAATCCTGATTCCCAATGGTAATTGTCTAATAAGTAGTTATTAAATGAGCTAAGTCATTTGTAAGTGAGCTCATCCTGTCCACTCTTCCCCTTCATCATACTGTCCTGAATGTCCCAAAATGAAGAATACCATTGAGACCTGGAAGCTTAATCCTTTTTCTGTTCATGTGATGTGCTTGGGTTTTGTTGGTGTTTTTTTTTTTATTAACTTTTTTGGTTAGCATACAAAGTTGGAAACTTAACTCTTATATATGGAATAAAAAGACAGCATCAAAAATAAAAGGAAGATCTAGGTGTCACACACAGAGTTATTTCCTGAGGGATAGTCACAGTCCACCTGTCCCATGTACCTGGTGTTTCTCTTTCTTATTGCTAACTTTTCCCCCACCTTGACATTGGGACACAGGCACATACATACATGCTGGCAAAATGCTCATACACATAAAATAAACAAATCATAAGAAAATACTGGAGGCAGGACGACAGAAGATAGATGAGACTGAAAAGTGTGTCATTTCTATGATCAAATTCAGGGATGTAAGACCCAGACGGAAACATTAGGAGACGTCAGAGACAGGGCTAATAAAAGCATCAGAATCTGGTATTCAACTTGGTTGTTTCCCACCTCCTCACACTTGAAGACTTTATGTTAAGCTGGGGCAGTGGGTTCTTGTTCATTCACCAATGAAAATAATAATGGGTCTTTAAAAAATATCTAATGATTCCCATTATGAAATATCCATGTGTCACTTGATCCTTTGACTACCTTATCCTCAGTGGCACATGGAGAAAGGCACAGAAGTAGAAAAAGATTACTCAATCTTGAAATCAGTCACTTTTTAAAGAACTTCCTCAAGAGCTGATTTTAATGGAAGATCAAAGATTAGTCATAGGCAAATTCTAGTTCCCACAGCTCTGCTTCTTCACAGTGTTATGGGAGGGAAGGAATTGGTAGTTGGAGCATGAACGTGGGGCTTAATACATGCTTTTGTAGCTTGGAACATTCAAAATGACTATGCCTCCTGGAGTCGCGCTTGTTTTTTTCTCAAAGAAGATATGACTCTCTTAAGCACAAAGCCAAACTCTTTCCTCTGGCTCAGAGCAGGTAGCATTTGGGTTTTTTTTTTTATATATTTTATTTATTTTTTTCATTTTATGTGTATGAGTATATTGCCTGCGTATTTGTTTTTGTTTTTGTCACTCATACTTTTATTGAATCAATATTTCCAATATCAACTAGGGAAGTAGAAGCTATGATCTCTTTTTTATTCATTTTTTAACAATAAGTAATAATTTATGAGTACAAGCATCCTTCATGTAAAACCAGTTTGCAAGCAGTTATGCCCAAACCCTCACAGCCCAAGGGTCCCACCATCCAGCTGGGGGGGGCTTATATGTCCAATCAAATTGATCAAATAAGTGTCCAGTCTATATTGCTGTAGTTTCACCATTCACCCCAATCACAGCCCTTACATTCTACCACGCCCCCTCTTCCGCAGACTGTTCCCTAGGCTTAGAAAAGGGGCACAGGTTTGCCTGCATATTTTTTTTTTTTGTCAATCATCCAAATAGATTTTATTTTTTGAATTTACTTATTTATATATATTTTTTAATCAAATCTAAACCCATGTCCCCCCATTCCCCCACCCCACCAGAGCTCATGCATTCTGCCAAACATGTTTTTTCAATCTCTTTCTTGGTCTTCTCAATATTCTCCATGTGGAAGTTGACTGTTTGTTTGGAGAAGAAGTTCACTGTTTCAGTCAGTTCTTTGATGCAGTCCTTTCTGTTTTTTGTTTTTGTTTTTGTTGTTGTTTGTTTCCATATGCATCACTCCCACTGCTTTGGACCAAAGCTCAAGAGGCCTGCACAAGAAATACTTACAACTAGGTAATTGGCACTAGCATCCACAGATGAGGGATACCATTCGTTGTTTGTTTTTCTGGGACTGTGTTATTTCACTCAGCATGATGTCCTCTAGCTCCAGCCATTTTCCTGCAAAGCTCATGATGTCATCTCTTCTTTACTGCTGCATAGAACTCCATTTGTGTAGATGTACCACATTTTCTCTATCCACTCATCCTTGAGGGGATTTGGGTTGGTTCCAGCTCCTCGCTGTTGTGAAGGAGCTGACAATAAACATGGCCGTCCTGTAGTCTCTGCGTGTGGGGTGAGTCTTGAGGGTATCTAGCCCAGGAGTGGTATGGCTGGGTCAGGTGGCAAATTCATTCCAAAGTCTTCCAAGGGTTCTCCACCACTGCTTTCCATAGTGGCTGTACGAGGTTACATTCCACCACCCTGAGCAGTGGAGAGTGTTCCCCTTTCCCCACAAACCTTCCAAACACTGTGTATCATTTGTTTTCTTGATCCTAGCCAGTCTTATTGGGAGTAAGATGATATCTTTAAAGTGATTTTGACTTGCATTTCCTTAATGATTAGTGATGTTGAACACTTCTTAAGTGTTTCTCAGCCAATCTATTCCTCACTTGTGCATCTGTCACTGAGTCTCTGTAGTCTTTGCTCCATCTATTGAGTGGGTCATTTGTTTTCTTTTTTCTTTGTTTTTGAGTAGTTTATATATTCTGAAATCAATGCTTTGTCAGATTTGTCTGCAGTGAAGGTTTCCTCCCACTCTGTGGTTATTCTTTCTTCACTTCCTGATTGTTTCTTTTGATGTACAGAAGCTTTTGAGTTTTCATGAGGTCCCATTTGTCAATTGTCAACCTTATTTCTGTGAGCTGGTCTGATTTAGGAAGTCTTTTCCTATGCCTATGTCTTGTAGGTTGCTGCCAATTTTTTTCTTCTTCACTTTCAGAGTTTGGGTTTCACTTTGAGTCTTTGATCCATCTGGAGTTGACTTTTGTAAGGGTGATGAGGTAGGTAGGGGTTTAATTTCATTCTTCTACAAGTGGTGATTCCAGTTTTGCCAACCACCACTTGCTGAAGCTGCTGTCTTTTTCTCCATTGTGTCTTCTTGGCCCTTGTCAAATGAAGATGTCTGAAATTGTACTGTGCTCAGGTTTGGAACTTCCATTTTTTCCATTGGTCAAAAAGGTCTGTTTTTGTGCCAGTACCAAGGTTTCTGTTTTTATGACTTATAGCCCTGTAGTATAGTTGAAGTCTGGTTACTTATAGAGATCCCCCCACCGTGTAGCTCTTTTGCTCAGGGTTGTCTTGGCTATTCGGGTCTTTTGTTTTTCCAAATAAATTTAAGGACTTTTTTTTCCGAAGCCTTGTGAAGAAAGCTCTTGGGGATTTGTTGAATTGCGTTAAATCTTACAGAGTTTAGTAGAATGGACATTTTTAATTTTTTTTTAAAGTTTTTATAATTTTCTATGGAATGTAATCACATGCTATTGCAGTCTGCCATCGGAGGCAAAGAGGAGGTTTTCTCTGTTCCTGATGGATTTTTTTTTTTTTTTTTATGGGGTCTACCGCTCTTAAGTGTGCTCTTAACGCTACACTCTCAGCCGATGACCTTTACATGTAATTTTCCCAATCCATTGAGCATGGGAAGTATTTTCCATCTTCTGATGTCTTCTTCTAATTTCTTCTTTAAAAATGCATTCTTTTTAAAATTTTTGTTGTAGCGATCTTCGGTGTTCTTTGGATTAGGTTTCCCTGTTCCTAGGTAATTTTATTTTTTTGAGGCTTTATGAGTGGGAAGGTCTTTTGATTCTTCTCCAGTTGCTTGTTTCTTGGTGTAAAGTAAATGGCATTGATTTTTTTTTAGTTGTGAATTTTGTCCATCCTGCCACTTGCTGAAGCTGTTATCGTTTCTGAGGAGTTTTCGGTGGTCAGGTGTTTAGCATCCCTTAAGTTAACACAATCATATCATCAGCCAATAGGAATAGCTTGACTTCCTCTTTTCCAATAGTACTCCTTTTAATTTCCTTTTCTGCCATTCTTCCATAGCCGAGGTTTCAAGCACCATATTGAGAAGAGTGGTGGACAGGGTGCAAGCCTTGCCAACTTCTCTACCTTTAAAGGGGATGTTTCTCTCATTTCCCCATTTAGGATGATATTGGCTGTGGTTTTTCCTGTCATATGGCTTTGATTACATTGAAGATGAATCCCCCATCCAATCCTTCTTAGGACCTTTAAGCAAAGGATGCTGATTTTGTCAAAAGGCTTTTTTCCGCATCAGTTGAGGGTGATGGTGTGGTTTATGTCTTTCATTCCATTTATTGTGTTTGATTGATGTTTATGGTTTTGCTATATATGGTTTGAACCATCCCTGCCATCCTGGTATGAATCCAACTTTCAATTGATCGGAATGATCTTCTTGATGTGGGTCTGTATTGCGTTTTCCAGTATACTAATTTAAGTATCTGCTTTGGCATCTGTGTTTCATTAGGAGATGGAGTCTAAAATTCTCCTTTGTAGTCTACCATCTTTGACTGGTTTTTCGTAGTAATAGGGTGATGCTGGCTACATCGGATGAATTGGAGAGATTCCCCTTAATTGTATCTTCAAACAGTTCAGTAATACTGGTTGTAGGTCTTTTGAAATGTTTTCATAGGAATTCTGCAGTTGAAACCGTTTTTTCTGGCCTGGGTCTTTTTACTTGGGAGGTTTCTTATTAATCTTCAATTTCTCAGTACATTGGGTTCTGTTTTAAGCTGTCGATTCTCTTCTTAGTTGAGCTTTGGTGTGATTACCAGGATTTAGATATTCACTCCAATTTCTTCTAGTTTTCAAACTTGGTGAGTTAGAGTATAGGTGTTTTTAAAAGTATTCCCGTATGATTTTTTTGGATCTTTTCCTGTCTGTTGTGATATTTCACTTTTATCATGGATTGTATTGATTTGGAGTTGTTCCTTGCTATCTTTTGGTTAAGCTGGGCTAAGAGGCTGTCTATCTTTGTTTATTGTCTTTCAAAGAAACAACTTTTGGATTCTATTGATTTTTTTTGTATGTTTACTTTGTTTCTTACATTTTTTTTTTTCATTTGATTTTGCCTCTGATTTTTGTTATTTCTTCCTGTTCATTTGCATTTTGGGTTCATCTGTTTTTGCTTCTCAAGTGCTTCTAGCTGTAATGTTAGCTCATTCACTTTGCTGTTTCTGTTTTTCTAAATGTTAGTCCACTAGGATATAAACCCTTCTTAGGACTGCTTTTTAAGGTATCCCAAGGTTTTGTTGTTGTGTTATATTGTCATTGTCATTCCGTTCCAGGAATGGCTTTTATTTATTTTCTTTTTAAAAAAATATTTTATTTTATTTTATTCATTTTTGCATGTGTCTGAATGTTACTGTCTTGCATGTAGGTTTGTGCACCGTGTCGTGCCATGCCACGGAGGTCAGAAATGAGGGTGTCAGGATTTCCTTGGAACTGGCGTTCTCCGGAATTGGAGTACAGACCGTTCTAGCCAACCATTGTGTGTGCTGGGGATCGAAACCCAGGTCCTTTGCAAGAGCAGTTGGTGTCTCTTAACAGCTAGGCTATTCTCTCAACAGCCCCTTATTTCTTTCTTTATCTCTTCCTTGACCCATTCATTATTTCAAGAGTGTGTTGTTAGTCTCCATGTGTCTTGTAGGCAGTAGGGCTTATCCTTATGTTGATATTAAACTTTATCGCACTGTAGTCCAATAAGATGCATGAAATTATTTCAACCTTTGTATTGCGGCGGTTTCTCTGTGTCCCAGTATGTGTCTATTTTGGGATGTTCCGTTGGGTGCTGAGGTAGAAAGTGTATTCTCTGGTATTAGGGTGGACTATTCGGTAGAGGTCCATGAAGTCCATTTGGTTTGTATCATATTGTATTGTCCAGTTCAGCTGTCTCTCTGTTTATTCTTTGCTCCTGTTTGACTCCCCAAAGGACTCAGTGGGGTATTGAAAATCCCCTACTACCGAGTGTACTGGGGTTGTTGTGTGACTTGTGGTCCTGAAAGAATTGTCTTCATAAAGTTTGGTTGCAACAGAGTTTGGGGCATATCTATTCATAATTGTGAAATCTTGGTGAATTCTTCCTTTGATTAAAAGTGTAATGGCTTTCTTTGTCTCTTCTTGATTTCTTTTACTTTTGAAGTCTATTTTGTCTGATCTTTACAATGGCACCACCTGCTTTCCTTTTCCGTACCATTGCTTGGAATACTTTTTTCCATCCTTCACTTTTTAGGTGGTGCCTGTCCTTGAAGGTAAGATGTGTTTCCTGTGGACAGCATATTGATGGATTCCTGATCCAACCTCCCAGTCTATGTCTTTTGATGGGAATTTAGTCACATTAATATTTAAGGTTTTGACTGATAGGTTTGGTGCTTCCTTTTGCCTTGTTATCCATTTGTGGTTTGGTTAGGTTTCTTACTTCTGCAGTTATGCTTTATGATTTCTTCTTCTAGGTGCCTGGGATGGTTGCTCCCTTTCTTCTGTCCTTTGAATTGTTCAAGTATTTTCTGAAGGGCTGGTTTTCTGGACATGTTGAATTCCTTTCAACTTGTTTAGTCATGGAAGGTTTTCTCTCTCCTTTAAAACTTATAATTGACATTTTTTTTTGGGTATAGTAACCTGGTTGGCATCCATAGTCCCTAAACACTGGGCATGCTTTGCTCCCTGTTCCTTCTTGCTTTCCTAGTTTGCAATGAGAAGTCAGTTGTAATTCTGCTGGTTTCTACTATAGGTCACTTGTTTTTTCTCTTGTGCTTTAAGGTTTTGTCTTTGTTTTTTGGGTGTTCTAGCATTTTAACTATGATGTTGGTGTGAGAATTTCTTTTCTGATCTTGTTCTATTGGAGTTTAGTTGCTTCTTGTATTGTATTGGTTTGTCTTTTTTTAGTCTGGGGAAAGTTTTCAATTATTATTCTCTTGAAGATCTGCCAATACCATTCTCTTGGGGGATTTCTTTCTTCCTTATCCTATGCTTTGCGGAGGTTTGATCTTTTTTTCCTTCGTGGTCCCACAGTTCCTTATTGTTCTACTTTTGTGTCTTTTACATTTTTATAATCTTTATTGAGGTTTTTAGTTGTTCTGGTTTTATCTTCCAGGTCTGATATTCTTTTTCTGCTTCCTCCATTCTGCTTCTGAGGCTTTTTCCATTCTTTTCTCTTGAATGGATGAGTGCTTTATTTCCTTTTTCATTACTTCTTCTGATTTCTTTAGTATTCTACTTCTTTTTGGAGATTCTCAATATCTTCCTGTAGCTCTTTGCTTCGCTAGGTGGTTTCCTTATCTTTTTCAGCATGTTTTTGGATTTTTTCATTGCTTCTAATTTTTCCTTTCCAGAGTTTGCAATTCTCTCTCTCTAGATCCTTCTTGAATTCTTCATTCTCTTTTCTTAGTCTTGGATTGTCTTTATAATCTTGTAGTTCTTTAAATACACTCCCAGTTGTGTTTCTGATATCTGTGTCATGGGGCATCCCCAGAGGGCTCTCACTGTAGGAATCTTCCATAGGTTGGTAGAGCTGGTGTGGTGGATTATCCTGACCCTTTCCAATGTTGTCTCTTTCTTCGTGTCCTGGCACATGGAATTCTCTTGCCTGTATTCCAATGTGAGTCCTAAATGCCTCTTCACCATGTTGAAGGTTTGCTTTGCTCGCCTCCTTCAGATGACTTCGTAATCCCAGTTGTCAGGCGGGGGGTGGGGGGGTGGGGGGGGTTTAGCCCATGCCCAGGTACCTGTGCTCCGCTTGTCTCAGGAGATCTCAGATCTCAATACTCACACAACCCTACCTTTAATACCAGCTGGGAGGATAACTCCGCCCCCACAGCCATAAAAGCCAATTAAGCCAAAGACAACTAGATTAACGGATTAGCTAGGTTAAGGCAATCAACAATCAGCCTTGCTGAAGCACCCAGTTCCTACTTGCCTTCTTGCCTTGCCTGCATATTTGTAAGTGCACCATGTGCATGCAATGCACACAGAGGATGGAAAAGGGCACTAGATTCATTGGAACTGGAGTTACAGATAGTTGCTAACCACCACATGAGTGCTGGGAACTGAACCTAGGTCCTCTGCAAGAGCAGCCAGTGCTCTTAAACCTTGACCCATCTCTCCAGCTCCACAGGCAGCATCTTTCAGGGGACAGAGCTCTACCTTCGGGATCAAAACATGGATAAGCTATAATTTCTCTATGTGCTTCAAGCCCCAGATTGAGAGAGAAAGCCAGGCTCCAACCAACAGATTTCTGTTGGTTGCTATACATTCTCCCAGTCCCAAAGTTTCATTTCCTCTTCTGTCTATTGAGCCTTAGGTGCTAGAAGATTCCTGGGGTTCTTCTGGCAGTCTCCCCTTGAATCTTCTCTATCCACATAAGGGTAGCTGTCCAGTTGGTCCATAGGTGGCCTTGGGGCTCTGACCATATGAAAAACTCATATATAGGCATAGTTTTCTTTGATGAAACCATACATCTAGGTTCTGGAACCAAACTTTCAGGAGACTTGAGGGATTAAAAGGAACAGGGACAGCTTGAAGTGGTGCTGGGACCCCAAGTTGTGTCCAGGTGAACTCTCTAGCTGCCTGCTTGGCAGCTTGGAAAAACATGCTTCCAGAAAGTTCAGCCACAGGAGCCTCATAGACTGTCAGGGAACTCCCGTGAAGCTACATACTAAGCTTACAGGAGAAAGAGAGTTAAACATACACCCCGACTCTCTCCACAGCCAAACACAGGACAACTGGCTGGAAACCCCATGGGTTTAGAACGCAGCATAGACACTTTGACTAAGATTGCTAACAGGAGAAAAAAAAAAAAGAACAAAACAGAAAAAAGAGTAAGAAGCCACAGGGACCCTGTGGAGGGAATTTTTATTGGCACAAAGAAACAGAGTTAGATTTCAGAACTGCACTGTCTGAACTTCCTCTTTGTAGGGAGGATGGTTCTAGCCCAAACTCTAAATGTGCTTAGATTTTTTTTTTAAAGAAGAGAACATGAAAAAGAGAATGTCTTCTGAAGACTAGTCAGACATGGGGCTGGAGATCTGGCTTAGTCAGTCAAGTGCTTGGTGTGTGAGCAGGGGAACCTGTGTTCGAATCCCCAGTACCCACATTTAAAAACCTGATATAGTGTCACGTGTCTATAAAGCCAGTGCTGGGGAGGCAGAGAAAAGAGATTTCCTGGGGCTTTCTGGCCAGCTAGTCCTGCTGAATCCAGATTCAATGCGGAAACCTGCCTCGGTGGAGAACAACATGACCTCCATACATACACACACGATAACATACCACACACACACATACATACACACATGCAAAGAGTATATAGACATGAGAGGAAAATAATCTAAGTACTATATTAATATTGCCAATAATTACTACTAATCATTATGAACTATGTTCATTAGTAACTATGTTAATAGTTTAGAATCCAACTGTAGGTGACCGTTCTTCAGTTTGGTTTGGGAATTCTGGAGATGCAACCCATGGCTTGCACCACCTAAGAAAATACCAGCCATGTCCTCTGGGTGCAGTGGCCACTGATGAATCCCGGACCTTTCTCTTGACCCAACCTGCAAGATAAAGATGGATCTATTTTTCTCCTCAGTATTCCAATAAAAACACATATTAGGAGAGATCAAGATGCCCCTTTTGAAGGTCTTAAGAAACAGGCATGATTATTTGATTGCTTTACTTCCCTCTCCAATATAGTCTACCTACCACCCATAGAGAAAGTTAGCTCTTTCTACTGTCTGATATTTGCAAGAATCTCCCTCTGGGAAAGGCACAGACAGAGGAGCTCTGGATGATACAACCATTGGTTCCTTCCTAGGGCGTCCAGAACAGCTGGGTTACCAGCAGATTCTACTCAGGAGAGGATAGGAGAGTCACTGGGGACACACCCCCTTCTACTCTGTCCTTTGCAGGCTCTTCCCTACAGCAGTGAACCAACCACTCGCCAGCCTCACACATCCACACCTCTACGTAATCCTATCCCTCTACTGGCACACCCTTTCCTGTGGGTTGAATGGCAGATGAGATTTGTGCCCAAGGCTCTTGACCCAATAGATTTTATCTTGAGGCTCTCTACCCAGGTTCAGAGCTTTTAACCACACACACACACACACACACACACACACACACACACACACACCAGAATAGTTCTGCAGTTCTGCCCTCTGTCTCATCTCCTTGGTCTACATTTCCTGTTGCTTTAAGCACAAAAGCCAGGGGTGCATTTTTGATAAAGTGTAAAGTTGTGAATATCAAAGAGAACATGAGTTTTAAGTGTGGATGAATGAACTCCAGCTTGGAGTCTCAGGTGTGGTGTGGCTCCAGGTGAGGGGCTCAGTTGTCTAAACTACAGATTTCTCATGTGTAAAATCTCCCATCCTGCACCACTAACGTGATAATGACATATGTCAGGTACCTTTGAGGTTTCTGCTACAGTAAGGGGCACTCAGTAAGGATTCTCCAAGTATTAGTCACTTCTCATGGCTTGGCCATACTGCTGTGAGTTCATGTGACAGCCTGGAGTGAGGACCTATGTCCTCTCTAAGCAAGCATCTGGTGAAACGGCCTGAGCCCTGGTCGGATGAAGCAGATCAGTCACGCATGTTCCTTCTGGATGCTTTCCGCTACCAGAGACTGAGCAGCTCTTGGAAAACATAGTCCAGGAACTTCAGAAGCCCTCCATTAATCCTCTCCATAGCCAGGGGAAAGGCTGAATCAGCTCTCTCAGCACCCTCAAAACCCCACAGGACTCAAGGCCAATGGGAAGGTTCAAAACTTTATTTCAGCCCAAGCCTCACCCTCCCATCCACTGCAAGAGCTCAGCACTCAACAAAACCAACAAAGAATGGCCAGAAGCCGACTCCCTTGTGGCCAGCCTCAACAGACAGGGTCAACTCCTTGAATGCTCCTCTAGAGGTCCCATCTATACTGTCCCTTTCCTTCCCTCTGAGAGGGGCCATGAGAAGCCCCAGCAACATGTGGGCCAAGAGGGTGAGACATCTACACATCCACTTATGCATGTCCTCATGCAATATTTACTGAGTACTTGACCGGTGAAAGATCCTGTGCTGAGCCTTAAAAATCGGAAAGGCAGTGCCAGCTCGGATGCCCCCTGCTCTGCAGCAGTTCAGCTCCCACTGCTGCCCAGTGCTCGGCCAGCTCCTCTCGCCCCAGCGCTTCCAGCCCGCACCATCAAGCTCCATCTTCTCTCTCTGGACTGTCAGCACAGTCTGCACAATCCTCTCTGCTCTTAGTGCCCACCTTATCAGGATCATCTTTCTAGAACATCTATCTGGTCATGTCTGAGTGTGGTATTCTCCATCTGGATTTTATGTTGTGCTCTAGGAACTTTCTTCAACAAAGCTCACTTTAAAAAAATAATTGAAGGGGGAGGGGCAACAAGAAGGCTCAGCAGGTAGAGGTGCTTGCTGCCTATATTCAATCTCCGGGTTCCCCATGGTAAAAGGAGAGAACCCACTCCCACAAACTGTCAGCTCCCCTCCAAATGTGTGTTGTACTATACACATGCATATGCATACACACAAAAATAAATAAGTAAATGTAAAAATATACAATTGACCATAGACCAGATAATAGCAGCCTTGACATCACAGACTGAGGTCTAATATGAGCTCTTAAAAACAATTGTGGGGGCTGAAGAGATGGCTCAGCAATTAAGAGTGCTGACTGTTCTTGCAGAGGACCTGGGTTTGATTCCCAGCACCCACATGGCGGCTAAGAACCATCTTTAACTCCAGTTCCAGGGGAATCTGACGCCTTCTTCTGATCTCTGCAGCATTGCATGACACGGGTGCACCAACCTACATGCAGACAGTACACTCATACATGTAAAAAATAATTTAAAAAAATTTTAAAAATTAAAAAGAAAACATTTCAGAGGCTGGAGAGATGGCTCAGTGGTTAAGAGCACCATCTGCTCTTGCAGAGGATCCGGGTTCAATTCCTAGCACACACATGACAGCTAACAAACATCTGTAACTCCAGTTCCAGGAGAATCTGACACCTTCTTCTGACTCAGTGTGCATTGCTCAACATGGGTGCACAACATTGCCTGCACAAATGCAGGCAATACACTCATACACATAAAATTAAAATAATAAAGTAAAAAAATACTGTGATTAAGTCCATGACTTACACCATTAGGAGCCTGTAGAAAGCTCACTGGTCTGTTTCATGTAGCCAGCATCTACTGGAATATCAAGAGTCTTCTCATTAAGCAACTACCATGTGCCAAAACTTCTGCCCTCGAGCCAGGCATGGTGGCGCACGCCTTTAATCCTAATACTCGGGAGGCAGAGGCAGGTGGATCTTTGTGAGTTCAAGGTCAGCCTGGTCTACAGAGTGAATTCCAGGACAGCTGGGGATACGGGGAGACCCTGTCTCAAAAAGACCAAAAAAAAAAAAAAAAAACCCAAAAACTTCTGCCCTCATGTATCTATTCCAGGAGTGCAATGGGCAATAAAATTTACATAGCCTATTATTTAAAGACAGTGTTAAAGAGAACAAAAATGAATAAAAGGAGACACCCCCAATTGTATCAAGATCTCTGTCTTTTCCCCTAAGCTCCCTTTTCAGACTTCTTACAGAACCTTCCCAGCATGCACAATGCAGGTTCATATCTCTTGCCTTGACCTGAAATGGCTTCCTCTGCCCATTCCACATGCACCACTACCTAAGTTACCCTTATTCTTGTATGTGTGTATGCATATATACCTGTGTGTATACATGTCTGTGTGTGTGTGTACTCACCTCTGTGTGTGTATTCACATACATGTGTAGGTCAAGGTATAGGACGACTTGCAAGAATTGGTCCTCTCCTTCCGCCATGTGGATCCCAGGGACTGAACTCAGGTTGCCATGCTTGGTGGTGAGTGCTTTACCCACTGAGCCATCTTGGCAGCCCACCTTTTTGCTTTCAAGTCCATCTGAGCATTACCTGTGTCACAGCCCCACAGAGACTAAGTCCAGCTTCTCTGGGTACCATGGGCCACGTCAGGAGTTGACTTTCTCCTGTTTTCTTTTTGGCTAAGGCGATGCCACTCGTGTTGCTCCTGATTTTCCTCTTGTGGCCTGGCTATAGGAGACTGGACCACACTGTCTTTCCAAGCTCATGACCTTCTAGGGCCTCTGTGCTCCTGCTTGGAGGTACTCAGCTAATGTCTCCAGTCCCTGGTGCCATATGGGGGTGACCAGGATGCCAGGCTCCTCCCAGTTCTCGTCTTGGCATCTTTGGGGCATCAACAGATTCTTTGAACAGTTAGAAATGAATAATTCTATAGAATCAAGTCATTTAGAAAGGACATGCCGTCCCCCAGGCTTTCCCCAGGGTATAAGTAAAAACATCCAGAAAAGTCTCAGGAAATCCTCTTCTGAATGTTCAGGGCAGGTTACATGAGCTGCATACATGACTTTGCCTCCAGAATCTGCCCATCTTAACCAGCTCCAGGTAGCATTTTCTGGCAGGGCTGGAGGAGCTGTCTTCTCTGGCTGTTCCTTCTGCTCTGTCATAACCACCTGGTGACCCACCACCCCAGAGTAGAATTCTTACATTAGAGGGCACATTACAGGAACACATAATGGAATCACTGCCTCCACCTTCTCTTACCAAGTCCTTAAGATGCCCAGATATTCTGAGAAAGGAAGCTAAAAGAGATGTATCACAGTCTACCAAGGACAGTCTCAGCAGTATGATCCTCCTGTACTGTCATCCAGTGGCCAAGGCTGGGGAGTCCAGCACTCCAGCCCTTCACCCTAAGACATTAGCAATGTCATCCCTTGTCTGGAGTGGCAAGTTTTCATGTTCAAACAAATACCTCTGTTCCAGTGAGCAGCAGTCTGGTTCTCTCCTCATTCGTTCAGCCTCCAGTAATGGTTTAGTGGCCTGCCAAGCTCAGAACACGTGGAGCCCAACTTCCAGGGGAGCGAATGAACATGACAATCAAGCAGATGACTGTAGGCCATTGCCTGCTCCTACCACTGAAAGCCATGAATGGGTAATCTATATAGGATAAAAATTGGGGCAGGGGAGTTCTAGGGACATGATGCAACATTTGCTCAGCCTTTGGTTGGGGCCTTCCTGATAGCCTAGGATGGGCTATCACCCAGTGAGGCACAGTAAGGAATCCAGAGAGAGCTTGGTTTTATAACAAAGCCACTCCTTCCATAGCCCATGAATCCATTAGCAAATTATTTGTTCATGAGGTTACAGCTCTCATGTTCCAATACCCCCCAAAGGGATACACCTCCAAATACCATTCACATATGACTTTGGGGATATTCTCTACCACGTGACTTCTGGAGACAAGCATTCAAAGTATAGCACAAGAGCATAATAGAATTACATAGTCTATGCAATCAGTGCTATGAAGAGAATCCAAGGGGCAACTTCCCAGGGCCTCGGCTGAGTGCTAAACTGATAAAAATATAATGATGGGAGGAATTCATCCCACTGGGTTGTATTCATCTCACCGGTCAGTGGATGGGGTCAGCTTTCCAGGCAGGGGGAAGAGTCTGACCAAAGGTTCTGAGTGGAGAAGGAGGCTGGCACATAAAAGGAGCTGAAGGAAGCTGTAACAGTCAGCTTTGTTGTCTTATGATGAAATGCCTAAAACAGGAAACTTAATAAGAAGAAAGGGTTATTTATCTCAGAGCTCAGCGTTTAAGCTCAAGATTGGATGGTTGCACTGGCTTGCTGTCTGGTGAAAGTACTGCATAGAAACATCCAGAGCATAGAAAGAAGCAGAGAAAGACTGAGAGACATGCTCCAATGACCCAAGAACCCCACCTTGGGTCCCACCTCTTCAAGGTCCACAGCCCCACCCAGTGTAGCCATCCTGGGGACCAAGTCTTCCTAAGTAGTCTTTTTGGGCTGCTCAGATTATGGCAGAGCTATAGCAGGAGCAAAGAGGTTGGCATCCCCCCAAGCAGCAAGGAGCAGACTGCTCTGAAACCATGTCCTCATCCCTGCATGCTCTGTACTGGCGTCTGTTCCCACTGCTGCAACAAAACACCAGACAGAAGCAGCTTGGAGAGAAGGCGATGCCACCTATCATGGTGCCGAAGGTGGCGTGGCAGCAGGAATGTGCGGCAGCTGGTCACACTGGGGTTGTAGTCCAGGGACTAAGAAGACCCTGTCCAAAAAAAAAAGAGCAATAAATACCAAAGATATAAATAATATCAACAGTATAAATATGGTTTTCCAGCCTCCAATTTCTATAACTGAAAGAATGTTCTCCTAGTATCAGTGGTCGTTCCTTTCTTTTTCAACTTTTGTGTGTGTTTATGTGGCATTTTTGCATGTGTGTGTGCATGTAGGTCCATGTGAAGGCCCTGGGATAAGGTCAGGAATCATCCTCCATCACTGGTCCACCATATTCACTGAGGCAGTGTCTCCCAATCAAACCCAGAGCCCACCAACATGGCGAATTCTTCTCTCCAGCATGTCGTGAGCCTCCCCCATCTCCATCTTCCAGGAAGTGGTATTTATGTGAGTTTCTAGAGACCTGAGCTCCAATCCTGATGCTTAGGCAGCTAATGCTTTAACCACTGAGCAATCTCTTCAGCCCTAGTGGCTGTACTCTACAGGTATGTATGTATGTATGTGTGTAACCATGTTCATATGTGTATGTACATGCATGTGCACATACATGCCATGTGTGTGGAGGCCAGAGGCTGTTGTTAGGTGTCTTCTTCGATTTTCTACACATTATTTTTAAATAGTCATTATTTATTATTTATATATACATGAGTGTATTGCCTGCATGTATGTCATGTATGTCTTGCAATGTCCACAGAGAACAGAGGTACTGGATACCCTGGAACTGGAGTTACAGAGTTTTAGCCACTACGTGCATGCTGAGAACAGAACCCGGGTTCTCTGAAAGAGCAGCCAGTGCTCTTAACCTCTAAGATATCTCTCCGCCCCCTCTACGTTACTTTTTGAGATGGATCTTGAATCTCACCAATTTGGCTAAGCCATTTTCTGATCAAGTCCAGGAATCTTCCTTTTTCCGCTGCCTCCCCAGCATGCACCACTGCAACTGGCTTATTGCTTGGGTGTGGACGATCTGAATTCAAGTCCTCATGCTCATTCATCAAGCACTTTACCGACTGAACCATCTCCTTGGTCCAGTGCTGTTCTGAAAAATGATAATAGCACCTGCGTATTGAGCACACGCAGGCTGTCTGATTCTATTCACACAAGCATTGCATGGTCAAAACTGAACATACAGTGCTGCAGATGGCATTCTCTGTGCATATTTGCTTTACAGATGAGATGCCTGAAGAAGGGTGGTGTGAGCCGCTTCTCTGGAGTTGGGCAAGCACAGCAACAGGAGGTCACGAGGCAGGCTGGCCTCACTCCTTTACTGTGCTCTGCCCCCTTGGCCCAGCATGATTTACCAATAGCTGGATGCAAATCAAGTTTCCTTGAGAACTTCTCACTGCAGTGGTGTCTTATGCATCTTTAGTTCCTTGGGATAATTTTTATGTTAAAATGATTTTATAGTCGTGAGAAATATGAACACAGTCCAGCAAGGTCTCAGCTCTCCACAGTGTTACATAACTGAATTACAAGAAGAAGAATAGGAGACTGGCATCAGAACGAGGTTATCAGTGACATCTCCAAGTTCCAGTTTCACCCTTTGCTCTGTCTGTTGTACCACTCTGTGAAAGTTCCTTCCCGAATAGGAAAGTTGATTGGACTTAACAAGTCTATTCTCAATACAGAGGCCCCCAACTGCTCAAGTGCAGAGAGATTACTGTAGTGTGCTTAACCCTAACTGGGATGGTTACATCATGTCCCCTCCCCACCAAAGCTGGGGGGACAACCCCAGAAAGGGGATCAAAAGATTCTAAAAGCCCAAAGTCAGGGAGGACTTCTGTGAAGTAGTGTCTTCTGGACCTAAGAGGACCACTGCACAAGGGAAGCCACAACGACCATGGTAGCCTGCACAAGACCTGTGCAAGATCAAGCCAGTCGACACTCCAGCAAGGATGGGAAGGGGCTCACAAGGTCCCACCCCTTGCTGAGGTGCTGTTGGCAGTTGATGGCCCCTGAGGGAGGAAGAGTCAGTTTTCTTCAGTGATGGGTCCATGATGGGTTGCCCACGCTCCAGTGGATGGCGCTACGCCTTTGTGCATATAGGCAGCACTCATTAGACTCAGTAGGTTATACAGATGAGGTAGGAATTTGAGAGGAAGATGGAGGAAGAGGCCTGGGAAAAGTTGTAGATACAGAATGGGGGCGGGGAGGATAGATATGATTATATTCATGTAGGAAGCCGGGTCCGGAACTCAGAAAAAAATGGACAGGCTCCTGGAAGACAGGGCTGGGCTAGTGTTGGGGTCTAGGTTGGTGCTGGGGGACATATCTTTTCAGGCAGCTCAAAGTCTACTCATGAGAGGGATCTCATGTGGTGAGGACAGTCAAGAGAACCTAGGACCTTGCACATGTTAGACGAATGTTCTACCATTATATCTCTATTCCCTTTGGGCTTTATTTTTAAATATTTTATTTATTACCTTTTGTGTATGAGTGTAGTGCCTGCATGTGTGTAAGTGTACTGTGTTGTGCAGTGGCCAAGGAGGTCACAAGAAGGTGTCAGATCTCCTGGAACTAGAGTTGTGGACAGTTGTTGTCATGTGGATGCTGGGAATTAAACCCAGGTCCTCTGCCAGAGCAATCAGTAATCTTAACTACTGAGCCACCTCTCCAGTCCCCTGTTTTGCTTTCTACTTTCTTTGGCTTGTCCAGCCCTTGCAATCACTTTGTACTCACATGTGCCTTGAACTTGGGCTCCCCCTGCCTCAGCCTCCTGCATAGCTGAGTGACAAGCTTGTGCTTCTAGGTTTGACCATACCTGTTTATCTCCTTCCTGCTCATACCATGCTCACATGCTACAGGGTCTCTGTAGCATGCAATTACATCCTTCAGCATCAATTGTCATTCACACCAAGTACATGGAAAGGTTCTGAGCAGGGCATCTCTCCTTTCGAAGCAGGGCTGTGGGAACATGTTAGTATTCTCACTTGCAGATAGAGAAACTGAGCCTAATAGAAAACGAGTAAGTTCCCATTTCCCCCAGACTAGTGGAGATGAGTCTGTGCACCTGGGCTCCAAGCAATTGGCTTCTTTCAGCCCTCGCTGTACCTCTTTTCCAAATCTGCACAGACAGGGAAGACAGGCTAAGGGTGACCCGGCAGGCAGGAATTTGGAAGTGGCTGTTGTGACCCCCAGCTAAAAGCTCTAGCAAGCTCTCAGATGAGCTGGAAGGCTCATCTGGCTGTCAGGTAGGTTTGATATTGCTTCCGGGAGAATGCGCTCACATATAAATGTGTGGAGATCACCTCCAAATGGAGTTTCTAGATGGATCCTGGTTTGATTCATTCTGAAAAGAAGGCAGAGAGCGAATTTTCATGCTGTCACTCGATATGGGGGGAAGCTGCCTCCCGAAGGGAGGAGTGACGTCTCCGAATCACTTCTGATATCCGACTGAAGCCTGCAGAGATGGCTACAACTAGCCGGCCGCTGGATGCTGGGAGGCAGAAAAGGGAAGTTAACTAATGATGTTTAAGATGGCTTTTAGGTGTGGTATCGCACGCCTTCAATCCTAGCACTTGGGAGGCAGAGGCAGGCAGATCTTTGTGAGTTCAAGGCCAGCCTGGTCTACAGAGTGAGTTCCAGGACAGCTGGGGCTACAGGGAGACCCTGTCTCGAAAAGACAACAAAAAAAAAATTAAAAAAAAAATAAAAAAAAAACAAACAAAAAAAAAAAGGCTTTTAGGGGCTGGAGAGATGGCCTAGTGGTTAAGAGCACTGACTGCTTTTGCAGAGGACCCGGGTTCAATCCCCAGCACCCACATGTCGGCTGAGAGCCGTCTTTAACTCCAGTTCCAGGGGAATCCAACGCCCTCTTCTGACCTCCGCGGCATTGCACGACACAGGTGCACAAACCTACATGCAGACAGTACATTCATACACATACAAGCATAAATAAAAATTAAAAAAAAGAAGGCTTTTAAAGATGCAGGACATGTATGGCAGAGTGCAGGGACTGGGGGGGGCGCATGGAAAGGGAAGTGACTCTAGATTTGATTGAGAAAAGATATATGACTTATGGAAAAAATTTAATAACAATAAAAATATTAAAGGGCATCATAATAAAAAAGGCTTTTAAGTTTGTGCATGTGTGCATGTGTGTGTGTGAATGTGTATGCGTATGTGTGTGTGTGTGAATGTGTGTGGTTTTTGGAGGGGAGTGTGGAGCTACACAGACATTAACTTTTTGGATACAGGAAGCTAGAAAACAAGTTATTATGGGCACTGCAGTCTGCACCCAGGACAGCCTGGGATGAAGATTAGCTGCTTGATCTCCTGAAGACTTTTCACAGTGAAATACCAGTCTTCCTTTCCATGGTGGCTAGAAATAGTCGACCTAGGGAGTCCATTCCTGGAATTTGTCTTCAAACAAAGAAGTTAGGTTTTGCTATATATCAGAGACAGGTTGACGAACTCAGAAAGGTCAGGCAAGATGATAAATGGACCAACTGGTATTTGTGTTCTGAGACAAAAGGTTGGTCCACACACTTGGTCCAACATGGTTTCCAGCCAAGAGCAAAAGGGGAAGAAATGTTTGGTATGGTACAAAGACGGGCAGAGTGGAAAGTTCCTGAAGGATTATATTGTCTCTGGAAGAGCAATCCAGAGATTCTAGGTCAGTCAGGGGAAAAAAAAAGTCCATAGCCACCACATCCTTCAACACAGACTCTGACAATATCTTTCCTTTAAAAATATATAGCTATCTCTAAAACGTTCACAGAGTCATTCCACCTGTAGCGCTCAGCCATAAATAAGTAATTTAAGGTACCATAAAAATCATCTGTGCACAAAGATGTTGCTTGGAGTATTATTTATAATGGTAAAAATTGGAAACAAATGTTCAATAAAATGGAAATGATGAAATAAAACATACCGCGATCCTTGGTTGGAATATTAGGAAATCGCAGAGTGGTATTTGTTCACTAAGAAGATAATAACAAAGAAAAATACTGATGCTACTTTGTTAACTGACTATATAGGATTATAGAGAGAAGGAGAGAGGGAGGGAGGGAGAGAAGAAAGAGGAGGGAAAGGAGGAAGAGAGAGGAGAGAGAGAGAATGGAGAGGGAGAGTGGGCACTCACAATTGCAGGTATGTGTTCATACCCTACACTGGAAAATTCTCTCAAAATGTTGCCTAGACTATGCTTAAGTGTTCTCCTCTTTGTTCATGGCTCTGTGCATCCAGTGAAGCATATGGATTAATTTTGTAATATAAATATACATAATGCATTTACTTTTTAAATAATAAGAGAAACAAATTATAGAGGGCTCTTTTCAAAGTCTGGTTAAGACAATTTAATGATTCTTCAGCATTAGATTGATTTGGGGATGGACTTGGGGATACGAGTGTACCATGAATTCAGACTGGACCGAGCCAGCCCTTAAGCAATTAAACAAGAGAGCAAAGGAGGAATAGGCCCCGTAGAATTGTTGGGGTAGTTGCTGTCTAAAAAGATATAAAATAATGGAGTGAGTCTCAGAGCAGGAGGCACAGCCACTCAAACCCCAGGGCTCTCGGTCAGCCATGAGTTAAACATGGTCAAACTACAAATGACCCCTAAGAACAGCAAGTGTTCCAATGTCAAAGTCAAGGGCAAACAGGTACAAGGTGAAGGAGACTCAAAGGAAATGCTATTAGATGTATACGCACACACACACACACACACACACACACACACACACACACACACCTATCCAGGAGGCCTGTGTGGGGGCAGAACATAGGAACAAAAAAACCACTCTGCTGAAATGAGGAAACTTGGACAGACATTAAAGGGAGACTGATAGAGATAGTTAAGAGAGCATTTTCATACCTTTGGAAAAACTGCATAAGAAAGGCAAATACTGCTTTCCCTCCCCCTGCAGAGAACCCAGAGCTCCTCTGGCTCCAGCACTTTTGGGGAGTAGGGGGCAGCAAGAAGCAGGAACTATATGATTCTTGGTGAGCTCTCTCACAACACAGACCCAGGACCCAAGTTCATGGTTTCAGGGCTGCAGCCAGCTTGGAATGGTCACAGGTGTTTGAAGGGTAATCAAAGCACAGCTAAGAAGATGATTTCTGTGGGCTTCCATGAGCCTTGGGCAATCATGACTAAGAAAGTCCACTGTGTACTGACATCTGTTGTGTTCTCATTGACTCTTCATTAGAAATACAAAGTATGGGCTTGAGAGATGGCCTAGCGGTTAAGAGCGCCGACCGCTCTTACAGAGGACCCGGATTCGATCCCCAGCACCCACATGGCAGCCGAGAACCGTCCGAAACTCCAATTCCAGGAGAATTCCAGTTCCAGGGGAATCCGACGCCCTCTTCTGACCTCCGCGGCATTGCACAACACGGGTGCACAGACCTGCATGCAGACAGTACATTCATACACATACAGAAATAAATAAAATTAAAAAAAAAGAAATACAAAGTATGATTCATTAATATATTTTATGGGTGTTTAGACAGACTTTCTAGAGCCAATATGGCAGCTTAGCAATTGCCACATGAGCCTGCAGTGGAACTCATGTAAAGAAGGGGAGAAAAGAATTCCAGTCCTCCTCCAACCTCCCTGCCCTGTCCCTTCATATACACAATGTACATTTTAATAGACTTTCTATTAGAGAACAGTTTGGGGTACACAGCAAACCTAGACTCACTGCCCTCACAGGTTTTATTTATTTTTAAACCGGGCGTGGTGGCACATGCCTTTATTTATTTATTTTATTTTATTTTTCTCTATGTGCATGAATGTACTGTCTGCATGCAGGTCTGTGCACCCATGTCGTGCAATGCCGCGGAGGTCAGAAGAGGGTGTCGGATTCCCCTGGAACTGGAGTTCTCCTGGAATTGGAGTTTCAGACAGTTCTCAGCCACCATGTGGGTGCTGGGGATCGAACCCGGGTCCTCTGCAAGAGCAGTCGGCGCTCTTAACCACTAGGCCATCTCTCCAGCCCCACAGGTTTTATTTTTAGACCCTTGCAAATTGGAAGAAACTGAGGCATAGAGGGTTCAAGTAACTCTTAGAGGCAAGAATTGATAACATTCTACTGACGTGTCCTTGAGTGTAGAGGTCAGCTAAATGCACCAGCTATTGCATTTTTAAATAGTTGTTGGGAGAAAGAGAATATTTTGTGACACATAAAATAGTGTGTGAAATTCCACTCTGAGTGCCTGACCCCTTGCATTCTTTTGCATCAGCCTAGCGAGGAAGAATCAAGTAGTCATGATACTGACTGTCCAGAGCACAACGCTGAGACATTCGCTGTTCAGCCCATGACAGAATAGAAATGTAGTTAGCTCGTTTAATAAATGTTTCTCTCCAATGGTGTTAGATATATATGTGTTGGGATGTAATGGACCAGTGAGTCTCAAAGGATGCTAATTTAGAGGGCATTCTTGGCTCTCCTGTAAACCAGAGCAACTTAGTTTAAAGAGTTTATGAAGTTGGGCATTTGGAGAATATTTCATTTGAAACAATGATTCATGTGCAATACACACATAGAGGGAGAGAGGGAGGAAAGGAGAGGAGGGAGGGAAAGAGAGAGGGAGAGGGAGGGAGGAAGGGAGGAAGGAAGGAAGGGAGGGAGAGGAAGGGAGGGAGGGATGGATGGAGGAAGGGAGGGAGGAAGGGAGGGAGGGAGGGAAAGAAATTTAAACATCAAGGTTTTTCTCATAGGAAAAGTAAAGAATATTCCTGGTAAAGATTATTGGTGAACATAGATACATGGAAAAAAAGAAAACACGGTGTCCCCTTTCTCTGTGTCAGTATCTGTGATGTGTGTGTGCATGTGTGTGCATGCATGCATGTGTGTGTGTGCGTGTGTGCGTGCGTGCATGCGTTTGTGTGTGTGTGTGTGTGTGTGTGTGTTGCATCCACCCATGTATTTGCATGCAGAGGTCAGAGGAGGTCATCGGGTGTCTGCTCTGTTACTCTCCACCTTATTCCCTCGAGACAGGGTCTCACAGTACTGGGGTTGCCGCCCACACGCAGCCTTGTCCAGCTTTTTGCATGGGTGCTGAGGAGCAGGCATTCCGACTCGGGCCTTCCATGCCTGCACAGTAAGCATTCTTACACAATGAGCCATCTCTTCAGCCCCTGGTCTACTTTTCATTGTTTTCTTTGTTTGTTGGGTTCTTTTTTTTTTTTTTTTAGGCAGGAACTCCTAAAAAAACTCAGGAACTCCTACCAGCTGTAGCCCCAGCTGGCCTAGAACTCACTAGGTAGACTAGGCTGGCCTTGAACTCACAGCCTCCCTAATGCAATGCTGGAATTAAAGGCCTGTGCCACCACACCCAGCTACTCTTCATTGTTTAAAAACCCATTGTGTCATTGCGTACAAACCTGTCCCAGCATACCTGTGTACTTAACCTCATTGAGACTGAGGCTCACTGCTCTACAGGGTGTTGGGAATTATCCCAATTCTGATCTTGGCAATGAAGAGGATGGTGATGGATGTGCTACGAGAATCATAGAATTATTAGACATAAACGCAAGGATCACCAGTGCTCCAGTTTGGTTAGAACTGTCCCACTTTGTGCAATGAGAGCCCCAAGTCATGGGAAATGCCCTGAGTCTCAGAGAAAACAGAAGGGGTGGTCACCCTGGTGTAACTAGTCAGGGGCAAGAGCTGCGAGCTCTGAGCTGGTGACTTGAGCTGGTGGCATCGCCACATCACCAATTTCTCAAACAATCTTATTATTTGGTTGAGGCCATCGCAGGCCTGCTTGGATGGGATCCCAGAGTCTCTATAAATAGACAGGAAATGTTCCGGAGGCTTGGAGCTGCGCTCTTCATCACCGAATTATGTGCTGTTGTAGCCAGTCCCTGTCACACAGAACAGCCTCCCCCACGCACCAGAATAACGACTGGTTCTCACCTGGAAAGAGATGTAGCCAGATACACTAGATGCGATTACAAAGTCCGAGAGCAAAGGGAAGCTCAGAGTTAAGTTCAATTCCTTCATTCTGGCAAGAACCTCTCAAGTGTTGCTGAATCGTCCAGAACACTCTCTCTGTTCTTTGCGATCACCTTAGACAGGTGCACAGATACTAGGCTGGGCATTTTAACCAAAAGCTGATTTTTTTTTTTCCTTTGCATGGCCTTCTCTGAGAGGAGAACACAGGCCCAAGAAATGTGTGTTCAAAGTAGCAGGCATAGGAGGCACCTAGGAGCCCTAGGCTGTCACCATGTTCCTCGGGGAAAGGGAGAGTGTGTATTCACCTGAGAGCTGAGAACGATGTTTGCTTAGTGCCCACTGAATACAGAATGAGATGGTGCAAGTTACTAGACTATGAGATGGTGCAGTACCAAGCTACATCATGCAGAAGGCCAGACCAGAGATGAGAGAAAACATGTCCATTACCTCTGGCACTTGCATTTTTTTTTAATTAATTTATCAAACTTTTATTATCCACCTGCTTTGTGTTAGGCAGTGTGTTTGTTGTGAAGAGTGACAGAACTACACTGCTACAAACTGAAAGAATGCAGAACAGTGGTAAGGGCAGAGAACACAGAAGACCTAGAAATTGCAAAGTGTAGATTTTTATGATTGAAGAGAGAAGAAACAGAAAAGGGCAGAGGGAGGGAAGGAAGGAGGGAAGAGGGAGGGAGGAAGGGAGGGAGGGAGGGAAGGAGGGAGGGAGGAGGGAAAGAAGGAGGAGGGATGAGGGACAAGGGAGGGAAGAAAGAAATAAGAAACAAGGAAGGGCAACAAGGAAGCCAGTCCTACCAGTTCTAGACCAGCAGAGAACTCCTCTGGAGAATTAGATTTAGATTTAAGAGATGTTTCAGCTGAGCCCTAAGGAATAAAAAAGAGTTAGTTGGTTAAAGAGGGAGTTAAAAAAAACTTTCGGATAGAGTAAACTTAAAAAGACAATCTTGCCAAGTTCACTGCATTATGTGCCTATGAGATAAATGACTGATACAACAGATTTTTTAAGACAACTTATTGAATAGCCCATGTGAATGATTCATCTTCACAGAGATGCTCCACTCAGCCAGCCATATGTTGTTGTTGTTGTTGTTGTTGTTGTTGTTGTTCCTGGACCTCTTGAGGGCCTGGGCTCACTCTGCTTATTTCAGCCCAATCTGAACCTCACCCAGACCTCAGGTAAGCAAACGCAGATGGTATCCAGCAAAGCCCATCTCCAGAGCTGGAATTACTGCCTCAAGACAGTAGGCAAAATATGCTACTGAATAGAATCATAATATTTCTCTAAAGGGAAAATGAGATGGAAAGGAGTGAGGAGGAACTGAGTGATAGTTAAGTTAATCTTCAGGGGAGGGAATACATGTCAGAGGATGTAAACCAGATCAGACCAGCCCTGTTGCAATTCTGCAGAGGGAATTAAATGCCTATGGAAAACAAGGCTCTGATTATGAAAGGATTTGACTGCATAGGAGAATTTGGAGCATCGGTCTATTAAAAATACTTGTAAAACCAGGGGAATCATGTTAGAAATTAGAGCGCTAAAGGAAGTGAGAGAACTCTGGCTGTCTGAAATATGGTTATTATTTCAGATACTGTATCACATTAGTAAGACCATAAGGAAGAGAAAATTGCTTTGAATTCCGAAAAGCAGCATGTATGATCAGGTAGCATATTTAATTCTAAGTGGCTGCTTAACTCTTTGTAGGTAACTTTATTTCAAGAAAGGAAATTCCAGGGATGGGGATGTAACTCAATGGTAAAATGCTTACCCAGCATGCATCGGGCCCCAGGCACCACCCCCAGCAGTGCCAGGGAAAGAAAAACAAAAGAGCAAATCCAGTATATCTGGCTGCAATGTTTGTATCTAAGCTAGAATATGGGGGGGGGGGGTTGTGCTCCAAATAAAATACGTCAATAACAGAATTAATCTAAGTGTGGAGGGGAAGTAAAGCATCTTTGAGGTTTATTAAGGACCAATAAAAGAAACTATTATGAGGCTGGAGAGATGCTGTGGCTCAGCAGTTAAGAACATGTACTGCTCTTGCAGAGGACCTGAGCTTAATTCTCAGCATCTACAATGTGCAGCTCATAACCGCCTGTGGTTCCAGCTCCGGAATCCATCACCCCTACCCTCTATAGTCACTTGCTATCAAGTGCACATAACCACACACAGATACAAACACATACATATAATTTAAAGTAAAATAAATCTCCTAAAAATTGCCATTTACTAGGAGACATCCAGATTAGTAAAAATGATCTATTGCCATACCTTCCTGAGCAGGCTTCGTCTTGGAAGGCAAGCAAGATTGAACCTGGTTGGTACTTGGATGGAAGATGGGTAAAGATAGAACTAAGACTGGATAGGCAAAGCAAAAAGCATTGGGAAGAGATGTCTTACACGGACATTCTACACAGTCTTAGAAGGAAATTAAACAAATGAAGCTTTGGCTGATTCTAGGTTGTTACTTGCAGTGTATATTTTCAAAGCACCAGCATTTAGCAATTCATGTTCGATACTTGTGTGCCATAACAGTAGTCCCCATCTTCTGTTTAAAATCAAACGGTTTTGAAGCAAACTCAAATGGGAATTAGCTAAGGCATTCACCATTAAAATTTTGGAACCCACAAAACCTTCCAGAAAGGTGTTTTTGTTCAGTTGCAGGTAATGTGGGCTGGGAGACCATGGGCAACAGTGTCCGGTGAAAAGGAAGTAGAAATATTTGGGGACACTTACATGGAATGTTTGGACTGTGTGGGCAAAACCCTCTTCCTGCCTCCCTTACACTAAGTCTCCAAGTGTCCCATTTCACAGAGCTCATCAAAGAGGAGGTGGTTGCTAAAGCAGGCTGCCTTCACTGGGCAGGGGTGGGGGGGTCCCAACATGGAGAAAAGAGAGACACTTCCTTGGTGTGCCTGCAGGTAGGGACACTCAGGTGGGGAAAGGGAAACCAGGTGGGACTTCCTTGTTGAACTAGATTAATGTCTATTTAAAGAAAGAGACATTTTTATTTTATATGTATGAGTATATTGCCTGCATGTGAAGTGCACCTGTGTCGTGTAATGCCCACAGAGGTCAGAAAATGATGTCAGATCCCCTGGAAGTGGAGGCACAGATGGTTGTTAGCTGTTATTTGGGTGTTGGGAATCAAACCCAGGTCTTTTGCTAGAGCAGCCAGTGCTCTTAACCTCTGAGCCATCTCTCCAGCCCCTAGATTAATGTCTCTTAAAGCAAGACACCAAGTCTGTTTCATTTTCTTTCCCATCCACAGCCACTACTTTCCAGAAGCTTCCTCCTTCAGCTCTTCTCCTTTGACCCACTTCGTGGACCTTGAGCCCCATGGAGCTCTTTCTTCCTTGGGCCTTTGTCAGCCTTTCCTATACTTGGCCTTCCTTTTTCTTTTGAAATGTTCCCAACTCAAGTAGAGATTCTTGACTCCCTGCTCTAACAGAGTCCTCTCCCCAGCTTTCGCTCACAGTATTAGCAGTGTTTGATTTTATTCATAAGAATTATGAATAAAATTATTGTAAGTCCATAGCCCTCCTAAGTCAGGGATTCCGAAAAGCCAACGAAAGCAGAGCTCTGAGAAACTGTCACCCTGGACTGCGTTCCTGCAATCTGAGAAAGGGTTGCTGCAATGTCCTGCAGTCATGCCTCACCCAAGCAAGAACACAAGCCCGGGTTTCTCTGGAGATGCTCCTTCTATAGCAGCCACAGCCCACCCTATTCCCCATTTCCTTGCCTCCTACTTCCTTGTATGCTCATTTCTTTGTATGACCAGGGTTTAAAATTGCCACTTCAGCACCATTTTAATGCTGGTCATCCTAATCCCAAGACAGGCAGGCTAGCTGCCATGCCCAAAACAAATCCCCAGTCATCTTTATCGGATCCTATACACCTTTGTGCTGGGGGTCCCTTCAATATGAACCTAACACTTATCACCAGCACATGGTGTCTAGTTTCTCTCAACTACTTTTGTTTTCTTGTCTCCTGACAAGGTGAGTTTCGTCAGAACTGGATCTTCCTGAGAACCTGAAGATGTATTCCACAGGAAGTATTGAAAGAAGTGGGTGGGTAGATAGATGCATGGAAGAGTAGAAGGATGGAAGGGGTGAATAGGTAAATAGACAGATAGATAGATGAATGGTGAGTTACAAGATGGCTAATGGGTGGATGGAATGACAAATGGATGGACGGGTTTACTAATGGATAGATGGATGGATGGAGAAATGGTGGACGAATGTGTATATGTACACACACACATCAGAAAGATTCAAAAAATGGTCAAAAGAAGAAGAGTTTAAGAAGGAGGAAGTTTCTGAAAATTAGTGGCTTTCAGTGAGAAAGAAAATAAAACAGGCATGGATAAATGGATAGCTGTCTGGCTGTCTGGATGGGTGGATGTATAAATGAATGGATGGATGGATAATGAATGGAGAACACATGGAGACTTAAACAACACTCTCCTGAATAATGAATGGGTCAAGGAAGAAATAAAGAAAGAAATAAAAGCATTCTTGGAATTGAATGACAATGATAACAGGACACAACAAAACCTGTGGGATACCTTAAAAGCAGTCCTAAAAGGGAAGTTTATAGCCCTGAGTGCCTACATCAGAAAAACAGAAAGAGCACAAGTGAACGATCTAATACCGCAGCTAAAAACACTTGAGACAACAACAAATGAACCCTAAATGCAACCGACCTGGAGAAATAACAAAAATCAGAGCAGAAATCAATGAAATAGAAACAAAGAAAACAATACAAAAAAAAATCAATGAATCCAAAAGTTGGTTCTTTGAGAGAATAAACAAGATAGACAGACCTCTAGCCCAGTTAACCAAAAGAAAGAAAGAGCAACTCCAAATCAATAGAATTTGTGATGAAAAGGGAAAGATCACAAGAGACAATGAAAAGATCCAGACAATCACATGGGAATACTTCAAAAACCTATACTCCACTAAGTTTGAAAATCTAGAAGAAATGGACGAATATCTGAAATTCTGGGAATCACCAAAGCTTAACCAAGAAGAGATCGACAGCCTAAACAGACCCATAATATATGAAGAAATTGAAGATATAATAAGAAACCTCCCCACTAAAAAAAGCCCAGGCCCAGATGGTTTCACAGCAGAATTGTATAAAACATTTCAAAAAGACTTACAGCCATTATTACTCAAATTGTTCAGAAGGATTCAAGCAGAAGGAAGTCTCCCAAATTCCTTCTATGAAGCCACTATCACTCTATTACCAAAACCAGGCAAAGATAGAACCAAAAAGGTGAACTATAGACCCATCTCACTAATGAACACAGATACAAAAATTCTAAACAGAATACTTACAAACTGCATACAGACCCACATCAAAAAGATCATCCATCATGACCAAGTTGGATTCATACCAGAGATGCAGGGATGGTTCAACATACGAAAATCAAGAATGTATCATAAAACACATAAATGGACCGAAAGATGAAAACCACACGGTCATCTCAATTGATGCAGAAAAAGCCTTTGACAAAATCCATCATCCCTTCATGCTTAAAGTCCTGGAGGGAATTGGTTTGGAGGCATCATTCCTCAATGTAATCAAAGCCATATACAGGAAACACACAGCCAATATCATCCTAAATGGGGAAGAGACAGAAGCATTCCCCTTAAAGATAGGGACTCTACAAGGCTGCCCCCTGTCACCACTCCTCTTCAATATACTGCTTGAAACACTTGCTAGGGCAATAAGGCAAGAAAAGGAAATTAAGGGAGTACTAATTGGAAAAGAGAAAGTCAAGTTATACCTTTTTGCTGCAGATATGATTGTTTACCTACAGGATGCTAAAAACTCCACCAGAAAGCTCCTAGAAATAATTAAGAGTTTCAGTAAAGTGACAGGATACAAAATTAACGTAGAAAAATCAGTAGCCTTTCTTTACACCAACAACAAGCAACTGAAGAAGGAATATAAGGAGACCTTCCCACTCACAATAGCCTCGAAAACAATAAGATACCTAGGAACAAACCTAACTAAAGATACCAAAGATCTCTGCAAAAAAAACTTTAAACCCCTGAAGAAGGAAGTTGAAGAAGACATCAGAAGATGGAAAGACCTCCCATTCTCATGGATTGGGAAAATTAACATAGTAAAAATGTCCATTCTACCCAAACTAATATACAGATTCAACATGATCCCAACTAAAATCCCCAAGAGTTCTTCACAAGCTTGGGAAAAAAAGTCCTTAATTTCATATGGAAAAACAAAAGACCCCAAAGAGCCAAAGCAACCCTGAGTGAAAAGAGCAATATAGGGCGGATCTCTACACCAGTCTTCAAACTATACTACAGGGCTATAGTCATAAAAACAGCTTGGTACTGGCACAAAAACATACCTGTTGACCAATGGAACAAAACTGAAGATCCAAACTTGAGCACATACAATTTCAGCTACCTCATATTTGACAAAGGGGCCAAGAAGACACAATGGAGAAAAGACAGCATCTTCAGCAAGTGGAAAAACTGGATCACCACTTGTAGAAGAATGAAATTAAATCCTTACCTCTTGCCCTGTACAAAAGTCAACTCCAGTTGGATTAAAGACCTCAACGTGAAACCCCAAACTCTGAAGGCAATAGAAGAAAAAGTTGACAGCAGCCTACAAGACATAGGCGTAGGAAAAGACTTCCTAAATCAGACAGCAGCTGCACAAGAAATAAGATTGACAATTGACAAATGGGACCTCATTAAACTCAAAAGCTTCTGCACATCAAAAGAAACAATCAAGGAAGTGACGAGAAAACCCACAGAGTGGGAGGAAACCTTCACCACAGATACATCTGACAAAGCATTGATTTCCAGAGTATATAAACTACTCAAGAAATAAAAAAGAAAGAAAACAAATGAATCACTCAAAAGATGGAGCAAAGAGCTGAACAGGGACTTCACAAGTGAGGAATTAGAGATGGCTGAGAAATATCTTTAAAAATGTTCCATGTTGCTAATACTTAAATAAATGCAAATGAAAACCACTTTAAGATATCATCTCACTCTGATAAGACTGGCTAGGATCAAGAAAACAAATGATACCAAGTGCTGGAGAGGTTGTGGGGAAAGGGGAACACTCATCCACTTCTGGTGGGTAGGTAAACTGGTACAGCCACTATGGAAAGCAGTGTGGAGAACACTTGGAAGACTCAAAATGAGCTTACCACCTGACCCAGTCATACCACTCCTGGGTATATACCCACAAGACTCATCTTACCATAGAGATACATGCACAGACGTGTTTATTGCAGCTCTGTTCACAATAGCAAAAAGCTGGAACCAACCCAAGTGCCCCTCAGCTGATGAGTGGATAGAGAAAATGTGATACATCTACACAATGGAGTTCTATGCAGCAGTAGAGAAAGATGGCATCATGAACTTTGCAGGTAAATGGATGGAACCAGAATATATTATGTTAAGTGAAGTAACACAGTCCCAGAAAAACAAATGATGAATGGTATCTCTCATCTGTGGATGCTAGTGCCAACTACCTAGTTGTAAGTATTTCTTGTGCATGGCCCCTTGAGCTTTTGTCCAAGCAGTTGGGAGTGATGCATATTGGAAACAACAATGACAACAGCAGCAACAACAACAACAGAAAGGACTGCATCAAAGAACTGACTGAAACGGTGAACTTCTGCTCAAAATAGTCAACTTCCACATCGAGAATTTTGAGAAAGACTGAGAAAAAGATAAAAAACATGTTTGGCAGAATGCATGAGCTCTGGTGGGGTGGGGAGTAGGGTGGGAGACAGGTCTAGATTTGATTAGTAACATAATCTTGTACAAAAATATATATAATAAAAATATTTTAAAAAAACAAAGATTCAACAGAAAAAAATAAATGGAGAAAAGGAAGATGAATATTGGGTAGATGCATGGATGGATGAGTGGATGAACATATGGATGGATGGACAGATGTATTGAAAATGGATAGAAGGAAGGAGGGAAAGAGAGGAAGACGATGAATAATGGGTGAATATATGTGTGAATGATAATGAATGGATGGATGGATGGATGGATGGATGGATGGATGGATGGATGGATAGTTGGATGGATGGCTGATGCCTAGATGATGGGTGAACAGACACCTAGGTGAAGGCGTGAATGCATGGATGGACAGGTGCAAGTACACAAGGAATTTTCAATTAGAGTAACTTTACTGAGGGACATTTTTCTTTGGTAAAGAACAGATGCTAAAAGCTTAGGCTCAAACCTTTAAAGCACTGGGTACTTTTCAGCAGCTCAATAGTTTGAAGTTAACTGTTGAAATCTACTTAAAACTTAGTGCATTTCTTAAGAATGTTCTACTTCTCTTTTCTCTTCCTTGTTAATCAGATACTGCATATTATGCTGAAATATTTAAATGTACACCCCCCCCAATAACTATCCAAACTAAGCATAGAAAAGAGAATTCAAATTTCAATTTCCAGGACTATTTGTATGGCTATCTCCCTGAGGAGTACTGGTTTTCAGAATCAAGGCTTATGAGATAAGAGGGAGAGACTAGACATCTGGGGTTGGTATAATTTGTGAACCAAGACATATTTCAAGCAATGGGAGGTTCTGAAGGGTAAAATGTTAATTCTAGCTATCATGAAGTAGTCATTCATGGTCAAGTATAAAATGTTTGTGTAGGTATTCCTTTTGCTTCCCACCCAACAGAGGGAGAAGCTTCCTTATTTAGGAGAAGAGGAGGGCATTGTTGACTGGAGGGTCTTGAGGACCAACTCGGTTATGATAGATATTCATATTTCAGAAAGATCACCAAGATGGTTCTGAGTTTCATAGGCTTTGACTCAGTCTGCTGTCATCACCAAACAATTCTGAAGGGGAATCTTTCTTCTCAGAGTCTCCTGGGATGACAGATGTAGAGAACTCTATTCTTTCCCTGGTTCCTTTGAACAATTTCTAAGCCACCTTGCTACTGCAAAAGAAGTAGTTTTGACTACACACAGGCTTCTTTCAGGATCCAAGTTATTGGAAGGATCTTTCAAAGCTCTGGGACTTTCAATGCTCCTGGAAAGTAACAACCAGCGTCTTCCATTCTTCAATTCCTTGGTCTGTACCAGATCCAGTAGTGCTATGGGTTTGCCCTGTTTGTGGTTGATTTTGGCATTGCTTACTGTTATACAGTGGTGTCCACTGGGCATGACGTGGCCATTTCCATCTTGAAGTTGGAATAACTCTCCTCACCAGTGCAGACCTGAACAAGATTGGGCCTGATATCATTCTTTCAAACAAAGAGGAGCAGGAGGCTGAGTAGACCTCCCCTGGGATCCTGGGGTCTCCTTCCTGCCTGTCCTCCCTCCCAACTGCTTGTATCCTTGGAAGCTTGTAGAGCATGCAGGATGTGGGAGGCTTACTGAGGCTGGTGTTCCAGTGATTCAGCTTTGGAGAAGTCATCATCCATGCTGGGCTGGTCCTCTTAGGTGGAGCAGTGTTTAGGCCTCATCCACACTCCTGTGAGTGACCCTCGACCATGCCCTGTAAAGTAATGCATTGGTTCTCCAAGGTAGTCCTGGGTAATATCCTTTCTTTGGTCAGACATGAGCTCTCTATCTGGGCACACTCTCCGTGAAAAGTCATAATTCACTCACATGGTTTCCAAATTATTTTCGCTGCAATGTCCGGGATCTGAAGTCTTCAGGGAGATTCCAGCTGCGATCCACAATTGGGATGGAAACTCAAAAGATCAGAGGGGATAGGGCCAGGTCTGTGGAGAAAGCAAGGCAGGAGAAGCCACCTTCTTCTAGAAAGAGGGGCTTCTGTGTTGTGGTTCACCGGGATGGGAGACTCAGAACTATAATTCATGGTGCTTCAGGATGAAGACCCCCAACACTTAACTACAGACAATTTGCCCTACAGAGGTAGACCATGTTATCTGCAGACATTCTGAAGTTGTCACAACAGTGTGTGGTGTTGCTACTGGTAACTGATCTAGGTCAAGATCAGGGGTGAAGTGAAGCAGTCTACAGGGTAAAGGAGGGCTGGGTGGAACAAAGAACGATCCCGCCTGGAAGTTGGCAGTGCTGAGGCCAAGGGATGCAAGGATGCATCTGAAAGTTTAAAACAACAGCTTTTCTCATGAGTGGCCTGTGAGTCAGAGCTAACCTACTTAGAACTTATAGATCCCTGTAGTCTGAAAGGCCAGGCGATGTGTGCAAGATTACTTGTCCCTACTCCCAGTCTCCAAGCCAGAAGGCCCTTGAGAAGAAGGGAGAGAGGAGAAAATATTCCCACCAGCCATTCCCAGCAGTGATTTACCAAACAGTATGCTTATTAACCAATTAGGGCAGAGATTTACCGAGTGGAATTGCATGTTCATTTATGTAGAGCCCCAAACCATTCCCTCTCCAGCCACCAGCAAACTCCACAAGGCTTTAATGTGACCAAAGATGGAGTCAGCTAATAGAACCGGGTGTTAATGGGAGCCCAGGATTTATTCTTTAATTGTTTCTGTGGCTCCCCATCTTGGAGAGATATTTGTCTTGGTACACAGACACCAACAGTGAGCCTTAACACTACATATGGATCATGAGGGCTGTTTTTAATTATTATTTCATCTGTAATTATAGGCGAGTTCCATTTATAATTTAGAAATCCTTGAAAACATTTTAATTGGAGTGGCCAGTGGCCTCTCCCTGACCATATCTCAAGATCTACCGTGTTCATCAAAGACTATGCCACCACCAGGGTAATAGGAACAGCCCTCATTCTAAACCAACTCATAAGCCTTATTTAAAATTTTGGATTTCAGGGCGTTTTTTTTCCCCTAAGACTTATGGCCCCGTTGAAATGGGGTCAAGCAGAGCACTAAAGAATTTAATTAGAAATGTTCTCGCAAGCTCTAGACTGCTGTAAAGCTTGCTAGTTTGTCTCTAGAGGGCTGAGAATCATCGGCCATGGGGATGGAGTATATCTTTTTAAGCTCATATAAGAACTAGCTACATGGGGCCAAGGAGATGGCTCAGTCAGTAAAATCCTTGCTGTGCAAGCATGGGGACCTGAGCTCCACCCTCCACCATGTGTAAAAGCCGGAAGTGGATGTGGAGCCATGGAATCCCAGTTCTGGAGAGGTAGATGCAGATTCCTGGAGTTCACTGGCTGGACAACGTAGCTGAATGTCAGGAGGGTAAGAGGACATGTCCAACGATGTTCCTGCTCGTCTGTCTGCTCTTACCCTTTTGTGAAGTGAGTTGCATGGACAAGCCTCCAAAGAGAATTAGGTGGGTAAATCACATCCTACCCACTTGTGTCTGGACTGGCTTGTGCACTGGGTGAGGTCTATGGCTAGAAGCTCTGGGTGCTCGCCCTTTGTTGGACAATCCAAACCGAGCCACCATTCTTGTTTTAGGAGAGGACAAAAGGTGTCCCTTCTCCACAGTCTTTCCAACCCTGAGGACTTTAGCTTGTGGGTCCTTATTTGGGAAAGTCTTCTAGCAGACTTGAAAAATTGGTTTATAGATTAATCTAACACATACTGCATTTGAAAAATAATTGTGCACTAAAAGTAATTAAAGCATGTTGATTCATGAATAATACACTATTTTACAACTATTTGCAGGGCATAATGAGACACGCTACTAAATTGACAATGAACACTATTATATGATTGCCAACTGTTTTATAAGATATTGAACATATTCACTCCTAGCATCATGAGCATTATCAAGCTATTGCTTTTAAATAAATTAATTTTCCAGACATCTCTGGTGTCTTTGTTTGTAATCTGGCTGAGGGCAAAAAGTGAAATTAATTGCATGGCCTATGCTGAACTACCAATGCTTGGTGGCTTATAAATTAAGTCTCACTAAACATTGGCTTAAAAAAAAAAACAAATAAGTCTCACCATTGGTGGTCCCTAAAGAAAGTACTATGTGTGGCCTTCAAGTGTGAAGAGACATGTTTCCTTCATCAGCCAAGGCCAGGTGTAAAGATCCACTTGAGAGGTTGGCAATGAAGAAGCTGATTGCTGAGAAGGTGTTGAGAAAATAAGGAGGTCTATGTCTCTCTCTCTCTCTCTCTCTCTCTCTCTCTCTCTCTTCACCATTCCATGTGTAGGTATTCAGGTGTGTGTGGGCACATGTGTGGATATACATGTGGAATCCAGAGGATAACATCAGGCTTTCCCTGGTGCTGGGATTACAAGCATGTTCCACTATGCCTGCTTTGTTAAAAATGTAGGTCCTGGGGCTCAAACTCAGATGTTCACACATGCAAGACAAGCATTTTACTAACTTAGACATCTGCCCTGTCCCACCATGTATTTCTTTAACATGTTTAATGAATGCAAAACTTGATGTTTGGGGGCTGGAGAGATGGCTCAAAGATGGTTGCCATTGTGAAGGACCCAGGTTCGATTCCCTGCACTCACATGGTGGCTAACAACATCCGTAACTGTAGTCACAGGGGTCGGGAACCTTCTTCTGACCTCCACAGGTGCTGCACAACACGAGTGCACTTACATACATACAAGCAAAACACTCATACACATAAAATAAAAAAAATTGATCCTAGTGCATTCTACTCTGTTCTAAATCCACTTGTGTGTTCATCTAATGCCAGCATACTTCCTATGGGGAGTTTCACTGGCATCCAAGCCTCTCTCTCTCTCTCTCTTTCTCTCTCTCTCTCTCATGTCTCGTGTGTGTGTGTGTGTGTGTGTGTGTGTGTGTATGTGTATGTGTGTGTGTGTTCATGCCTACAGAGTCCAGCAGAGGGCATTAGATCATGAGTGGATCAGAAGACCTCTTTTTCCCCTCAAGGTCAGAACTGTGATCTTGATAGGATTTCCTTTAGGCTCTCATCCGAGTTTGAAAATACAGTTCAGAGAGAGCTCGCAGCCAGCTCTCACCAAAAAAGCAGGTCAGAACACTAACACAGGGACCTCTCCCTCTCTCTATCCTCCCCCAGTTCATCCAATAGCCCAACCGAGGATTGGCTTTCAAAAATTCCATTCCCTGGCCCAGAAGAGCTTGCTGCAAAGAATGCTCAAGCCTAGGAGGCCTCCAGATTTGAACATCTGGCTCCCTGAATTTTTACTCAGATGGGAACAGTACTCTGGCTGCCCCTGTGTCATGCCTGGGAGTTATTTATTGCACACCACTCCCCCCCAACCCCACCCCTTCTTCTAGAAGCAAAACCAGTGAGACCAGAGAAGAACATGGATGTCCTCATTTTAATTTGCTTTTGGATGAATTTTTAAATAAACATTTGTGTGCTCAGTCAGAAAAAGCACTTGTTGCACAAACGTGAAAACCCGAGTTTGAGCCTCACTCACATCCTGTAAACAAAGCCAAGGACGGTGGTGGTACACTTGGAATCCCAGGCAAAGGGCACAGAGATAGGTTCATCCCTCACGTAGGCAGGCCAAGCAGCCTTGCTTACTCAAAGAGTTACAGACCAGTGAGAAAGACTGTCTCAAAGGTTGGAGAACTGGAGAGATGGCTCGCTCAGTGGTTAATGCATTTGCTGCACTTTCAGAGGACTCAAGTTCAGTACCCAGGCCCCATCTAGGGTCCCTCATGACTACCTGTAACCGTAGCTCCAAGGGATCCAATGCCCTCTTCTGGACTCTGTAGACACACACACACACACACACACACACACACACACCACTGGAGTAGATAGTACCTGAGGAACATCACCTGAGGTTGGCTGTCTTCTGGCCTCTGCATACACATGTATACACATGCATGTCCACCCAACCACACACGGCAAGGGCTGACTGTGTGAGGCAAGAGGATAGGAATGTACAGCCTTGCTGCAGAGCAACACAAGAAGGCATTGTTGGAGAGGTGAAGTGTCCATAAAACACAGGCTTAGATTTGACTCTAAATAAAAAGATAAAGCTATCAAGAGCCCATTTTATTATTTATACACACACACATATATATATGTATATACATACATATATATATATATATATATATTGTTCAGGAAAGTCAAGATATAATCTTGGAATTTATTTATTTATTATGTTCAGAAAGACAACTCCATGTTCAGAAAATTGTCTTGGCATTTGTCTTATGTGGAAACTATTTCATTTGCTTGTTGTTGTTTTTTAGGCTTAGTATGTGTTTTAGGGTTCATGTGCCACATGTGTGTTCTTGTGCATATTTGTGTGTTTATACATGTGTGCATGTGTAGAGGCCAGAGGTCAAAGTCAGGTGCTTTCCTTTAATCTTATTTTTAAAAATTACTTTATTATTATTTTAGTTTATGTGTATGAGTGAATGTTTTGCCTACATGTAGGTTAAGTGGACCTGTGTCATGTAATGCCTGCAGAGGTCAGGAGAGAACACTGGATCCCCTGGAACTGGAGTTACAGATGGTTGTTAGACACCATGTGGGTACCGGGAATCCAACCTAGGTACGTTACAAGAGCATTCAATGCTCTTACCTGATGAGACCTCATTTTTTGAGATAGTCTTTCAGTGAGTTCTGGCTAGACTAGCCAGACAGCAAGCTCCAGGCATCTTTTTGTTTCTACCTCCCTAATTCTGTGATTATAGGTATACATTGCCACTCCTGGGTTTATTTATGTGTTTGTATGTTTGCCTGCATGTGTTTATGTGCACCACATGTGTGCAATGCCAGTAGAGGCCAGAAGAGGGGGTGAACCTTGGAACTAGAGTTAGCTGCCCTATAGGTACTGGGAACTGAACCTGGGTCCTCTTCTAGAGCAGCCAGTGTGCTTAGTCATGGAGTTATCCCTCCAGCCCCTGTCTGGGTTTTTTTTAAATGTGGGTTCTGTGGAATCAAACCCAGGTCCATATTTTCTCATAGTAATTTCACTAACAAAGCCATCTTTCCAGCCTTATTTTTTTCCCAGTCTCTAAAAGGAGTCCGATAGAGTGGGCGTCTTCAGGTCAGCTTTGCACAAAGAAGGTGACCACATGTCACAGCAGCTTAGCAGTGGAACTGGGATCTGACCTGTGTTTATTCCCCTGGAGAATGCAGTTTCCTAGGGTCGCAGCATTTTTTCAAGTTAGAAGTCTTTCCCAGTTGCTTCAAGCACACCCAGCCAAGTGAGGCCAGAATCTAGCATGCTGACTTCCTGCATCTGCAAGCCTGGTCTGTCATTCGCATCTCCCATGTACTCTTTCTACCCCTTCATGTGACACCTATGGGAGAATCCCACCTTATTCAGGCCAGTACAAAAATCAAGGCCACAGAGCACATCCACTGCCATAATCAATTCCTGTATCCAACCCTTAGGAAAAGTCTCTGCAATTCAGTTCTAGAAAATTAACTGCCTAAGAACCACAGCGAATTCTCAAAGTGTAGTCTTTTCTACAAGTTCCCTCAGTATGTATATGTTTACAACCTGTTTACAAGATCAGTGATTAAACACTAACAGTTGCTCTAGATGATTGATGCTCATCTCTTAAGAATGGAGGATTCAGTGGAGTGTTTTTATTATAATTTTTTTTCTGTAAGCAACTATCCTGCAAATTGATAAGGCTCCCTTTTAATTAGATGGCGGGGCTGTGTGCTTAACATTGCATGCAAAAAGGCTTATAAAAATGGAATTAAATTAATACACAGACTGTTGTTAACTCCAACCTGCAGAAATCGTGTCATTCTAGGAGAAAGTGAATTTAGGAGCCATCTCACTGCTAATTCAAATTTAAACTCAGTATCTTTCACTCTGAAATGGAGAGAAGGACTACCAGGGGCAGGCACAGAATATTCTAAAACCTCAGAGCCTCTGCAGATCGCTGCGCCCCTGGATGGTTAGTTCTGTCAGCAAGCCCACATCTGGAGCAGCCGACTGATGCCCACTTCTGTCTGCCCTTTCCTTACCCCCTTCTCCACAGATGGATGGATGGACCTCTGCACAGCCTACATGCCGCTCGCCGTTAGCCCTCCCTCACTGCCCCACACAGAACGACGGGCCCTGTTCTTCAGGCTGTTCATAATATTCTGACATTTTTACGGCTCCCTTGCTCTCCGTCAGGGCCAGCAGCTCCCTCAACGTGCGGAGTGAATTCCTCAGACAATAGAAAGACAGCTCTCTCTGCAGATGAAGGGTCTGCTAGCTCTTTAATAGACCATCAAAGAGGAACCTCGCAAAATGCCTGCCATCCAGATGAGTGGTGGGCACCCACAGGACTGTCCCCTGACAACTGAGTTATTGCTCATTTGTGGCCACATCACAACCTGTTGCCAGGGGACAGAAGAACTCATTCTGATCCGGAGGTGAGAATGTAAAAATAAAATTAGCCAACTTGTGACATAACCATTGTCTCTGTTAAGGATAAAGTCTCTGTACTGACCAAGATGTTGTCAGTCTTATTATTTTTTCTTCCTTCCTTCCTTTCTTCCTAATTTAAATTTGTTCTTTGACCATTTCCCAAATGTACATAACTCATACTAACCCCCCTCACCCCTACCTGCTGCCCCTGTCCACCCTACTCTTACCTATACATTTCTTTCTGGGATTCATATCTATTTGTTATTTGGGATCCACTGAGTTCCACTCCGGCTGCTGGTGTGACCATGAGTTTGGAGCTATCCATTGGAGCCTGGTGGGCTCAGCAGGTATACAGTTAAAGACAATAGTTCCTTCTCTCTGAGAATTTATCAATAACTAATAACTCAGCAGTAAAGGGTAGAGCTTCCTGAGTCCCTCCCCTTTCCATGCTTGATTTTTGATGGGGTTGGTCTTGTGTGGGTTCCGTGATGGTAACTGAAGTTGTTGTGATTTCAAGATCGCAGAAGTTGTAAGGACTCTCGAAGATGGCATTTCACAGCCCTTCACCCTATCCTCCTGCTCTTAGATGCTTCCTGGCCCCTCTTCAGCAATGTTCCCTGAGGCTACGTAAGTTTAGATAAACAACAGCAGTAGGTTCCCCACTTGGGTTTACAGCCTCCCCAGGCATGGGGCATATTAGCCAGGCTGACAGTGCCAGGCATTGTCATGTCACTACTGTGCAAAGTACATCTTGGCCAGTACGTTGGGGTTTTGGGTTCATGTGGTGCATAGATGGCTAAGACCACTGACAGCTTTTCTTGCACAGCAACCTGCATAGCATCCTCCAGTATTTTGAAAGCTAGTCATCAGGGAGGAAGTTTCCAGCTCAGTTCTAGATTCCCCTTTTCAGGACTGGAGAGATGGCTCAGTGGTTAAGAGCACTGGATGTTCTTGCAGACTCAGTTCCCAGCGCCTACATGGCAGCTAACAACTGTCTGTAATTCCAATTCCAGGAGATCCCATACCCTCTTCTGACCTCCATGGGCATTGTACACATGGTGAGCTGACATATGTCTAGATAAAACATTCATACACATAAAAGATTACTCTGTGTCTTACAACCGAGATGTATGAAGTCTTCAGTAACAGGGCCTTATCATCTAGTTCTGGTGGACAACCAAAAGGACTGACTGGAACCAGTGTTGTTTTGGGTCCCTCTGGGACTTCCCTGACCAACTTCTATGGAGATATCTCACACCTAGGATTGAGGATTTTGCTTAGCAACACACTGTTTCTAGGAACGCCATTATCTAGCCATGTCCAGTGACTCCCTAAAATCTCTCTTTCATATTTTTATTTAAGTTCTAAGATACTAGGTTTCTATATGGCTTCCTAGTACACTCTTCATTTTGGTTAATTAACTTTCAAACAAATTCTCACATAGCCTGTTCTGGCTATGTAGCTGAGGATGACCTTGAACTCCTGATTCTCCTGTCTCTATCTCCTGAGTGCTGATATTACAGATATGTAGCACCATGCCCAGTAGTATCAGTTTATTTTATGGGAAAAAGCTCTGAGAAAGCCAGTGTTGTGTCCTAGATTGCATAATTATATGAGTAAGGAGTAGGGTTAGAGAGTGTGTGGCTGGGCTATATTTTTTCAAAAATCTTATTTGTGAGCTGGGGAGAAAGCTCAGTGAGTAAAGTGCTTGCTACACAAGCACAAGGATCTGAATTCCATCCTTGGGACCCACATAAAAGCCAGGCATGGTAGCTTATTCCTGTACACACACACAATACAGAGAGAGAGAGAGAGAGAGAGAGAGAGAGAGAGAGAGAGAGAGAGAGAGATTATAGATAAATAAGATGGATGGATGAATGGATGGATAGATAGCTAGATAGATGATAGATAGATGATAGATAGATAGATAGATGATAGATGATAGATAGATAGATAGATAGATAGATGATAGATAGATGATAGATAGATGATAGATAGATGATAGATGCATCTAATCCAACTGGAGGAGCCTTGCTACCCAAGGCATTGAGAATTCTCAGTGCTCCTACCTAGCCTGGAACTTAAAGTCAGAATAAGAGCTAGCCAAAGCAGCTTTGTGGATGAAGCACCTGGTGCTGTGGTTAGAGAATTATGGAGCTCTTGCCATCGAGGAACATTCGGATTAGTGGCTGAATAATTTTGGCTTTTGTCCTGGTTATTCCCATTTTCAGTGTATGTATACTTTTAATCCTCTCCGTCTCCAACAGAATCTCAAACAACCCTTAAGTCCAAAATAATACCATGACCGGATTCTGAAAATAATTTCTCTTCACCTAAAGTTATATAAATATTGCTGATATTTTGGGGCAAGTGTGTGTGTGTGTGTGTGCATGTGTGTGTGTGCATGTGTGTATCCATGTGCGTGTGCTGGCCCCAAAATGTGTGCCCATATGGAGGCCAGAGTTTGATACTGGGTCTTCTTCTATTGCCTACCACCTAGATTTCTGAGATAGGGTTTCTCATTGAGAGACCTTGACATTTTGGTTAGACAGGCTGACCATCTAGCCCCAAATGGCCTCTTGCCTCTGGCCCTCCTGTGCCAGGATTACAGATACCGATGACCACACTGGACGTGCTGAGGATCAGAACTCAGGTCCTTGTGCTTTCACAGCAAGCAGTTTACCCACTCATCCATCTCTCCAGCTCTTGCTGTATTTAAAGTCTAGTTACCTTATTCAAGGTTTGCTGATGAGCACAGTATTGCTGTTTCCACCGGGAATATTTTCCTTTTCTAACCATGTTGTTTACAAACTTCCCATGTGTACAGATTGGATGGAGAAAGACATGAATGTTTTGGCTAATCGTTTAGTGCAAAACTCGAGCAGCTAATCATAGAATAAAGTGGAGAAAGGAGCTTGACATACATTTGCACTCTGGGTTTTGCAGAAGCTGGACGTGAATGTTCAAGGTTAATAAGAAAGCACTGAGGTGGAGAGGTCAGGAGTTCGGCAACTGGAGTCAGTTATTCAACCTTGATAGAAAGCCAAACTCTAGCAAGGAAAGCATCTCATTCAGTAGTTACCCAGCCGAAGCCACAGCATTACAAGGTAACTCAAACAGTTGGCTTTTTTAAAGCATAAAATAAAAATAATCCATCTACTTTTTTCAAACATATACTTTAATTGAGTTTTTGTGCATTTCATCAAATATATCTTAATCATATCTAGATTCTGTCCCCTATCTGCACTTTCCTCCCCACCCCCCCACCCAGATTTCATGCATTCTGTCATATATGTTAAGGCCTACCAAGTCAAGTTGGTGAACCTCCTCTATTAAACCTCATCTATTCAGGACTCAGGGACCATTGCAGAAGAGGGGGCAGAAAGATACTAAGAACCAAGGGTGGTGCATGACCACAAGGAAACAGAGTCTTCCAGGCCTCTGGGAACCTGCTCATAGGAACTTACAGCAATGGTGACAGCACGCACAAGACCCACGCAAACTCAAACCAGAAAAAAACCAGCCTAGACTGGAGAAATGGGCAGGAGGCCCCAATGTCACCGATGGACAGCTGTCAGCTGATTATTGCTGGGGAGGGAGAGCTGGTCTTCTTTAAGGGAGCGGCACTAGATAGGCTGATGGGATCCAGTGCATGGGCTCACAACTTTGTTTTTCAAATACAGTTTTTTGATTTTTTTTTTTAATATAATGCTTCCTTAAAGATTGCTGTTCTGCTTCTGTGAACCTTAAAAGCCATTCCATTTCTGTCAGTACTTCAATCCCAGAGAACTTTCTAAAGGATCAGTTATATATTCCAGGCAACTGATACCATGGCTATAGCGAAAAGTGAGGTAGGTATGTTGTATGATCACTGGTATATTTTGTTTCTGTTTTTATAGCTTTTTCTTTTTTTTTTTCTTTTTTTTTTCTTTTGGTAGCCTTGCTGAAAAATATGGAATGCTTCATGAATTTGTGTGTCATCCTTGTGCAGGGGCCATGCTAATCTTCTCCGTATCGTTCCAATTTTAGTATATGTGCTGCTGAAGCGAGCACAACTTTTGCTTTTTAAAAAGTAATGGAGCCAATACTTATCAGCATAAAATGTGAGAAATAGTGGTAAGAATCAAGCAAAAACATGACCCACATTTCTTCTCCCCAGATGTAACCACTTTTATCACATTTCACCTCCCTCTATCTTTCTCTCAGCATATAATTTCTATGGCTAGATGCATGGATAGGGCTAGAGAGATGGCTCAGGGGGTCAAGTCCCTGCTGTGCAAGCTGAATTCAGAACCCCAGTCTTGTAAAAGCCAGACAAGGGGGAGTGGAGACAGGGGGATTCCCCAGTGTTCACTGGCCAGCCACTCCCATGAGCTCTAGGTAGTGAGAGACCCTGTCTCAAAAAATTAGGTGGAGACAGGCTGTAGTCAACCTCTGGCCTTCACACCCAGACCTTCACAGGCAAGGGCACCCCACACACACACACACTCACACACACAAACACACTCACACACTCACACAAAAGTCACATGTGTACATACCATGGCCAGAAATATACACATAAATATAGTTGTAAAAATTTAAAAAATAGAGGCAGAACTAGATATTTAACAGAAACTGGGTCATATGTTATATCCTCTTTTATTGTCTAATTTTTAAACTTTTTAAAGTAATTTTTTGGATATTTATATTTTAAATGTATGAGTGCTTTGCCTGGATGTATGTGAGTGCATCACCTGTGTGCAATGGCTGGAGAAGCCAAAAGAGGGAGTTGGATTCCTAGGAACTGAAGTTACACAAAGTTGTTAGCCACCTTGTAGATGCTAGGAACTGAACCCAGGTCCTCTGCAAGAACAGCCAGTGCTCTTAACCACTAGGCCATCTCTCCAGTTCCTAGAACCTATGCTTTTTTTTTTAATTTAATTTTTATTGATGGTTTATGCATTTCGTACATCATTTTCCAATTCAGATCAGGCATATTTCCCTTTCCCTTCCCCCCCCCACCTCCACCCCATCCTAGATCATGTATTCTGCCATAACTGTCCTGCATCTTTCAGGTTTGTTTTTTTTTTTTTTTCATTTTTTAGCTATAAGTGATAATCCATGAGTATAAGCATCCTTCGTGCAAAACCAATCTACAGATTGTTGTGCCCAAACCCCCACAGTCCTACCATTCAGTGGGGGGTGACAGGTTGTTTGTTCAATCAAGTTGATCAAATGAGTGTCCAGACTACATCGCTGTAGTTTCACCGTTCACCCCAATCGCAGCCTTTACATTCTACCACGCCCCCTCTTCCGCAGATTGTTCCCTAGGCTTAGAAAAGGGGCACAGGTGGATGAGAAGTAAAACTGTCCTCTCTCTCTGGAGCTGTTGACTTGGATTCTGGTCAATTCTGGCTGTTTCCTTTCATGGGCTGACAGTTTGTTCAGGAGTAACCTTTCGATCCTACTAATGAAGCACAAGTGATTAGATATATAGGTATTTAAGCAGCACTAATATTTATGGTAGGTTACTTTGGCATAGACACATATGTTTGGATGATATGTTAATCCTGAATTACATTTTTACCCCCTGATAAATGTGACAGGGTCTTACTGTGGCTTATAACATCTCCTAACCTGTAGAACCTATGCTTTTTTATCCAGCATTTTTTCTTGTTTGAGTCAATCATATTGGGCCACAGCATTAGCTCCAGCAGGAAAGTTTTGTCTTCCAGCACAGACATTTCAAATGACCACATATTTTCACTATTATTATTGTGTTATTGTTATAAGAGACACATTTCTGGGGGCTGGAGAGATGGTCTAGTGGTTAGAGCACCAACTGCTCTTGCAAAGGACTCAGGTTCGATCCCCAGCACCCACCTGGCAGCTGAGAACCATCTTTAACTCCAGTTCCAGAGAAATCCAACACCCTCTTCTGACCTCTGAGGCATTGCATGACACAGGTCCACAAACCTGCATGCTGACAGTACATTCACACACATAAAAAAAAAGACACATTTCTACCTATGGCCAGGGGAGACTGCTGGGGCTGCTAACAATTAGATATCAGAGTGAAAAGAAAAATTAGGGGCCCACGCTCAAATGACTTGGGGTTACATACAATTAAGATTTTTAAACATTTATTCATTTATTGTTTACTTATTTATGTATATGCATCTATGTGTATGTTTGTAACAGTGCATGTGCAGAAGTCAGAGGACAACTTTCAGTTATCTCTTTCTACCAAGTGGGTTCCCAGGAATTGAACTCAGATTGTCAAGCTTGGGAGCAAGTGCCTTCCTTCACCTGCTGAGCCATCTGGCTGGCCAAATTGTATATTTTTAATAAGAGAACTTCTCTAATTCATTACCATGTCAATGTGGGTTTGGTTTTGAGAACTTCTAACACACACACACACACACACACACACTCACGAGTCACATTCATGATTGTCAAGTATACAAGCATCCAGAATGGCCATGCTTCAGTGTATATAAATAGAACTTGAACTTCTGGGTCAAAGACTTTGCACTGTCTTGTGTATACTCATTAATGTATGTATGCTATGTACATATATGTAGAGTCAATATCCAGTGTCCTCCTCAGTCACTTTCTTCCTTATTTTTTTGAGATAAGACCCCTCATTGCCCTGCAGCCTACTGATTCATCTGGGCTGGCTCAGCAAGTCCAGGGACCCTTCTGTGTCTGTCTCCCCAACTCCTGGATTATAAGCACTCATCACTCTCCCCAGATATTTTCTCCCATGGGTTGTGGGGCTCCAACTGAGGTCTTTGTGCTTATGTGACAAGCATTTATCTACTGAGCCATATCCTCTACCTGCTTTGCACTGTTCGTAATGATCTGTGTGATTTTCTATTTCTAAATAGAAGTTATGGGCTGGAGAAATGGCTCAAAGGTTAAGAGCACTGGATGTTTTTGCAGAAGACCTGGGTTCAAATCCCAATACCCACATGGCAGCTAAAAACTGGTGTAACTCCAGTTCCAGGGTATTTGACACTTCTGTTTTCCTCTGGGGGCATTGCATGACAGAGGTACAAAATAAGAACACTCATACACATAAATAAAAATAGACAAATCCAATTTAAAAAAGTCCCACTTAACAAAAACAGCAGTTATATTAGTCCATCGGTCTTTATTGTCCCTGTTGAATGTGAACATGACATGATATGAGGACAGTTCTGTGTTAGAAAGCTCTTGACAGAGAGCAGGAGAGCAGGCCTGAATCTTTTTAAAACTCACCCAGGGAAGATTTGCCCAGCTTCCCTCCACAAACTGAATCTGAAGGGAGCCTTGGAAAACAGCAAAAGGCCAAGTCCTTCACTAAAGAGGCCCCAGTGTCTAGGCCGCCCCAGGTAAAAGTCTCCAGAACAGCGTCTGAAGGGGAGCCCTGTCTCAGCAAAGCAGCCAGCACCCTGACCATTTCCCAGCACTGCCAGGAAAGCCTTCAAACTCCCCTGAGCTTCCCGTAGCAGAACAGCAGGAACCGGTGGAGGCTGGCAAACTGGCTGACCCAAACCTCAGCTGGCTCCTCTCTGTTCTCTGCATTCAGCCTTTTCTTTTTTTGCTGACATGGGGTTCCTGTCTTGGTTCCAGACTAAAGGAACCTACCACACCCAGAGGCTTCCCGGCAGTCCTTCTTCCTAAGAGTTATGCTACTAAGAGCCAGACAGGCAGGTCATCTGGGGAAAATAAGATCAACAGCAAGCCTACCTGAGTGAAAAGTGCTTACATTTCCCATAGGAAATCGGCAGCAGAGACGAAAGCTACACCGTGTGGACATCTCAAGAGAAGTCTCTTGCCAGATGCTGCCCAGATCCAGAAAATATTCCATGTTGTCTGAACCTTCCACTTTCCTGGGAATGTTAAGAATAGCATCTCACTCTCTCCCAAGAGCCTTATGTAAGAATCATTCTCTATAAGTTAGGGTAGAAAAAGAACTTAGCTTCAATATAAAGAAAATAAGTAAAATTAATTAAGATCTACCTATCATCTATTCACCAAACATAGGGTTACAAAGGCATTAAAAGATATCATATAAACATATTTAGTTTGACATATATACATTTATGTAGGAAGTAAGACACAAATAAATTTTAAAATACATTTGGAAAGTGGAAGAAAATACACCAGGATGTTTATATTCATTGTTGTTTGTGATGGAAATGTGGTCATGTGTGTTTTTTCTGATCTTCTCCCCCACCCCCACCCCAAGCTATAGTGTTAAGCATGAATTTGAACTTTCTGGTCAAAGCAACAATACATGTTGTATAAAAGAAAAATTATTCAAATTATTCAGCACTCATTTCTAAGGTCAATGACATTTCAATAAACCAATCCCATGGATCGCTTTTAAAGGACTTATAAGAATTCCTTTTTAAACGTGGGTGTGAATGTGTGTGGTATATATGTGAGGGGTATGCACACACCAGTGAAAGTTGGCACACCCATATGTATGTAGGGGACCAAAGGAGAATGGTGGGTGTCTTGTTCTACCACTTCCTGTCTTAGGTCCTTGAGACAGGGTCTTTGGCAGTCAGCAAGTCCCAGCAATCCTCCTCCAACAGAAAGTTAGGGTTCCAAGTATGTGTCGCCATTCCTAGCTTTTTACATGTATTCTGGGGATCTGAACTCAGGTCCTCAAGCCTGTATAACAAGCAGTCTTACCAGCTGAGTCATCTCTCTAGGCCCTGCAAGTAAATTCTTAATGGAGTTATTAGAAAAGCAAGGGGGAGGGAAAGGGCAAGCATGTGCAAACGCAGTGTAGGAAATGGAGTCAGAGCACTGGGCCACACAGGAAGCCATAGCCTCAGGCTCCACAACTTCCTCAACAGTGAAAAAGAAATACACTCAAGTGTAGCCTTGAGAGTCCTAAGAGAATACAGCCAGTATTTCAGGTAAGCCTTTGGCAGAAAGCACTGGTAAATAATCAAGAAACGGAACTTTATATAAGTTATTTTTCTCCTTCATCATCGAATGAGACATGGCCAAAATGTCAAAGTCATAGGATGAGTTACCACAGAAACTCAGATGAAAGAGGAAACTCCGTGTTGTTAGAGGCAGCGCCTCCCTGCCGGCAATGAGTGATGGAGAGTGGCTATTTGTCTATTTCTATCTCATCCATTCAAAGCAGCCTTTGCTCTCTCGTTCATAGATGCAGCAAATCTTTCTGATTGGCGTGGTGTAAACAATATTCCATAAATTCGGGCAGTATGTCAGCTCCCAAGAAGTGCCCCACTTACGGCTCCCAGCTAGTAGGGGAAACACACAACCCCAGTTCATAGGGGTGATCATTTTGGTCTGGGTACCACATTCAGATGGGGTTACTTTACTGCTATACTGGTGATTGGAACAGAAGAGAGACAAGATGCTTCTTGATTAAATACTGTGGTAACGATGAAGTATCTTGGCTGAACTGCTGTTTCCCACCCAAACCCTCTCCCTATAGACTTACCCTGAATATCCATGCTAATTAAAACTGTGAACTCTACCCTGCAGGGAAATGAAAGACAAATGCTTCTACTTTAAATAAGGAGGCTGGCTGCTTGGGAATATTATATATAAATAGATATAGCTTGTGACAACAGGATGTTGAAATCAGTTTAAAAACATAAATGGAGAATTTGGCCTTGACAAGGCTGTGAAAAAACAGATACACATGGGTCTGACAGGTGTAATGGTCCTGGTCAGCATCCTATCACTGAAGCTCCCCAGGCATGCAAGAGTACCTGGACCCCCTACAAACATAGGCTAGGGATCTGAATTCTTAAAAGTGTAAGTCTAGATCCTGGAGAGATAGCTCAGCAGTTAAAAGCACTGGCTGCTCTTGAAGAGGACCCAGGTTTGGTTCCCAGCACCCACATGGCTGATAACAACTGTTTGTAACTCCAGTTCCAGGGGACCTAACGCCCTCTTCTGACCTCCTTGGGCATTTTATGACATGGGTGCATTTATATACATGCAGGTATTACACTCATACACATAAAATAAAGTAATAAATAAAATATTTTAAAAGGGGAAGTCTATAAGCACAGAGACACCAACTGAGCCATTGGTCTAACAGAATGATATGTAACCTAAATGCTGCGTAGGAGGAGAATGGGCTGGTGATGGTAGCCTCCTATTAAGATGGTACATTAGGCATCCGTAAAAGTAATGGAACATTTTGAAAAATAAGATGATTTTGTGTGGAAAAGAAAAGAAACGAAAGAGAAGGGATTGAAAATGAAATGCCTGAGTCAAAAACAAAGCCTTGAAAGGTAATATGGGAAGTTGCAATAATACTTAAATATAGTGATAGATGAATCTTTCTTTTCTTTCTAAAAATAATATTTGCACTTACTCCTTTCACCAATAGAAGTAACCATCAAACCAGCTTCTGCAATGGTTATGTGGGTCGTATTTCACGACTTTACTTCGTATTCCAAAGGGATTTCAACAACTAATTGGGGTATGTTAGTGGCGCAGTGTTTAACACACAGGGTTGGTATTGCTACTTTAGAATGTCTTTTTAACCACAAACTTCTGAAAGTGGTAACTGTTGTTGGAGAGAAGAGGCAGCAACTTTGCAACTGGAAGCTTTCTGGCCCAGCGCTGACCTTGAGGAAAGCAATCAGGCCTCCTCTTCCATTGAGTTCAAAGCAAAACTGCCCATCGCCCCATGCTAAAAGAGCACAAACCACAAGCCACAGACTTAGCCACTGCTTCAATTTCTTCTTTCCTATTGATAAGTGGCATCAAGGTCTTCTTATTCTGGCATGAAAGAGGAAACTGGACACTTTTTGGGTTTAAAGAAACAGGGTCAGAGAAGGACTCAGAAGGAAGTGGCCATTGAGTAGCTGGCTTGTTCCTCACTCCTCCATTGTTGAGTGGATTCTGTGGGATCCGGAGAACTTTAGATATTGTGTTCACCCACAACTAAGCCCAGGCCAGGTACAGACCTATTTATAATTAGACAGGAGGGCCTCTGGGAGATACAGGCGGGGCAGAAGTGGTGGCTCAGTGGCATATATGATAGCCATTTTTAAAGCTTATACCATCAGAGAACCACATCCCAGCCTTGAGTAGGAGGTCAGTAACTCACCTCTTTTGTAAATTCAGTGTGCACACACTGCTGGTCTCTACTCTGCCCATAAAGAAGGGTGCATAATGAAAGGCACACGAGCTTGAAAGCAGAGAGAGCTGATTTCTGGTCCTGACTCTGCTAGTCACTAGCCGTGGGCTGTGGAGAGGGCTCTGAACCTCAGTTGTATTCTCCGAGAAGACAATAAAAAAGTGGGTGTGGCTTCCTTAGACACTTAACCAGCTGAACGGATATCACCTGCAACAAGTCCCAGGGTAGTGACAGGAAAAGGCCCTTATTATATCACATGAAGCACATACTTTCTACCAAGGCATCCATGTGCATGTGCATGTATTTACCTATACTGACCTGTCCATGCCATTACAAATGGTGAGAAACAGCTTTAGGCTTAAAATAAGCTAACATAAGGGCTTGGAGAGCTAACAATGGTTAACTCCAGTGCTAGGGGGATCTGGTGCCATCTTCTGGTCTCTGTTGGAACTGCAAGCAGGTGGTGCACTTAAAAGTGCAGGCAAGACACACATACCCAGAAAATACAAATTTAAAAAAAAAATTTTTTTTAAAGAGATAATACAGGAATCGTGCTGCCTGCTGCACCCTTCCCATTGATTTAGCCAATAAAATAACAGCTGTGTGACTGGCAGTGGGAATGACCACCATGGTTGTTAGACTGACAGAGTTCCTGAAGCCATGGGCAAGAGGAAGGTCAGCTGTTGTTCTGTGGCTTCAGACCTTTACGTGTCCAGAGGATTTTGATTGGGAATGTATCTGATTTCTAATGTGACGACCAATTTCTTCACCTATAAAACCCAAGATTTAAATTCATAGTAGAGACAGGAGTTACTCTAAATGGAACTTCCAGAATGCGTCAGACCATGTGTTTATTGGGTAAATAATTGAATGAATGCATAGAGACCTGGTTTGGAAGTAAAATGCTTCCCAGAGACTCTTGACTTTGAACTTTTGGTCTCCAGCTGCTCAAACTCCTTTGGGAAGTTATAGAACTTTTAGGAGATGGGGTTGAGCTAGAGTAAGAGGGTTGACTGAGAGATAAGCCTTAAAGTTTTATAGCCCAGCTGTGAGTTGAGTTCTAGGTTCTCTGCTTCTTAGTCAGGCAACATGTAATCAAGCAGCCTCCTCATTCCACTGCCACAGCTATGAGTGTCCAAGAATTTAAACCATCAACCAAAATATTTGGTTCATATGACACAGGGATTCTTGAATTCAGGGGGATCTTCTGCCAAGCCTCGTCCCACCAGCCTGTGGCAGAGTCCACATAAGAATTGTTGTAAGGAGGCAGGAGGCCAAAAGAGGGTCCCTTGGCTCTTTGATGCTTGAGATATCACTTTGGCTGCTGCTACCTCAACATCATCTTCTCCCTGGCTGAACTAACTGCCGCCTCATCCCTAAGGTGAGCTAAAGTCAGACATCAAGCCACCTCTATGAGCCACGTGACACAATCAGACGATATGCCCTATTACAGTGGACACTTTCCACTTAAGGAAATGGTATTAGTGCAGGGACACTGGGAGATCGTGACATCAAACAGACCTGGGTGGGAGTCACATATGTGCCACATGCGCTGTGCAGATGATGGCAAGCTGTGAAACAACTTGGCTTCAGTGTCTTTGTCTAGAAGATGGGGTTCCTAGAAGGATGGCTGTCACATGAGAAGTTAGGAAAGGCCTCATGGCCTGTTCAGCATGGCATGTGACTTGCCATCATTTTTCACAGTGATGGGATCTACATTCAGGGGAACGATGTCTATTCTCAAGCACCATCCTTTCCTCAATGGTGATTTATTAAGGCTACTGTAGGACAGGAGCCGTTCAAGGAACATGGCTACCATCAGTAAGAAAACAGACAAATTTCATGACTTTATTATAAGAAAAAGAAAAGTTATAATGTGTTTGAACATTAATAAGTGTTCAAAAGGATAAAAATTAGGGGTGAGGAGGTCCATGGAGTGACTGTAAGAACACAGTGGCCAGACAAGGTACCTCACCTGAAGCAGATGACAACATGACTGGAAGTCAGTGGGAGACAAAGGCATGCAGGTTTCTTGGAGAAAAATATTTCCACAGAGGTGGCAGCAGAGGTTCAGAAGTTGAGAGTACGCTTGCATGTCTGCGGGACACAAGAAGTATAGAGGGAAGGAAGAAAGTGCCTGAATATGGGCTGGGCAAGGTAGCTGGGGATCAAGTTATGAGAGAAAGCACAGACTAAGGAAACGAGAGCTGTGTCGATCAGCTCTTGCTCTATAACAAATAATTCTGAAACTCAGTGACTTAAAATAACAGAACATATTCATTAGTTCTTTATAGTTCTGTGAGTTGAATGGAAAGTTTCTTTTCCCCTGGGTCAGCTCAGCTGGGATGGGAGGCTGCAGCCAGGCTCTGAAATCTGAAGGGCCAGGCTGTCTGACTTGATGTCCCTTGAGACAGAAGACCAGAGATGTGGTTATTGATTGGGCTAATGCTGCTACCCCAGGAGAAGGCACAGTGAGACCACCCACCCTCACCTACCTGATGTTTGAACAAAGAACCCCCCAATCATGTTTTTCCTATCTCTACATACTGCCCTTGAACTCTGAGGTTCTAGAACATACCATTCAGGATGTGTGCTGCATGGGTCCGTGAATGCATGAAAAACATGGTCCATAGGGAGCTTTGTAACTTAAAGCAATGTTTACCTTCTCTTGTCTGGAGACCATGATAAAAATGGAATTAGTAAGTGAGGAATGTGGTCGCCACCTGCTCTCATTTTAGCACACGGCGAGCTTCTGTAATCGCTGTGTGATTGATAATCACGGAGGAACAAGCTGCTGAGAATTGAACTAACTCTCTGTGAATAATTAAAACAATAACAAAACAATAAACAAAAGATCTTAAGGTAAAATTATTCAAGAGTCATTTTTCTTTTTCTCTCCTTTTCTCACAGAAAATATGATGCTGGCATGCTAACCGTGTGAGACAACTTGGCCCACAGACAGCCACAAAGCACAAAACAAAAAAAACAAAAAAAAAACTCAACACAAACTCAGAGAAGAAACAAGAATGGTGTTTTCCTGGCATCTACAAGAAGCGCTTTATTTTTCCTCTAGACTTCTTTTCTAAAAAAAACAAAAACATAACTAAAATGAACATTCAAATGAACGACACGAACTTCAGGCGACCGACATCAAGCATGTTCCTTTATTAGGCATAGGACAGGAAGAGCAAGAAGGAAGCTGAAGCCAGCAGTATTTGGGGAGGATGGAGAAAATGGAGCACTCAGCATGTAGGGGAGGATGGAAAGGCTGGACCACTCAGCCTGTGCAGGGGCTCCTGAAACTGTGACTGAAGAAGGAAGGGAACTACTTTCTACTTCCCACCTCGAGAATATCTCATGCCTCTGAAGGACACCTTGCCTTGTTTCTTACCTATCTAGTTATCTAAGGAATGATTTGCAAAATTTTATTTGTTATAATCTCTAAAGAATTGCTTGTATAGCTTTGGCAAGGGAGTCAGCGACTGGTGCTTTTGGGACCCACCGGCTCTGCCTACTGGCTGTACTGCATCTCTGATAGCACCACCATCTTGATTCTGTTAGGACAGGGTTCGGAGTCCCTTTCCCAGAAGTTGCCAAGCCTTGAACAGAAGTTCTGTTCGGACTTGAAACAATGTCCTCCAGGACTGGCTCAGCACAGAGAGGTGAACGTTTGCTTTTTATTCCCCAGCTAGGAAAAAGCCAGCCTGTGGTGGCGGTGGTGGTCATGGGGGGACCTGGTGAGTCAAAAGGACATCAGGCTATTCTAAGTAAGAGGGAATCACTTGAACTTCTACAATGAGAGGAAGAACTTAGATGCCAGCCATGCTTTCCACTTTCAAACAGGCCACCCCCAGAAAAGCAGAGGGACCCACAACTAACCAACCCAACCCCAGGAAAGGTACCCCAAGATGATGGGGCTGGCAGTGGTGAAGATCAAAGCATGGGTCGGGGTGTGCCCATCCTTGTGGGGCTTAGACTAACTGGCCAGGCTGCCCAGGCGCTCCTGGATGAGCCTCTCGCTGAGTACCCACAGGGCCCGGGCTGTCTCTTCACTTTGAGCTTCCTGAGATGGCAGGCAACGGCAGCAGTTGTTGAAATACATCCCTCCAGGGCCCTCCAGCTCGGGAGCAACAGCACAGTAGACGGTGGTGGCAGCTCCTTGTTGCTGGAAGTCAAAGAAAGAAAATAATTTTAAGAAAATGCAAAATAAGACAATGTCATTTTGTCCATCCAGGAATCTGGGGGCCTCTCTCTCCCCACCAGGCATCGACATAGTAGAGGGCTCTGAATTTCAAGCACGTGACTGCAAAAGGAATGATACGTCTTGGAAAAATGAGTCCATAAACTCTGCTTGTAAAGCTGGTGTGACTTTTTACACCTCAGAGAGGAAAAGACTTGGGAAATAAAGACACATTTCAATACATCCCACCAGGCACCTTTTCAGCAGAAGAGAAAAAGATGCCAGCCTTCCCAGCATCTATCTGACCCTCTGACTTCTCAGTGTGGGATAAAACTTGACACCAACTTTCTAGAACCTTCTGTCCAAAAGAAATCAAGCAGTCTTAATGATCGCCCATGGAGGAGGGAATTCAAGAGGCGCTGATGCCAGATCTCTCCTTCATCCTTTGTCCTTGGTGCTATAGAGGATGTAATGGGTTTGCAGTTATGTTGAGATGTTTAAAACATGCACACATGCAGACACATGCTCTCATATGCCCTAAACTGATGCATTTATTGATTGATCCAGAAAACCTAACTAAATGTCATATTTGTTCCAATCTACACAGAGATAGGCCCCAAGGACAGAGGCCCATGTCTTTCTAGCTCACTCCAAAACACTATATTACTATGAACAGAACAGATCATTTCTGGTCTCCTCTGCATTAGCAGTTGGGGCTGTGGCTAGGGGTGTGTGAACTGACGGGGCACCATGTCATCCTGATTGACAGAATATTGCCAGGAATCCTATAAAGAGGGCAAGAAATCACTTTGCTTTGCAAGCCATAATTAAAAATAATAGGCTGCTGTTCATAGGGAGGCACGGTACGTCTGACTCTAATTTAAAAGCAGTACCGTTTATCTGGCATCTTATGATTATTTATGTATATCACAGCCCTTGATGCATCAACTAATTATCAGTTGGTGGGAAGTGGGGTTGCAAACCATGACGGAAAGGTACCCACAGATGTCGCCTTCAGGAAAACATTAGGGTTATTTGCTTGTAGGGGAGAAGGGTTTCTATCCCAACCAAGCTTTACCATTTTTTTGGCCCCTACATGGTTTAAATTGTGTCATATCAGACTGTCCCTGGAACGTCGTCCCCCTAAATGGCTAGACTCATTGGAGCCATGGTCACTCTGAGAACTAGGATCCCAAGGTGTTATAATTTTAGGGAAGTGCCAAAAAGCCAGTTTGGGTTTTGTTCCATGTTGGCTTCAATACCAGGGTCTGTGGTCATGTTTGAATTGGTCAAAGGCAGCCAGGTAGCCTGACTGGGGGAGGCGTAAGAAGGCACGTGTGGCAGACACTCAACGTCTAATAACACCCGCCTGCTTGAGACCAATGGACAAATACCACTGGTCTAATATCTGAACACCAGACATGGATTGAGCTTAATAAAATACCCAATGGTTTGGTGTGTCCACAAATCCCTCAGCATGCTTTCTCCCCAAATAACTAGTTAATATCTTGGATTCAACTATTTCTTTCTCAACTGACTGGCATGGCTCAGTTCAAATGGAAAGGAGGTGGTCAGATTCCCTTTCACTGAGCCATTATCCCTAAAGAACTCTTAGTTGAGCTCCTGGTGTGTTTATCTAAACACCTGTGAGGGGTTTATCAGACTCTTCTGCATCCGGTGAGGGAAAAGGGGGATGAAAAGCACCTCTAAAGATAAAATGGAGAGGAAAGATTCTCATACAACTAGCTCAAGCCAGTCAGCATCCTGGCCGCAGCTCTCCGCAGCCTTCAGGTAGAGGGACACAGAGCTTTGCAGGAACTTCAGGATATTCATCTTGGGTTTCCAAATCCAACAGAATGATCAGCCAAGTGGTGGCTGAGAAAATCCACCTCCAAGTCAGGCCCTTCTTTCCCAAGGCCTAGAATGATTATAATGGTAGATAGCAGTTATACTATCTAACAGGCTGCCTTCTCACAGCTCTGACAATCCTGTCACAAGGGAAGTCATTGGGAAGGCCCAAAGCAGAGTCTCCAAACCCAACATAGCTTCTGGCAGCTATGACCCTCTTACCTGGTAATACACTGTGTGCTTGCATTGCTGTAAAGTTATTTTTGCAAAGAAATTCTCCAGTCACCCTGATGGAGAATTAAGCTCATTGGGCGCTGTGAGGGGATGTAATTTTTCCCTCTGTGGACAATACAAATGATTGCAGTTGGGCTCCCGTCACAAAACCTACATTTGGCTGACATACTCGAAGACATATTTAAAAAAAAAAAAAATTCATTGTTTTGTCGAGAGCTGGCTTTGAATCCTTGTCATTAGGTTTGGGGGGCATGCAACCTAAATCCCATCACCGATGGCCCTAGTTTTGTAAAAGAACACAGCATGGGGTACAAAGACCACCTTCACTACCCCAAATGGTATTTTTTTGGCAAAGTCTCCCTTTCTAATAATTCATGCCTGGTTCCGATAGATCTTGCTTTATTTTCTTTTCATGGGGGACAATCAAGTGGCTGCAATATCTTGTTTGGTCCCATGCCCACTACCCTTGAGCTTTTTGGAGAATCTTCTTTTCAGCCATTCCAATAGCAAGCCCTGAGTGACATCTTTATACAATCAGAAGTGACGACAATTTAATAACGTGTTCTCATTTTTGGCTCATCAGGCTGAGACAGGGCCACATTAGTGAGATCTCATTAGTAAACAAGCCGGTACAGCTGATAAAAGATGAAACATTTTTAAACTGATAAAGAAAGGTGTTTTTTAAAGGAGCACTTTAATCACCATCAAATGACTTTCATGCCACTTTGGGGGGCATCAGTACACAATTCAGAGAAGATGAAAGAGACATACAAAGCAAATAATGTTAACAACTCTGGTGTAAAATATTTGAAGGTATGACTTGCCATTTGTCAACATTGCTTACTGATCCACTGTGATAAAATAATAACCCATTGACATATAAACATCGGCTGGAGCTGTGGGTTCTCAGGAGTGCTTTTTTTCAGAGCAATTTATCAGATTGCATACAACTTGCTCATCACAAGAAGCTGGAGAAAGCAACACCTCCAACCCCTAGCAACGGGGGTGGGTTTGGATGTTGATGACATAGGATTGAGGATTTCTGGGAAGCCCAGTAGTATCCTTAACTGTGCCCGAATGCCATTTCCAATCTAGTTAAACATTAGCAAGTGGCCAGAGGAGAACTGTGCCATCAATTTTAACTGTGTATATAAAACTACCCAGGATTCTTGTTTATAAGCTAAGCACATCTTGGTAATACAAGTTAATTGTTCTCTTTCAGAAGTCATTTTTCAGAATTGTATCTTCAGCCTCAGAAAGCTAGATTATAGGAAGGAGTTGCTGTTGGTAGTTGAGACCCTGAACTTTAAATGAGCCATCCTTCCAAGACCCTTCATTGGGATGAAAATGTTAAGTAGTTGCTTTCCATCAACATTTACTTGATAACTGCTAGCCCTGAATTTGTAGCCGTCAGCACAGAATACAAATGGATATTGACTTCTTTAAAGAAAAAGGTGCAGAGGTTTCTGATAAACAACATATGATAAAAAAAAAGATTCCACATATTGATATCTGTAATGCATTGCCTACCACTATGATAGAATACTTGTATTCTGATAAGAACACATTACACAATTAATGTTTAGTTTTCAGGTTTCTCTACTTTAAAATGCATGCTTATTTAAAAGAAAGAATAGATTCCTGTCTTAAAGTAGATGTAACAATGCATTTTAAAATAGACACAATATCATGGCATATCTATATATTCAACGAATTGCAAGAGCAGTAGACATTTGAAGATTGCTTTATTACTGACATATCCATATCAGGACATTGCACAGCAAATGCTGAATTAATCAATTTATGTAAAAAGTATAGAGTCAGGAAAGCGAACATGCCATGCAAGCTAGATTAGGCCTGGAGCCCCAAGGGCAAGGAAGGGAGGCAGCCCTTTAGACAGGTGAGCAGTGCGTGCAGAGCTGACAACCAGGACAAAGAGGTAAATAGCAGTGAGAAGTTTTGAAAAAGAGGACAGACAGGGGCATCTTCAGACCCTCAAACTGTTCATTGGTGCTCATCTGTGGTCTAGTAAGCTAAGCAGATACCTTCCGAATACAAAACCAACATCTGGTGGGCCTGTGATTATTATGGTTTAACCTCTGGTTGAAAAGACAAAAACTCTGAGGGGTGATATGGCCCAGTTAGCCACCCAAGAGCAATCTCTTCAGAGGAGAAACTGACCACATTTCCATCAGTTCATAAAGCAAAGCATTTAGTACGAGCATGAGGACCCCTCCGAGCAGAGTGACCACCATCACGGAACGCCCTTTCCCTCCACTACTGCTGTGTAATTGAGTTACACAATCAGAGAATGAGCCCTCATCCTGAAACAGGCCAGGCTTCACCAAGATGGCAAGGAGGTACTAGAAGCCAACAGACACCTCTACTGGAAAGGGCTCTCTCTGCCGATCTACACCGTTCTTCTGTCACTTTTGGTCAATGGTGACTATGCACGTGGCCATGATACCTGCAGATAGATTCATAAGCATCATCTTCTAATCCTCAATGCTGCTCCACGAACCGGGAGCCATCCCCATTTAGAGAGAACATACTTGGATTCAGAGATCAAACACAAATTGCCCAAAATACATGTCTCCAGATTAAGTGAACCCTTTTCTCCCACACAACACAAATACCGTCATGTTGCCCGTCTCCCCTTAGGTGCCTTCCACTTGGCTCGGGTTCTGTATACTATCTCACCTTCTTCTTCCCTGCACCATGCCTAGTCACAGAAAGATGCCTGGACTTGGCCTAAATTAAATGTTCAGGCTGTCATGTGTTCACATGAGAAAGGTTCAAAGGAGATTTTCCCATTGTCGATTTAGTCAGTGAGCTAAATTGAAATTATATCCATTTGGATTAACAAAAAATGCAGACTCAGCACCCTTTAAGTTGATTCAATAGCAGATGACCCCTTCATATAAAAAGCTTGCCTCATTTAAAATGCCACCTCCAGGCGCTGAATTTGCCAAGGTAAGAGACCTATCCTTTGAAGATAGACTCTGCAAGGTATGAACATCCAAACCAATGGAATAAACGGCTGCTTGCATGCCTTCTGTGCCCTTCCACTTCCCAGTAACACTCCTGTAAGAGAGTTTATAAGCACTAGGCTGGAAAGGGGCTACACTGGAGATCCCTTCCAGAGCCACCACTATCTTATAAACTTCCCCCACACCTGTGGCCTCCCATGGGTGCATGCTCTGACAAGATCCATCAAACTTACGGAGCAAACTGATCCAGTCCCTTCTTTATAGCCCCTAATAAATCCCTGGTAAATTAATTTCGACAAATTCCTAACAATTGATTCCTACAAAGGTTTTGAACAGTATAGACTTGGATACACACAAATATTTCCTGTAGGTATTAAAACGTAAATTTCTTTATAGCCTTGGGGAATTTTGCTAACACACAGGTAGCTCTTAGCTTCTATTACAAGAGGGAAATAATGTGTGATTTCTCTCTCACACACACAAGTGAAGAAGCTCTGGAGAGCAGATGCTTGTTTACAGGCCCTACCAGAGTGAGAGAATGTTCCAGAGGAGCAATACAGATAGATACACACAGCCTCTTTACCCACCGAACACTGTGGACTTGACATTGGCAGTGTTTACCTGTTATTGACAGGATTTACCTGTTACCACAAGTTTCTTTGCTAAACACAGCCTCAAACGTGTAGAATATCTCAGGTGCTTTTTCTGTTGATGCCCTCATGAAGGTGAATAGTGTTACTCTCCAGGTATAGGGACGATGTACCTACAGAGTGTGGACTTGATGGCAGTGTGTGAGAGAGAGCCAGTCCATTACTGTAAATGCAACTGGGCCGAGCTCAGGCCACAGCCCTCGAAGCTCCTCTTGAGTGAAATGAAGGTGGAGGGAAAAATAACATTTATCAAATGACAGCCATATGCTCAGACAGTCTCTGAGTGGACCTGAGGCCTTTCTTGTCTGTGATGAAGGCACCCCAAATGAGGCACTACCAAATCTAAGTAAGATCTCTGACAAAAGACAGTTTTCTAGCAAGATTGCCAAGGAGTTTTAAAAGGCTAGCTTGAAGACCAGGATGGAATGAGTTGGAAAGGCCCAAGAAGTATTGTTCTTATTCCTCTGAGAATCGTTTGTAAGGAAAAAAAAAAAAAAAAAAAAAAGCCCAAAGAACCACTGAATTCCAGATAGGAAGCTGAAAATTCAAGGCAGAAGAACATAGTTGATAATCCTAGTCTTAAATCCAGGGAAGGAATATATAGCTCATCCCAACCATCTTAAAGCATCCAGACTCCTGTTTGTTTTGAGAATGCAGGGAAGCCAGTCAACAGAAATGAAGGTCAGCTGACAGAATCTGTTTGCACACGAAGGAATTGCTCTAAACTAAAAGTTCAGAAGGAGGTCCTTTTCATATTTTCCTTACATCTGAACAGTTTTACCACAGATGTTCTGAGGGTTCCATGACATATTTATGCATGGTAGTAAAGGAATGCTTTCATCTCTCGAGATCTGATATTATTGTGAGATGCTAGATAGATACTGAGAGAGGGAGGTAGGGGGTACTTCTCATGAGAAGAGAGAAAAGGAATAGCTCAAGCGAGTGGAACCTCTATGGTTGACTTTTTAAGCATGCTTATCCACATTCCATTAGTGCCTGTCAACACTGTTCTAGAATTCATTGGACCTGAGGCATTCTCATTAGACATAAGAGAAGGTATTGTGGAATAGGTCTTACATATTCATGGCAGAAGTAAGTCCCTGGGTGTTCCCTGTTGATGTTACCTGTAAACACACTGCTCAAAGTGTAGCTCCTTTGCAGTTGGATATTTCTCTTGTGATATGGAAATTTGTACTGGGGTATCCATTCTTTCACAAGTTACTTTGATATGGTCAAACAGAAGACTCATCTAAATAAGCATCTCACTGATAACACCACCCTTCCACTTGGGCCTAATTTTCCAACTGGGCGACTGACCACAATGACAGTGCTAAACATGGTGGCGCACGCCTTTAATCCTAGCACTCGGGAGGCAGAGGCAGGTGGATCTCTGTGAGTTCAAGGCCAGCCTGGTCTACAGAGTGAGTTCCAGGATAGCTGGGGTTACAGGGAGACCCTGTCTCGAAAAGACCAAAAAAAAAAGAAGACATTTAACTGGTGTTAATTTGAAACATTTTACATTTTACTCAACTTCTTTAACCTCTGTTGTAGCTAGTTATATATGCCATATATATACATATATGTATGTATAAATATACATATATATATATATCTTTGAAACAATTGCCTGGCAGAAATAATGAGTCGGGTGCTGATAAAACATTGGAAAAAATGTCTTCCTAGTACAGGTGAAATACAGTTTTCCCTTTCTCCTCTGCACAGAAGAGCTCCAGTCAGTCTGCCTATCTTATTAGATCTTCAAGAAAACCAAGAGCTGACTACTTCAGGGAGGAGACAGGATTTCAAGGAACACCTCAAACAAACTGATCGGAAGTTGACAGTTTCTGCATACCTATGTCACATGCAAAGTGTATAACATAGAACTAAAACAATTGTGTGTGATGGGGGTGGGTTTAAAACACAAGGGTCTCTGATATGACCACATCATGGTAAGAAATGAACTCTTAATTTGCCCATCTTGAAGTGAACTAAAAAGATTGACCTTGTCATGATTCGGCTCTCAGAGGCTTCAGTTCTCACAGGCAGGCCCCCAGGTCCAGCCCCACCATGTCAAATTGGGCACATCCACATTAAGGTATGTGTGTTTTCTTTTGAGAACTCGTTGGCACAGATCATTTCTCAGGCTCTAAGATGCCAGCCTTGTTAATATTTCATTTAGAACATACTGTGGCAAGTAGCTCATTTATATTACTGTCATAATTAATGGTGACCGCTCAGGCACTGCCTTTACACAGAGAGATCTCTTCACAGTGGTCAAGGGGTAATGAGAGACAATAGATATTTCATTCACCAGCAGCTTGTTGCTAGTTAGTGGGAAATGATGGTGTGTGCTGTTGCTTTAATTGCCAGGGTAAATAATTCTGCCTCGGTGTTAGTGAGCATTTAAAGTACTTGATGCAAATAAACTGGAAACAAAACAAATAAAAAAATTTACCTTGATTATGCAACACCTTAGCCTAGGAAGTTACCAAGGTATGTTTTTTTTTAAAAATTGCATTCTATCATGCAAATATTATCTGAATATGCATGTGCTAACTACCCATCTACTGTATTTTAGGAAATACAATTAGGTTGCCTTTCTCTTCTACGTAGACTGTAAATAACTGTAGATCTTTCTTTTGCTTCCCTATGTAAATATATGTAAATACTAACAAGCTATGCATGCTGCTGCTTAGGCAATTTCAGGTACTTTTATAATCTGAAGGCATGTACTCAACTGGTTTGTTAAAGGGGAAAGGGGGGAAACTCTCTCAAACTCTTTAAAGATGAATAGAAATTAAAGATTTCTTCCTACACTGCTGTGGCTTCTTTTGTGTGCCCCCCCCAATGTCCTCACATGCTGGTCCCCAAATCAACAGCTGACTTCTCTGTCTTGAATTTCCACGTATTTTCTTGGGTGTTGGAAAGCAATTCTAGAATTATACATAGGCTTCTTTGGCTTTTTTTTTTTTTTTTTTTTGTCTTTTGACACAGGGTCTCCCTTAGGCCCAGCTGGCCTGGAGCTGGCTCTGTAGACCAGGCTGGCCTTGAACTCACAGAGATCCACCTGCCTCTGCCTCCCAAGTGCTGGGATTAAAGGCGTACACCACCACCCCCAGCTTGATTTTTTTTTTTAAGTTAGCAAAATAATCACGTGAAAACAATTCCTTGTGTCCTCTCCTAAGGCACCAAACACAGCCAAACATCCTATGAAAGGGTCCTGTTGCCCTCATTTCAAAGATGCAGAAACTGAATCACATTAAAATTAAAGGGATGAGATGAATAAATCCCATTAAAACACTGATATTTTTCCCCTACATACAGAAGATTTATGGCTTCATACTGCAAAAGGCCAGAGATTAAGTACTTAAGGCTCTGTGCCTCCCACAGTTTCTGTTGTCATGACTCAGCCTTCGTTGATGGTGGAGAAAAAAAGTCCCGGCAATATGCTCAGAAAGGAACACAACTGTGTCCCAATAAAACTTTATTTATAAAAATAAGCTGCTGGCCATATTTAGCCTAAGGCAACAGTTTGCCAACCTCCACTCCACACATTATCAAGACTCAGTACAACACTGGAATCCGATTCTGAGCGTGTGTGTGTGTGTGTGTGTGTGTGTGTGTGTGTTGGATGGAGCAAGGGAAATACTTTGATCAATTGGCAATTCTCTAATCTGGTTCCTGGAAGTACCAAGGATCTTGGTGGAAGTCCTGGAGTAATGAGGTGAGCAAAAATGAAAGTCCCTGAGCTTAGAAATCAAGCTGTCCGCCTCTGACAAATTACATTGCCAGGTTTCAATTTGGTTATCTTTTGTTTTTATAAATGGGGATGGAGGAGGAAAAGTTACGAAAGACAAAGGGTAAGAAAAAAAGAAAGAGGGGAAGAAAGAGAAGAAAGAACCGGAGCAGCTCTTACACCTTAAGGAGAAGGAAGAGACTATTACTGCAGGTATCTATGGAAACCAAGCAGCCCCCTCACTTCTTTAACAGTTAGAAAACAGCATTAGTGTTTGAAGATGTTTTGCACAGTGCGATGCTACAGTGTAAACGCATTAATTAACAGTTTCTTTCGAGACGTCTTTTATTGAAGTTTTCAAACTTAATTTGATGGCACGGGGAACGTGGAACCCTTGAAGAGTACTGTAAAGTTAAGCCTTTAGAAGCCGAGCCAGCTCGGGCATCGCATACAAATGTAAGTCAACTCTCCCTTCATTCCCACAGAGGAGACACAGCCTTTTGCTGCCTGTAGTTTTCCATTAACCAGCCCTCTGAGCTCTCTCCCTGGGCCTGGAAAGGCCCTTTCGAACCTCTACTGAGCAGGAATCGATACCAGCTCTTCTATTCTGGAAGGGCCTGGAGGAAGAGAGGAGGTCTGATTTTTTTTCAGAGTGGGTGGCAGTATGGAGCCAGGGTCAGGGATATTACAAGTGAACTCCCTCTGCTGCCCCCCAAGACCAGACTTCAATCTCTTCACCTATGAAGGTATAATAATGGGGTCTTGTGATGGCATTTGTCATCTCCTGGATTAGACAGCAAACACAAGTTCAAAGGTAGCTATGCTTCTATTTATTGTGAGTTTAAAGAAGGGAACATTCAGGGTTGGAGATACGGCTCAGTGGTTAAAAACACTGACTGCTCTTGCAGAGGACCTGGGTTTGATTCCCAACACCCACATGGCAGCTAAGAACTATCTGCAACTCCAGTTCCAAGGGATCCGACGTCCTCTTCTGACTTCCCCAGGCATTGCACCGACACAGGTGCACTTACATACACACAGGTGCACACAGGTACACTTACATACACAGAGGTATACTTACACACAGGTGCACTTACATACACACAGGTGCACACAGGTACACTTACATACACATGGGTGCACTTATATACACACAGGTGCACTTACATACACACAGGTACACTTACATACACACAGGTACACTTACACACAGGTACACTTACATACACATAGGTACACTTACATACACATAGGTGCACTTACATACACACAGGTGCACTTACATACACACAGATGCACTTACATACACACAGGTGCACTTACATACACATAGGTAATACACATGGCCTCTGGTTCATGCTTCCCTTCTGAGTATGGCCGACTTCAAGTTTTAAAGGGTAAAAGAACCTCATGTAAGCCCAGAACTGACCATCATGGTGGGCTTCCCAGAAAGCCCATTTTTAAAAGATATCTTATTATTTTTTTTATGTGTATAAGTGTGTTGCTTGCATGTGTGTAAGTGTACCCGTGTCATGCAATGCCCACAGAGGTCAGAAAAGGGTGTTAGATCGCTGGAACTGGAGTTACAGATGATCGTTAGCTGGCATGTGGGTGCTGACATGCGTGTCCTTTGCAAGAGCAGCCAGCAATCTTAACTCTTCAGCCCCAAAAAGCCCGTTTCACAACTAAGCTGTGTTTCTGAATTCTAATCTTTGAATCGCCTCTTGGCCGGAAACTCCCTTCCTGGTGAGCCTGCACAGTACCTTTCCCTTCAAGACCAGGAAGAGAGATTCCAGCCAGCAAATCTACCTTGAGGGCCCTCCCTATACAGACTCTCCTGGCCCCACCCCTTCAGGTCTCACTCACCCAGGGACCATCTCATCCTAACAGCCACTTGCCAACCCTTTGCTCAGCTTGGAATCACCCTTGTAAATACATCCTGAATTTTCCACACAGGGAGAGTACAAGGCTTCACTGCTGCCTCATGGAGGGCTGGGGAAATCCCAGCTTTCATCCACAGGATCAAGCACAACTGTGGAGAAGGTAGAGATGGCTGCAAGCTCCCGAGAACCTGTTACATATCCTTTCTGAGTCTCACCAAAGCCTTACCGAACTAGGTAGCGTTATGTCTAAGGAAGAGGCAGACACTAAAGTATTGGAACTAAGATCCATGCTTCATTCATCTCAGTTCTCAGATCTACATACCTCTTCTCGGCTAATGTCCTTTGCCATTGCAAAAGGATTCTAACTACAAATGTACTGGGCTATCTTCCTAGCTATCACAGGACCCACAGGGCCCCTGGGTCACAGGTTGAACACATACCTAGGCCATTCTGGAACCATGAGTAAATGTGAAAAGCTAGCACCACAGGCTCCATGAAGAGCTGAGATGGTCCCTGCCTGGGCCATTGACCCCTCCCTCTTGTAGTGCATTCTCTCTACAGAGCCTCAGGGACCTTCCTTCTCTGTTCCAAACTCAGTCACTAGGTCCTGAACATCCTGCCTCCAACTCTACGCCCTCTCCAAAGGTATCATTTCTGCCTATAGGGCAGTGACTCCGCTGTCCCAGGGAAACCCAAGGGATCCTGTAGGTTGGCAAGGCTCTGGCTAATGGCTTAGCATATGCAGGTCAGGTGGCACATCCTGATGGGCCAACAGTGTTTGGAACTCTCCTGCCCCTACAGTTTGAAGAAATGCTGAACTCATGATAATGGGGTATACCAAGGAACTCCTTACTCCGCCTTTCCCCCACTGGCTGCTGCACCTGATAGGATTCATTCTCTCATAAATGCCTGGCTTCTAAAAAGGAAGGAGCACAAACACACCCTGCTACCGAGCATGCTGTCAGCAAGAATGCAAGCCGGTTGTGTCCTCAGAGTGTCAGGGTGGTCAAAACCTGTCCTCTGTGAGCAGTGTTCTGGAGTTTTGAAATTGGGTGACTTTACAGGGAAGCCCCTTTAATTTATGAGTGCTAGACAAGGAACAGAAGGTTTCCCCTAGCATTCTGGAGATGCCAAGAGATGGGAACTGTATACTGCATTCTTGCAAGAGCCCTTTGGAGGTGTTATCATACCATTTTATTACTAGAAACATCGAGGCTCAAGCAAATAAAATGCATTAATAACAACTCATTTTATTTAGTTAGTTATGCCTAAATGCTACAGATTTGTGTATTTGGGGGTTTTGTTTTCAGACAGGGTCTTATATAGCTAGTCTAGGCTAGCCTTGAGTTTGGAAATATCCTGGCTGGCCTTGAACTTTAGATCCTCTTGCCTCAGGCCCCAGAGGGCTGGAATTCTAGGTCTGACCTACCACGCCCAATTCCATTCCTTTCTAATGCTGACTGAAGGGAAATAGCCTGAAGGATTCATTCAAAGACAACCCTAAATTGTACAGTCCTTTGACAGGTTCAAGAGCAAGAGGTGGTCAAAACCTGAATGGTCACTTGGCCCCTGCTCTGGATACCAGCATCCTAACTCTCAGGAATGTGACCACAGAGCAGGAAAAGCAGGCATACCACACCCTGCCAGTCAAGACTCTAACATCTTCAAAGCACACCCTCCAACAACAAAAGACAGCTCAGCCTTTCCAAGGAGCCAGATTCACAGGAAGTGTCTTATGGGGGCTACCTTGTTTAGAGCATTTCTATTGGACAGATGTGAAGTGGAGGCCCACGAAGGCAAAATATCTCAATGCCATAAATCGGCTTGGATCACACTTGCCCTTGTCCCTTGGCTAGACTTCTCAAGCCACAGAAGTCAGGTCCTTACAATGATACCTGTCACTCAGTGGTGGGATCAGTGTCTCTAGTTTTAGAGGTCCAAAGGGCATCCTGGAGTATTGGATGTGATGCTGATATTGTAATGGTGGCCAATGTTTCACTTTCCTGTGAAGAAATAAGAGGAGGGTGGATTCCACTGGCTGATTATCTAAACTAGTGAGCAGAGACTGGAGAGATTTCTATAAAGGAGTGATTCCTGAGACAGAGGAAACTTATGAAGGGGAGATTTCTTTCCTTTCTTGTCACTAGCATTTACTAATCTTTAAAACATTTCTTGCTCCCTAAATTTTAGTAAACAACTAATTGATTTAGATCCACAACTGCTCCAGAGTTTAGCTTTTTTTGTTTAGGGGGTACAGGAAGGGTCTCATGTAGCCCAGGCTGGCCTTGAACTGGATATGCACCCAAGGAGAACCTTGAACTTTTTATACTTATGCTTCCACCTCCTGATCACTGGGATCTCAGATACATTCTACCATGCCCATCATGCAGTGTGGGGAGTTGAGTTCATGACTTTTGCATACAAGGGAAGTAACTCTACCAACTGACCCAAGTCAGTTGCCAGTTAGATTTTTAGTTCTTAATCTCCAGATGTTAAGAAGCTGGACTTCCTGCCCGGCCTGGTAGCGCACGCCTTTAATCCCAGAACTAGCATTCGGGAGGCAGAGGCAGGTGGATCTCTGTGGGTTCAAGCCCAGCCTCATCTACAGAGCAAGCTCCAGGCTGGCTGGGACTAAAGGTAGACCCTGTCTCATAAAAGAAAAGAAAAGAAAAAAAAAGCTGGACTTCCTGCCAATTGGAAAGTCAGAGAGTCTCATAGGTAAAGCCACAGTATCCTCCAGCACCATGGGGAAGGGCTCTTGTTCTGAGTGCCCATCTCTTCACCACAGTGAGTCAGAAGTGCTGGGAACACACACGTTGTGAAGCTATGTTTTCTCTGATGTCTGAGAATGTTGACTATTGCCTTGCTAAATAATCAAAAGGCCCAGATCTCTACCACACTCACTCCTGTCCATGACAGGGAAGAATCTAATATGAATGATGCTGTGGAAAATTAAGACTTACTTGCTATAAATTTCTTCCCTTTGATTGAATGACATGTCCATGAAAAACAAGCTTAGGGCCAACAAGGAGTGTTGGCAAATGTTTAACAACTAACTCAGTGGAGCAACAAGGAAAACTTATCCAGAGCATCTGCCTGCTCCTATGGTATAAATCCTCTTGCTGTGACCAATCTGAACACAGTTGGAACAGAGCAAAGCACTCAGCTCTGGAAAGCGGGCATGATGACATAGCTCTCACACTACGCTGGTGATGACCTCTGGGATACAACAGTAGGAATTATGGGAGGAATATCATGACCAAACAGGCCAGGACCTAATTGGTGTGAGTTGGGGGCTACTAGCAGTGAAATCATTAAATCCTAACAAATAACTATGTCAACCCCTCTTCCAAAAGCCTCTCATTGAGGGGATGGGCTCGGAATCCTACAGGGCAAGAGGAAGAGTTTCAGACAAGGCTGAGAGAGAGGAGAATGGAGCCTGGTAGGTAGAACATCTAGAGGGGAGAGATTAGGGCAAATGGTGTGATGGGAAATCCTGGGACTGTGAGTTATTTTAGAAGTGGTCTTGGAAATAGGTCTAAATAGGTCTAAATAGGTCTAAATGGGCTCAGAACTCAGTTCTTTACCCATAAGTCAACTGAGCAGATCCCTTTGGAATCCAGAAAGTTCCAAACACATCAAGCACATGCTCTTTTATTTCTTAAATATGTTTTATTGATGTTTTGCATATTTTATACATCATTTTTCAGTTCAATTTAGACACATTCCCCTTTCCATGCCCCCACCCCCACTCCTGTTCCTGCATTCTGCCATACATGTCTTGCATCTTTTTCTCAGTCCTTTTTTTTTTTTTTTACATTTTCCCCTTTAATTTTATATTACTTCGAAATATGCATACATAACCTCCACCCATATACCAATATTACAAAATCTGAACATAAGTGGTAGGTTAATTCTCAAGCCCATTAAGGGATTCACCTTTGAACCATACTGCTGCTTTCATATAAAAAAGAAATATAATATAGACGATGCTCAGTTTGCTTTGCAGCTAGGGATTTGGTGCTAGCATCCACAAATGAGGGACACCATACGTCATTTGTTTTTCTGGGACTGTGCTACTTCGCTTAGCATAATGTCTTCTAGTTCTATCCATTTACCTGCAACCTCACTGTGACTTCCTGTGACATCCCAGAGGGCATCCCCCACAGGGCAGCCAACTTGTTAAACAATAATGTGAGTTAGTGATTAACTGTCACCCTGACCCAACCTAGAATTATTTGGGAAGAGGGTTTTCATTGAGGAATTTTCTAGATCAGACTGGCCCATGGGCATGTCTGTGAGGGATTGTCTTGATTGTTAATTGATGTAGGAAGGTCCACCCCATTGCGGGTGGCATGGGTCCTTAGGCAGAGGCTCCTGAGTAGGGTAAGAGGAGAAAAAGCTGAGATCAAGAAAAAAAGGGTCCATGTATGTAGGCTCTCTCTGCTCCTGACTGAATGTGATGTTTCAAGTCTAAACCTTGAGTTCCTTGTAATAACGGACCCTAACCAGGAATTTTAAGCCAAAACGAAACAAAACAAAACAAAAAACAAACAAACAAAAAAATAAATAAATAAAAAACCTTTTTCCCCAAGTTGATTTTGTCTAGGTCTGGGTATTTGTCATGACAACAGACATGAAAATGGAACAAGTCAAGTGAACTTGCATCCACCTGAACTTAAGTCATCACCTGCTCTGTGGATTTATAATACAAACGTCTTCTATTTTCTCACCTCCACAGCCCACCTGTCTGAGGCAGCTGCATGTTTGCTGACAGACTATGATCTCACTGAAAGGGGGCCCAACACTTAACCCAGTGTGTGGCACTGGTTCTTAACAGGTATTTCTAGAGGGACAGATGAATAAATGATGCAATGTCATCTGGAAATCTAAGGAAAAAACAGACAATATAACAGCTTAAACTCTTTCTGCAATTACTATTGCTGAGGTTTTGATATAGTTGTTCTCTATAAGTTGTGGATCACACAAAACTTCACTTATACAAGGCTGGCTGTGCTTGGCTATCTCTATCCCTTCTCATAACACTGTGAAATAGACTGACTGTTTTCTTCCCAGGCTACAGAAAACTGAAAAAAGGAGGCACTTCCTGAAGTCTTAACAATTCCTAAGTAACAGTGATGATTTTTGAACTCAAGCCCTTGCCTCTAAAGGCCATGCTACACTGAAGGGATGGAATTAAAAGGATGCCTCTATAGGCCATAAGACTTTCCGCTTAACCCTGAACTTGGGAATTTCTACAAGACTCCCAGTCCATGGAGTTGGGATTTTGCCTGCAGACTTTAGAACAGAGGGCAAGTGGGGTCAGGGCTCCTTTCTAGATCCCTACCTCTAGGTAGGTGGAGATGGAGTCCTGCTTGAGGAGGGGAGGTGTAACCTCAACTAAGGCCTTGGCATTTTGCTGTCCTTTTACCCCCAAAGAGAAAAGACACTAAACTATTGCCACTTCTGCTGAATAGGGGGAGGCTTGAAGAAGATGTAGAATAAATATGATCTTTCTTCCCTTTCCTCCAAGCCAGTGGGGCTCACCTGGGTCATTCTGGCTTACCTGCATTAAAGAAAGAGGGTGGGGCTTATCTGCTGTACTGTGAAATTCCATGAGGAAGGGTACTCTGTCACATAGACAATTAGTTCCAAAGCAGATGTGTTGACTCCTGTAAGCTGAGGTAGAAAACAGAGATGTCTCTGTGATGAAAGCCCAGAAGGACTACCATCAGCCTGCTGAGCCTCGTCTGCATGTAAGACCCACAGGGTGCACATTGCAAGGCCAGGGTTACAGTCTGCTGGCACTAGGGAGACACTCCCACATCTATTGGTATCTCCTCAGTGCTGCAGGCTTGATTTATGCAAGCATAAAGAAGAATGAAACTACATGAACTACAGAAGTGGAAGGCATGATGTTAAATGAAATAACCCAGACTCAGAAAGCCAAATACTAGGTATGTTTCTCATGTATGAAAACTACATTTGTGAGCCGCCCTTTGCTCTTGCAGCCGGCACCTGGCACCATTGTGAGTCTGTGTGCAGGGGGCTCAGGCTGGGGTCTTGCTAAGACCACCTGAAGCCCAGGAGCCCAGACCTCACTCCAGACAGGTACCAGGGCACGGGCTAAGTCAGTGATATTTACCCCCATTCCCCCGCCAAGTGGAATTGAGGAGAGAGTATGCAAGAGTATACAAGGATTTTTTTTGGAGAACCCTCAGAACAGGAAGGGAAGAGTGGCTTAGTCTTCCAATATCCAATATATAAACAAAACTAAAAGCCTGAAACCTAGACAAGTCAACACTCAATAAACAAGGAGGGGGGAAAAAAAGCGTTGGAAGGAGGCAAGCAAAACAAGCCTTCAACATAGTGAAAAGGCATTTGTGATTGACATCTGAATACAGGCAAAAAAAGAAAAAAAAACCCTAAAAACAAAAAGTAAACCCCCATGCCTGGGACACAGCGAAGGGATAACATGGGAAAGGTGCAGGATAACTCTGCACCAAGGTCTCCCATCCCTGTAGGGGATAGCTACAATGGGATCCCCCTGGAGGTGACCCAAGAAACAGATCTTAGAGGAATAATTGCAGACTTATGCAGAGAAATTAAAGAAAACAAAGAAGAAGCCAGAGAACTAAGGAGAGAGAATGAAAAACTCAAAAAGGACCTAGAGGGATACAATGACAAACTTCGGAAAGAACTAAAGGAACAGAATGACAAACTCCAGAAAGAACTAGAGGGAGAAAAAAACAAACTCCGAATGGAAGTAGAAACACTGAAAAAGGAAGCCAACCAAAGAAGAAAGGAGCACCAAGAAGAGATTGAGAAGCACAAAGAAGAGATTGAGAAGCTCAAAAAGGAAATGGAGGTACTAAAGAAAACACAGGAGGAAACAAAAAAGGAATTAGAACACTCAGTCAATCAAGAAGAAAGAAAAGGAAAAAGCCTCAGAAGTAGAATGGAGGAAGCAGAACAAAGAATATCAGACCTGGAAGATAACACAGAGCAATTAAAAAGCTCAAATAAAGATTATGAAAAATTTAAAAATACACAAAAGTGGAACAACCAGGAAATATGGGACACTATGAAAAGACCAAACCTCCGCATCATAGGAATAGAGGAAGGAGAAGAATCTCAAGAGAATAGTATTGATCAGATCTTCAACAGAATAATAGATGAAAATTTCCCCAAACTAAAAATAGACAAGCCCATACAAATACAAGAAGCACATAGGACCCCAAATAGACAAGATCAGAAAAGAAACACCCCACGCCATATCATAGTTAAAATGCTAGATGCCCAAAACAAAGACAAAATTCTGAGGGCCACAAAAGAAAAACAAGTCACATACAAAGGGAAACCCATCAGAATTACAACTGACTTCTCGCCTCAAACCATGAAAGCAAGAAGAACATGGAGCAAAGCATTCCCTGTGTTAAGGGACTATGGATGCCAACCCAGAATACTTTACCCAGCAAAAATGTCGACTATACTTGAAGGAGAGAGAAAAATCTTCCATGACATAAACAAGATGATGGAATACATGTCTGGAAAACCAACTCTTCATAAAATACTTGAAGCAATTCAAAGGGCAGAAGAGAGGAGCAACAATCCTCAAACACCTAGGAAAAGAAACTAACAAAAACATAACCATAGGAGCAAAATCAAAGGCTAGAAGTCCAAATGGATAATAAAGTGAAAGGAAGCAACATCCATCTTTCAATTGTAACCTTAAATATTAATGGGCTAAACTCCCCAATCAAAAGGCATAGACTGGGAGAATGGATTAGGAAACAAAACCCATCTATATGCTGTCTACAAGAAACCCATCTCAATTTCAAGGATAGGCACCAACTTAAGGTGAAGGGATGGAAGAAAGTATTCCAAGCAAATGGTACCAAAAAGAAAGCAGGTGTGGCTATTCTAATATCAGACAAAATAGACTTCAAAGCAAAAGAAATCAAAAGAGACAAAGAGGGCCACTACATCTTTATTAAAGGAACAATTGACGATGAAGATTTCACAATCATAAATATATATGCACCAAACACCGGTGCACCAAACTTTATAAAGACAATTCTTCAGGATCTCAAGGCACAGATTAACCCCAGCACACTAATACTAGGGGACTTCAATACCCCATTAAGTCCCCTAGACAGATCAACAGGACAAAGGATAAACAGAGAGACATCTGAACTAAATGACACAATACACCAAATGGACCTCACAGACATCTATCGAATATTTCACCCAAACACCAGAGAATACACTTTCTACTCAGCACCTCATGGAACATTCTCCAAAATAGACCATATACTGGGACACAGGGAAAAACTCAACAAATATAAAAAGATTGAAATAATCTCATGCATTCTATCAGACCACAGTGCAATAAAACTCAATATCAACACCAGAATAAACCCTACATCCTACAGGAACACATGGAGACTAAACAACACTCTCCTGAATAATGAGTGGGTCAAGGAAGAAATAAAGAAAGAAATAAAAACATTCCTGGAACTGAATGACAATGATAAAACAACACAGCAAAATCTATGGGACACTTTAAAAGCAGTCCTAAGAGGGAAGTTTATAGCTCTAAGTGCCTACATTAAAAAAACAGAAAGAACACAAGTGAATGACCTAACACTGCAGCTAAAAATACTTGAGAAACAACAACAAATGAACCCTAAACGGAGCAGACAAGAAGAAATAACAAAAATCAGAGCAGAGATCAATGAAATAGAAACAAAGAAAACCATACAAAAAATCAATGAATCCAAAAGCTGGTTCTTTGAGAGAATAAACAAGATAGACAGACCTCTAGCCCAGTTAACCAAAAGAAAGAGGGAACAACTCCAAATCAACAGAATCAGTGATGAAAGGGGAAACATCACAACAGACAATGAAAAAATCCAGACAATCATACGGGACTACTTCAAAAACTTATACTCTACTAAGTTTGAAAACCTAGAAGAAATGGATGAATATCTGAAATCCTGGGAATCACCAAAGCTCAACCAAGAAGAGATTGACAGCCTAAACAGACCAATAGTACAGGAAGAAATCGAAGATGTAATAAGTAGCCTCCCAACCAAAAAATGCCCAGGCCCGGATGGTTTCACGGCAGAATTTTATAAAATATTTCGAAAAGACATACAACCATTACTACTTAAATTGTTTAGAAGGATACAAACGGAGGGACTTCTCCCAGAATCCTTCTATGAGGCCAGCATTACGCTACTACCAAAACCAGGGAAAGATACAACCAAAAAGGAGAACTATAGACCCATCTCCCTAATGAACACAGATGCCAAAATTCTAAACAGGATTCTGGCAAATCGCATACAGACTCACATCAAGAAAATCATCCACCATGACCAAGTTGGATTCATACCAGAGATGCAGGGATGGTTCAACATACGAAAATCAATAAACATCATCAAACATATCAATGGACTGAAGGACAAAAACCACACCATCATCTCAATTGATGCGGAGAAAGCCTTTGACAAAATCCAGCATCCTTTCATGTTTAAAGTCCTGGAGGGAATTGGCCTAGAGGGATCATTCCTCAATGTAATCAAAGCCATATACAGGAAACCCACAGCCAATATCATCCTAAATGGGGAAATGACAGAAGCATTCCCCTTGAAGGTAGGAACTCGGCAAGGCTGCCCCCTGTCACCACTCCTCTTCAATATAGTGCTGGAAACCCTTGCAAGGGCAATAAGGCAAGAAAAGGAAATTAAAGGAGTTCTAATTGGAAAAGAGGAAGTCAAGCTATCCCTTTTTGCTGATGATATGATTGTCTACCTAAGGGATGCTAAGAACTCCACCAGAAAACTCCTAGAAATGATTAAGAGCTTTGGTAAAGTGGCAGGATACAAAATAAATCTAGAAAAATCAGTAGCCTTTCTTTACACCAACAACAAGCAACTGAAGAAGGACTACAAGGAGACCTTCCCACTCACAATAGCCTCAAAAACAATAAAATACCTAGGAACAAACCTAACCAAAGACACCAAGGATCTCTACAACAAAAATTTTAAACCCCTGAAAAAGGAAATTGAGGAAGACATCAGAAGATGGACAAACCTCCCATGCTCATGGATTGGGAAAATAAATATAGTAAAAATGTCCATCCTACCCAAACTAGTGTACAGATTTAATGCAATCCCAATCAAAATCCCCAAGAGTTTCTTCACAGGCTTGGAAAAAAAAATCCTCAATTTCATTTGGAAAAACAAAAGACCCCGAATAGCCAAAGCAACCCTGAGTGAAAAGAGCAATACAGGGGGGATCGCTATACCAGACATCAAACTATACTACAGGGCTATAGTCATAAAAACAGCCTGGTACTGGCACAAAAACAGACCAGTTGACCAATGGAATAAAACTGAAGATCCAAACCTGAGCTCATACAATTTCAGCCACCTCATATTTGACAAGGGGGCCAAGAAGACACAATGGAGGAAAGACAGCATCTTCAGCAAGTGGTGCTGGCAAAACTGGATCACCACTTGTAGAAGAATGAAATTAAACCCCTACCTCTCACCTTGTACAAAGGTCAACTCCAGATGGACCAAAGACCTCAACGTGAAACCCCAAACTCTGGAGGTGATAGAAGAGAAGCTTGGCAGCAGACTACAAGACATAGGTGTAGGAAAAGACTTCCTAAATCAGACAGCAGCTGCACAAGAAATAAGATCGACAATTGACAAATGGGACCTCATTAAACTCAAAAGCTTCTGTACATCAAAGGAAGCAATAAAGGAAGTGAGGAGAAGACCCACAGAGTGGGAGGAAACCTTCACAGCAGATACATCTGACAAAGCATTAATTTCCAGAGTATACAAGCTACTCAAAAAACAAAGAAGAAAGAAAACAAATGAATCACTCAAAAGATGGAGCAAAGAACTGAATAGAGACTTCACAGAGGAGGAATTAGAGATGGCTGAGAAACATCTTAAAAACTGTTCAACGTCACTAATAATTAGGGAAATGCAAATTAAGACCACTCTAAGATATCATCTCACTCTGATAAGACTGGCCAGGATCAAGAAAACAAATGATATCAAGTGCTGGAGAGGTTGTGGGGAAAGGGGAACACTCATCCATTGCTGGTGGGGATGTAAACTTGTACAGCCACTATGGAAAGCAGTGTGAACCCTTGGAAGACTCAAAATGAGCTTGCCATTTGACCCAGTCATACCACTCCTGGGTACATACCCACAAGACTCATCTTACTGCAGAAATACATGCACAGCTATATTTATTGCAGCTCTGTTCACAATATCAAAAAGCTGGAACCAACCCAAATGCCCCTCAACTGACGAGTGGATAGAGAAAATATGGTACATGTACACAATGGAGTTCTATGCAGCGGTAAAGAAAGACAACATCATGAACTTTGCAGGTAAATGGATGGAGCTAGAAGATATTATATTAAGTGAAGTAACACAGTCCCAGAAAAACAAACGATGAATGGTATACCTTATCTGCAGATGCTAGCGCCAATAACCCAGTTGTAAATATTTCTTGTGGAGAGGGATGCATATTAAAAGAACAACAACAGAAAGACTGCATCAGAAAACTGACTGAAATGGTGAATCAGGAGGGGTAGGAGGGGCGGGAGAGGGACACTGGTCTATATTTGATTAATGTATATTTAATTGACATGAGTTCAACAAGTATCCAATTTTGCCCAGACTCTGCCTACAGGTTACATGGTGTTTTAGGACTTAGTAAAAGTAAATATGTGTATATTAAGCAACATTGGTTTAAAGGTTCTGATAAAAACAGTAATGCACCTTAGTTAATTGGAAATATAAATTGTTGTCATCCACATTAGTTTTACTTAAAATCTGTATAACAATAACTTTGGGATTGGCACTTACAAATGTTCTCTATAATTTTTCTGTTGTACAGTATCATCTTGTAGTATTCTTTTACCTGTAGGATGATTTAACTTAAGAAATTATGTTTGCTTCACAAGTTAACCACATACAGTCACCCAAAACAGTTTGGGTGAATCTGATGAAATCTGCACCTTGATTCCAGCCTATAGGTACGTGTACTACAACTGCCTTTTTGAGACCCATGGGTCAAAAAACAAAAGCCTAAAATAAAAAGGGGGGGATACAGATGTATACGAAACCTTTTTGTCAAAAACTTTGCAGTTCAAATCTTAAAACTATCTACGGGAAAAGATTTGTATGTTCCCATGGGTCAAAACACCAACCTAACGGCTGAGAAAGAAAAGACACAGCTTTGCATTGTGTAGAATGTACCAGGAAGTGCCAGCAGAAATGTTGGCCCGTCTGAACATTGAAAGGAAGAAAAGCATCAGACTGGTACAGGCATCAAACCCCTCTGTGGATCCTATTTGTAACAACTATTTATAATGAGTCCTAATGAAACTTACCTTCTAGGTGCCACAAAGTTTTAATATGAGAGATTTTTTTTTTTACCTCTCCTTCATAGAACAAGGAGGAATATGATGATGATGAGGTCATTCTCTAACTGTAAATTGAAGCCAACTGTCATAGAGGTAATCTCTTATAAAACTGGTAAAACCACCTTCTTTAATTGACTAATAGACATAGGAACTGTGAAAAGGATTATTCTCTATTCAGAAACAAATATAATACTAAAGTCTCCTTAAGCTGTGCACTTAAGCAAAATACATTAATACAGGAGAGCTCTGATATCAGCAATGGATTATTCTACCAAGGAGATGTTGGCCAGGGGATCCAAGCCCTCCCAAAAGGTATAGGCTTCTTGCCTGTAAACTGGGATACCTGCAAGAAGAGAGGCAATAAGGCCCTGCTGTCAAAGACCTGATGTAAGTATGGGAAAGATGTATTGAGACCGCACTTGCAAGTGTACAGTTGTTCTCTGGAATGCCAGAGAGTGTTACCAAAGGCCACTAAACCAATAAAGCAAATATAGGTCTCCTTGAGTCAAGCAAGACTCCTCCATCAGCAGCAGCTACACCTCACCTGCCTGGAAATACTGTGCAGCAGTGGCAGCCATATGCCTTATATCCCAAATCTAATTGGCTATTAGCTCTCTCCTTGGAGGAATAACCCACGGCTGATGCCACAAGCTTACATCCTCTAATGGTTAGGAGATGTTATAAGCCACAGTAAGACCCTGTCATATTTAACAGAAAAAAATGTAATTCATGGATTAACATACCATCCAAACATCTGTGTCTATACCAAAGTAACCTACCATAACAATTAGTACTGTTTAAATACCTATATATCTAATTGCTTGTGCTTCATTAGTAGGATCGAAAGGTTATTCCTGGACAAACTGTCAGCCCATGAAAGGAAACAGCCAGAATTGACCAGAGTCCAAGACAACAGCTCCAGAGAAAGTAGACTGTTTTGCTTCTCATCCACCTGTGCCCCTTTTCTAAGCCTAGGGAACAATCTGCGGAAGAGGGGGCATGGTAGAATGTAAGGGCTGTGATTGGGGTGAATGGTGAAACTACAGCAATATAGACTGGACACTTATTTGATCAACTTGATTGTACATACAAGCCCCCCACCTGGATGGTGGGACCCTTGGGCTGTGCGGGTTTGGGCACAACTGCTTGCAAATTGGTTTTACATGAAGGATACTTGTACTCATAAATTATTACTTATTGTTAAAAGTGAAAAAAAAATTTAAAAAGTAATAGAAAAAGAAGTATCCCACAGTTAAAAAAAAAAAAAAAAAGAAAGAAAACTACATTTGTGACATGAAAGTAGAAGGGAGGACTGTTTGGGAAGAGGAAGTGTCACATGTCATAATGAAACCTGTCATTTTGTACAATAGAATACACACCGATTTTAAAAAGGAAAGAAAATAAAAGAAGACTTCATTGACACATCTCTTGGGGATTCCATACTGAGCCTGGCATGCTGGGGAGTTCAACAACCATGAGATAAATGAATGAATGAATGAATGAGCAGGTGCATAGTTGGATGGATGAATAAGTGGACAGGTAGATGGATGGACAAATGAATGAGTGGACAGGTGGATGGATGAATAATGAATGGCTAGGCAGGTGGATGAATGGATGAATGGACAAGTGGATTGACAAATGAACAGATGGGCCAGTGAGTGGATGAATTAATGATTGGATGAGTGAAAGAAAGAAAGAATGAATGAATAAAGAACTGAACAAAGAACTGGAGAGCTGTTTGGGGGTACTGCTTGTCCCATTTCACATCGAAAGGGAGGCACACCTTGGAAATGACTCACTAGTGGTCACTCAGACTTTAAAAATAGACACATTCCTTGTCAGAGCTGGCAGAGGCAGTTTTGGTCCTGGGAGCAGAGCTTCTTCCCACCTAATATTGCACGAGGTGTTAACTACCTTATCTGGAAATACCCTATGACTAATTCCCATCCCTTATCTGGAGGAGAGGAAAACTGTCTGTAGTGCGAATGCCCTGGATTCTTGGTCAGTTTATGTAAGGCATTTCAAGCCATTGCGGTATTTAAAGCCATTTTTAGCTTAAATCACCTGATTGTGGTGAGCCCAGAAAACCTGATCTCTTGCTCCCTTAAACTCCCTGTTTTTCCACTAATTTGGTTGAAACTGGCTACCGCACTCTAAGTACTTCTCCATTGAAGAGCAGGCTTATAAGCACACATCCCCAAGATTATACAATTTTTTCTAATAGACACTTATTCAGTGAATTCTGCCGTGCACCCCCAGGCTTCTCAAGGCTCCATTACTTTGGGCTGATCCCAGCTCTGCCAGGTGGTGGGTGGGTGATATTTATTCTTTGTCACAGCTTGCTTGGTGGTTTTGTAGATTGAAAACTTTGCTGCTCAGCCCAAATAGGATTTGAGAGGAGCTTTTCCCAGATAATGTCTGCAGTGATCCTCTGCAGTGGAGGAAGAAGGGAGCTCCCTCAAGGCCTAAGCAGAGAAGAACCTTTCTTTGTGCAATGTAGCTACTTAGAAATACACAAAATGCCCAAAAAGCAAAAAAGCAGGTGTTAGGACTTCTCAGAACCTATATCCTGACTCCACTTGCAAATCCTAGTGGCAGTGGTTTGCTGCTCACAACAGAAGTCCCATTTTCAGTGTCTTTCCAGCATATATATATGTACAAATATATATGTGTGTCACCTTAAATACATGATTTTATTTAACTATGTGAACAAAGAGATTTAGGCACAATTCAAAAACATTTAGGTAACACAAATAGGTTAACCTTACCCATGATCCCCCATACTTTGTTGTAAAACGGCCAAGAAGATATGGTTTAGACTCTGAAGGATGTATGGTCACAACAAGTGAACCCCGCTTTTGTGATGAAAGTAGTTGTGATGTCTAATAAAACTTTATTTACAAATGTATCCAGGTAACAGGATTTAGCCCATGGACTACAGTTTGCAGACCCTTGTCCTATCAGAATCACCTAATTAGCCATCAGAGTTAACACCCAGAAGCTCATTTTCTAAATGATTCCCTCCCTTTATGCCAGTTTGATCTAAGTGGAACATAGAGGGACTTTTTTTAAGAGAGGATCTTCAGGCCAGGCATAGTGGTACATGTCTTTAATCCCCCAGGAGGCAGAGGCAGGCGAATTTCTATGAGACCAAGGCCAGTTTGCTCTACATAATGAGTTCCAGACCAGCTGTGGCTACATGGAGTCCCTGTCTCAAAAAAAGAGTGAGGGTCTCCTGTATCCCAAGCTGGTCTTGAACTTACTGTGTCACTGGGGATGACCTTGAACTTCTGGTCTTTCTGCCTTTACCTCTTAAGTGCTGGGATCACAGGCATGTACCACCATGCCTGGTTTATCCAGTGCTGGGGATTGAGCCCAGGGTTTTTATGTAGCACTCTACTAGCTGCTATCAGACTGCCTTGATTGGAACAAGCACTGTTATGAATAATTATTCTGTAGGAAATATGCTTTCCTAATAGTCAGATGCTTGTTCAGTATGCTTAGTCAGCTCTTCAGAAAGTCTGTGCTCCTTTGGAAGCTGTGACACCATGCTGGCAAGAGAAAGTGGCAAGGATCTGAGGAGACTGCTTGGTGGGCACCAGCACGAGGACATGAGTTCCATCCCCAGAACCCATGTAAGGGCCAGACCCAGTAGTATGGGTGCTGCCGTCACAACACTCCTATAGACTGACAGTGCTGTCACAACACTTCTATAGATGGGCGCTGCTGACACAACACTCCTATAGACAGACACCGCCATCACAACTCTCCTATAGATGTGCACTGCCGTCACAACACTCCTATAGACTGACAGTGCTGTCCCAACACTTCTATAGATGGGCGCTGCTGTCACAACACTCCTATAGACGGACACTGCCATCACAAATCTCCTATAGACATGCGCTGCCATGACAACACTCCTATAGACGTGCACTGCCGTCACAACACTCCTATAGACGTGCACTGCCGTCACAACACTCCTATAGACGTGCACTGCCATCAAACACTCCTATAGAAGGACACTGCCATCACAACACTCCTATAGACGGACACTGCCATCACAACACTCCTATAGACGTGCACTGCCGTCACAACACTCCTATAGACATGCACTGCCGTCACAACACTCCTATAGACGGACACTGCCATGACAACACTCCTATAGACGTGCACTCACTGAGGTCACAACACTCCTATAGATGGACACTGCCATCACAACACTCCTATATACGTGTGCTACCATGACAACACTCCTATAGATGTGCGCTGCTGTCACAACTCTCCTATAGGGGGAGAAGGAAAATCACCACTAGCAGCCCGATGGTCAGTTACTGGAGTACGGAGTGGGAAATCAACAGAAAACCTGCCTCCAAGTGGGGCGAAAGGTCAGGACTGAAACACACACACACACACACACACACACACACACACACATCACATCACACACATCCACATCCACACATCATCCACACATATGCATATCAGAGAGAAAGAGAGACAGAGAGACGGCCACAACCCCAGTGTTACCAATGTCTCCTTACTTGCATGGAAAATTATTTTCTCTGTATAGCAATTTTTTTTTGTTCCTCTTCACCTGCAAGTCTCTGTCAACTCTTCCATGCAGAATTTGAAGGTTTTTCTACTATGTGTCACATTACAGATTTGGATGCAATAAAAGCTATAATTATTGAGCATTTATGAGAAGTAATATTTTTCCTCTGGTGCATGTTAGCTCGACTGTGTGCACAGGTGTGAATACAAATACTAAGGTTGCTGCGTCTTTACCTTGGTGCTCCCTCCGTCAGGGAAACACAGAAACCAAAGGCGAGAGGCCCGAGCAGGCCCTGGAGGGCCCACACTGCTCTCCGTCCATGGCCCCTGGAGATCAATGTGGATCTAGAGGGGAATTTTGAAATAAAAGTGCTAATCTGCTTGCAGGATTAGACAGCAGACCTCTCTGCTGAGAGACTTGGAAGACTCAACCCGCACACGCGACCACGCATCCTAGAGATCCCGCCTGGCAACAGATGGCCTGCACGGGCTGAATTGCTGTATAAACATTTAACTGAAAGTTTGATTTCATAAGTGTGGAAAATTAGGCAAAACAAAAGGAAAATGACTCTCAGAGGCACTTCAATTAGTAATTTGTAATTTCTCTGACAATGCATGCTTCGCTCCATAGCCGTCCAAATATCCTCTGAGAAAGGAAATTTGGAAATCTTGAAAAGAAATCCACAGAGTCTAAACGAAGTGACATGGTTACCAAATTGAGGGTGCATCACTCAGGGACATGTGCTTTACCCCAGTGGTCACTGACACCCAGCTGCCTCTTAAACCACAGACAAGAGGTTAGCCAGTGCCTGCCACCCAGACATGGCCTCTCGGGTATGGAGGACAGAAGAGAACACTTACAGTCCTTCTGCAGACCGTCCTGCTGCACACATTCAACCCCCGCTCCCTTCTCTAGCTCAGGATTCCGTATGTGTGTGTCTGGTGCATCGGGAAAGAAGGAACTCTGCTCTACCACAGTCAACCATCAGCAGCCTGGAGAGGAGAGGGCAGAGCCACACAGGAAGTGGGAGGAGGGTCTGGTGCCTGTGGAGAGGAGCACGCTTTCCCTTCTGTGGGGAAGAGATAGCAAGCACCCAGAGATAGAAGGGACATACAAGGACCGCTAACTGGACTTGGTGCATCATACACGCAGTGAGCCTGTGGTAGAAAGTTAACTTGTTGAAAAACTGGCCCATGGATGGGAGAATGGGAGAAAGATGAGAGATGTGGTTTCCTGAGACTCAGGTTTCCTGTTCTTTGGAGATGCTGGTGGGTAACAAACAGATAGCACCCAGGTCAATAGATTACATGTTCCCAAAATGGCAATTGTCTTATTAATATTCATGATAATTTGACCATCATTACTATTCATGGGCTGAACTGTGTCTCCAAAAATACATGTTGAAGGCCTAACCCCTAATACCTCAGTATGTGAACTTATTTGAAAACAGATATAATTAGATTATATTACAGAAGTATTTAGTTAAGATGGAGTCACACTGGAGTTGGGTAGGTTCTTGATTCAGCAAGACTGGTGTCTTTGAAAGAAGAGGAGACAGAGCAGGGCGTGGTGGCGCACGCCTTTAATCCTAGCACTTGGGAGGCAGAGGTGGGCGGATCTTTGTGAGTTCAAGGCCAGCCTGGTCTACAGAGCGAGTTCCAGGACAGCTGGGGCTACAGGGAAACCCTGTCTCTAAAATACCAAAAAAAAAAAAAAAAGAACATNAAAAAAAAAAAAAAAAAGAGGAGACAGAGATACCTAGGGAGGGAGCCTTATGGGAAGAGGAGGAACAAATATGGCTGCGGGAGCAAAAGAAGCTGCAAGACACAGGAGGACTTTGTCTAGAGTCCTCGGAGGGAGAACAACCCTGCTGGAGACTTGACTAAAGACTTCCAGCTTCTGGGACTATGATATAGTAATCTTGTAATTTAAATCCATCCAGTCTATGTGCTTGGAGTGTAAGTCTCAAAGTATCTATGGACCAAGTATCCCTATGTTCATTGTCATCTTCTCCAAGCTTCTCCTGGCCAAACCCAAGTAGGTCAGTGTAGTCTTGAATATATTCTAGAATCACATCCAAGGTCATCTGACCAAGAATCCATGTGACCCGAGTCACATCCAAGGTCATCTGAACAAGAATCCAGAAAGAATTTTGAATACATTCTCAGGGACATGAGATGTATTAATCACACACACACACACACACACACACACACACACACACTTGCATTACATCTCTTCCCATTGTGTGTCTTACTATGTTTTCCTTAATATCAGCCACGAGCGTGTGTCTGCACCCTAATGTCAGTATCTGAACATCAAATATATCTTGTAGAACACAAGGAGTCGTTCACCATGCAAGGCAATGGATGTCTCAAGATATCCACTCTGTGAGGCATGGACTTTTTCAGTTCCCTCAGCTTCATATCCCCCCTGCCTCCTTCTACCCGTGGCCTTCTCTAACACCACAGACAAGGAAGACTATGATAGTCCAAAACAGTCTCTTCTAAATTTCCATTATTAGGTGTCTCACAAAAGACCTCCTCCTCCAATCTGTGACGCAACATGAAAGATTAATATGCACACCTCTCCGATAAATCAGACTACCTGGGTGACAAATGGGTCATGGGTAGTGGAGAGGGGTTGCAGGGGTTGTCATGTCTCCTTTAACAAACAACATTGGCAGAGGAATTTTTCATGAGAAAATGGCCTCTAGTGGAGAAATATGGTCAAATACACTTTGTTACCTTTTTTTTCAAACATACTATAAATAAGCCGGGGTGGGAAGGCAGATGGCTTACCACCAAGGCCGGGTGAGGTTGGAGGTTGGTTTCCCAGATAGATTTCCCCTCTCTGAATGGAGGAGGGCAGTTTCCTGCCTAGCTCAGTGGCTTGACCAGAGAATGGTGCTATTTAGGATTCTAATTCTGAGTTCAAGTATTCTGAAGGTAAAAAACCAGCCAGCTTTCCCCTTGACTCTCAGAGGGGAGGGCCTTCTCCCTCTCGGTCATGCAAACAGGTCAACAGTTCAAGAAAACACATCTGTGGTTTTTCTCTTCTCTAGGTCTCTACGAGCAGAATTTTGACCAGAAGGTGGGAGTCCATCAAATTATTTTTGTGTTTCCAGATTCCTATAAACAACATAGATGTTTGTCAGTCCTAGGGATGGATCTAACCTTAAAACTCCATAAAGTTTAAAAGAAGCTTCTTAGAGCCAACAATTATCCAAAAATAACCATTTCTTCATACTTTCTTGACTGATTGCTTTTCATCACCTCTCCTCCAGAGCCAACTGCATCATTGCCAGGATGGGGAAACTGAAATTAAATTAGCTGGGGGAGTTATCATCTCTGGCTGCTTTGATACCTCCTCTGCTGACTGCTATCTTTGTCTTCCAAAACTCCCCTTCTTCTGGGAAAGGTAGTTCAATCCCACGGTCAGATATGAATCACCGAGGTGCCAGAAGGTTGAGCCAAGAGGGGGTGCCATCTTGATTCTCAGGAGATGCAGGTACAGGCTGGCACCGCCAGGCTAGGGTTGCAAGGAAAAGCGTCTCATCAATATCTGTTGGTCAGCATGTGTCAAAAACAGTAGGGATATCAAGGGTGTAGAGATTGGTGTTCTGGGTATTTCTCATAAACTTGGGTATTGATTACAGGTTTGTGGCTTATAGACACACATTGCTCCTATTTCCCATAGTGGGGAGTGTTGAAAAGCTATGGTTGAACAAGTAAGTGGTATATTCTTCCTACCAAAAATTTACTTTGACTCGTCTCTTTCAACTCCTAGCTAACTACATCTGGCTCAAGGCATGGGAGTGGATCAAGTCAAAGGTCAGCATGGCACAACTGGGAAGGGCTGAGCTCACCCATCTGTTCAGATGAGTTCTCTGTGACTGCTGCCAATTGCTGCCACTTGGCCCCATTTTTCTGGAGAACACCTGACAGTGTCCACAGTTGTCTCCTCCAGTGAAAGTGGTGGCAGGGAAGCTTCATAAAGATACAGCCACGCAGGGAGGAAGGCTGAAAAAGTGACAAGCACTTCTCACTGTGTCTGGTATGTTTCTTGTTGCTGTGATGCAATCTCTGACAAGAAGCAATTGAAAGGATGAAGGTTTCATTTTGACTTACATTTTGAAGGGATACGGTTCAGCACAGTGGGGGGAGGCATGGTGGCAGGGGCATGAGGTGGCTGGCTCCACTGTGTCTACACACAGGAAGCAGCAACACTGAGAAGGAGATATATGATGTTCTAGCAGAGTCTCTCACAAATTTTCAATGTATATAGGCATTTCATAAAAGATACAACCCCCCTTCAATATCGCAACCCAATGTGAAAGATAAACGTGCACCTCTCTTACAGGGACCAGCATGGTGAGGTCTCTATCCATTCTGAGGCTACCTGGTGACAAATGGGTCATAGGTAGTAGGGAAGAGTCACAAGGGTGTCATGTCTCCTGTAACTAACAAATAACAATGGGGGCAAAATGAATTTTTCAAAGGAAAATGGCCCCCAAGTAGAGAGCATTTCCAGTGACACTCCAGTTCCTGAACACTATCCACAACAGGGGTATCTGCTGGGGACCAAGTGTTCAGACACTCAAGCCCTGCAGGTGACATCATATATTCAAGCAACAACATGCACCACAGCTTGTTTGGCTCCAGAATTATCCAACTGAAGGGCTCGTCGTCCTGATGCTAGAAAACAGGGCAATAAGAGGTGATTGAGTCATTGAGACATAGAGGAAAGAGAGCTGGTCAGAAGGGGACAGTGTTGTCGGTTCCTTTCCCAGCTCTGCCTCACACCAGCTTGTAGACCCCATTGTAGGCTGTTTAACATTTTGTATCTCAGTTTCCTCACTGGTAGAGTGGGTACAGTAACAGAATCTACTTTAATAGATTGCTATGACTATTAAACAAGCTAAAATAGAATTTACATAACTAGTTCACACTTTTGTTAGAGTAACTATTATTACCAGTTAATATCAATATCTTAACATGGCCATTCAATTTAATATGTATATGCTCACAGAAGTTTGCATTAGATTGATAGAACAGTAAATAGCCCCAGAGATTACAGGGCACATGCCAATTCAGAAATGTCTAAGAAATGAATGTATATTTTCTAAAAGAGGAAACAAGATGTTTGGTTTCTTTGACTCTCAGCTTCTGTGAGCTCACCAGGATGTTCTGAATGTCCCAGCTGATCGATGCCTGTTAGCACAATGCCAAGAGAACACGGCTTTGCCTGCCTGCCTGCCTCCCTCCCTCCCTTCCTTCCTTCTTTCCTTTTGGTTTCCCTATATGAGTAAAAGCCAAGAGGTTGCAGGCATTACCCATTCCTCACAGTTGGCATGAACTGTGCCATCAGGTTCCCAACAAAAGAACGATAGGCTGTCTGTCTCTATCTGGACAACCACAAGCACCAGGAGGCCACCAGGTCCTCCTCCCTCAGGGACTCTCTGCCTGCTCCCCTCCCTCAGGGAGGTCACACTTCTACCCTATTGAACAGTGGAGTGCTCTCAATAGCTGCCAGAAAGGACCATCCCAACAAACCATATGAACCCCATGATCTTCCCTCCTGAAAAACACATCAAATTAGGGTCTCTATGTACTGACTTACATGTATGTACTGACTTACACACCACATGTATATGACCTTTAGTCCTGCTGCCTTCGAAGTGCTCCCCCCCCCCTTTACCCCCAGCCTTTCAGCCTGGAAAGTTTTTAAAGTATTCTTTTACCTAGTTGGAATTATAAGAAACACAGGGCACATCTACACACACACACACACACACACACACACACACACACACAGAGAGAGAGAGAGAGAGAGAGAGAGGAGAGAGAGAACTTGTCATGCACCAGACACTATCTAAGAAACAGACACTGATTTACTCTCCATAACAAAACTATGCATTGGACACTATAATTATCCCATATTTATAGTAAAATAAAGAGGAAAAAAGGTTAATAACTAAGCTCCCAAAGAGGAGAGATCAGGGTTGGAATCCAGGCCTCCTGTCCCCAGAATCCCAACTTTTAAATACCACATAATTCTACTTTAAAACCAGAAATAACTCAACTAACCCCATTACAATAGGATTCACTAGTTACTTCCCCTCCATTCTCTTCCTTCAATCCCATCTGAGAACCACTGCATTATCCCTGTTCAGGAAAAGTCCATCCAGAGGGATGCTATGCATTTAAGTAAGACACGGGATTAGGAATATATATATATATATATATATATATATATATTCATATATTCAAATTTAAGATGGAAAGGTGAAATGTGACAAAGAGCATTGAGACCCCAAAGGCATTCCTCGTTTTCAGATGACCTGCATGATGCTGAGATCATGAATCCTCCACGTTGTGGTGGACTGCCTTTTAAACCCCAGGACTGTCTAGTCCCAAGCAGAATGTTTCCTCTTGAGAAACAATGACTATGAGGAGATGAAACATGAGAAGGAACAAAAGAAATCCCCTCCCCCCAGCACCCAGAAATGAAGCGCCAGTCTCTGCAGCCAGCTAGAGTGGGCGGATTTTAGCTCATAGCTCGGTTAGGGGGCATCATGGTGGTGGGGAAGGCATGGCAGCAGGAGCTGGAAGAGCCTGGTCACAGAGCACCCACAGGGAGCAAGCAGAGGGACGGACACTGATGCTCAGCTCCTTGTTGCCTTTTCATTCCATCCAGGACCCCGGACCATGGAATGGGGCTGCCAACAGTTAAGGTGGGTCTCCCATCTCAATGAACCCAACTTAGATAATCCCTCACAGGTGTGCTCAGAGGTGCATCTTCTAGGTCACCTGAATCCTGCCAATTTGACAGTCAAAATTAACCATTGTTCTAGTTTGATTTAATTGCTGTGACAAAACACTCTGGCTAAAGCCAACTTGGGGAGGTAAAGGTTTATTCTATCTTACATCTTCCAGGTCACAGTTCATCACTGAGGGAAGCCAAAGCAGGAACTCAGGGCAGGAACCTGGAAGCAGGAGCTGAAGCACAGACCACAGATGGACACTGTTTACTGGTATGCCCCTCTGGCCTGTGTTCAGCCTGCTTTCTTACACAAGTTCACCTGCAGAGGGGTGGCACTGCCCACAGCAGGCTGGGCCCTCCCACATCACTGAGCAATCAAGAAAATACACCCACAGATGTGTCTACAAGGCCAACCCAATAGAAGCAACTCCCCCGACTGAGGTTCCCTCTTCCCAGGTGTCAAGTTGACAATAAGTACCCAGCACAGCCATCATAGAGTGAGCTGTGCTCAGGTTAGACGTTGGTGAGGTTATACTAATAACAATCTCAGTCTTGGTGGAGGAACAGAGCCATTCTGAGGGTTCTCACTATACTTGGAAAGAGCCACAATTTGCAAGCCAAACCTGCCCTGAGATTGTCAGTAGCCTGAGATTTAAAAGGTCTCCATTCATCTGTGACCTCTAGAACTACAAGTCTGAAAGACAGCAAAGATACATGAAGCAAGATGTTCATCTCAGCAGTGTCTAGAAAAGGGAAGAGCAGTGTCTAGAAAAGGATGCCTTCCAAAGGCACTGCTACACTGGAAATGTTAAGTGGACTTTGGAACAGCTAGATGGTGGAGTACTTGGCAGGAAATTTTAAAAAATCCTTTGGAAAGAGTTTTTGATAATATGAAAAATGTTTGCTTGTGTAGAGTGCTAAGTGAAAACACAGGATACCAAATTATGTCACTTGAGCTTTAACCCAGAAATCAAATTCCAATGGAAAAATCTATTCTATGAAATGAAAACCAGTGGTGTATGACGACTGATGCATAAGGAATGGCATTTACTGTTGTGGTATTTTAAGGAGTTTAAACAACAGTAACAGCAAAAGTGAACAAAGCATTTGTTGATATGAGTGTTTGGTCTCATCGGGGCTACCCTGTATGTGAAATAATTAAACTCTTCATCTATAGGTACATTATATGTGTTCTTAACCAATAAAAGCATATTTTAAAAATAAGAGGCAACACATATCTCATCAACACACACAGCAATATAAATATACTCTGTATATTTCCATCGTCACAACATTTCCACAATTGCAATGTTGCAAAAGAGACTAAGTGTAACTTTTCTTCTTATACTTTCTCTCTTTAACCTTGTTTAAAAGTTCATGATTAGCATAATAATGTAAAATTCTAGTATGTTTTAAAACCCAGATGTACAGTGTGCTGTCAATAGTATTAAAATGTGTATCCCCAAGAGGGGAGACACGAGGGTGGAGCACCCAGGTGCGCTGCCCGTTTTTCAGAGCTGCAACAAGGAGTGATTGCAATTTTATTAAAGCTTGTTTTTACATTTTCTAAATTCTCCATTTGGGGTATCTGTATTAGTGTTCTGATCAGAATAAAGGGGTGGGTAGGGGATTGATATAAAGAGACTGAAAGTTAGAGATATAAAAAGGAGGGAGGAAGGATGAGGGGGAAGGAGAAAAGGGAAGGAAGAGGGTAAGAGAGGGAGAGAGGGGGAGAGGAGGAAAGAAAGAGGAAGCAGGGAGATGGGGATAATGGGAGATGAGAGAGGGGAGGTAGAGAGGGAGAGAGGGGGCAAAACAGAGAGAGAGGGAGCATGATGGGGAGAGAAGGAGGAAGAGGAGAGAGAAGCGAAGAGAGATAGAGAGAGGGAGGAGGAAAAGAGAGAGGAGTAGAGGAGAGAGAGACGAGAAAAGGGAGAGAGTGCGAAGGAGAGAGGAAGAGAGGAGAGAGAGAGAGGAGAGAGAGGAGAGAGAGGAGAGAGAGAGGAGAGAGAGGAGAGAGACAGAGAGGAGAGAGAGAGGAGATAGAGGAGAGAGAGAGGAGAGAGAGGAGAGAGAGAGGAGAGAGAGAGGAGAGAGAGTGAGGAGAGAGAGAGAGAGCAAATAAGTATACACATTAAGCAAACGAATGAAATTGATGGTTTCTGTTTTTCCTTCCCATTTCTTGGGCAACTCCAGATTCCTGTTCACTCAGTTCCACCTATGCCTTTCTGCTGTCCCAGGTCTGACGTCCACATGGAGGCCCAGGAAGACACACAGCTGAACTTGATTACAGCAACATCTGTACCCCTGTACTGCACTCTGTAATGCACTAAACCCTCTGGAATTAATATCTGATGAAGAAGTAAACCTGTTAATGGGACAGATTTATAGTATTCAGATTACTATTGATCCATTCAGTACACAACTAATAAAAGCCTTCCTTGCATGACTTTCTGCCTCGTGTACACTTAGGCAAATTATCTCTAATAAACAACCATTATGAGACCCAAGGAAAAGGTCAATCTATAAGTTACTGCTCATACACTCTCTCACTCTCCTCTTCTCTCTTTCTTTTCCCCTCTCTCTCCTCTTTATGTCTATCTCTTTCTCCCTCTTATTCTCTCTCTGGATAGAGACTGAAGTTAGTTTCTAATATCCAATTATTATTATTATTATTATTTATTATTATTATTAGAGACAAGATCTTCCTGCAGCCATAGTTGGCCTAGAACTTACTATATGGACCAGGCTAGCCTTGATCTCACAGATATCTGATGAATGCTGGAACTAAAGGTGTACAGTACCATGCCCAGATTCTACCATCTTTTTAAATGTATTTTTTGCCCAAGTTTTCAGATTCCCTAATAGAGATCCTTCCTCTTTAAACTGAGCACAACAGCGTAACAAAATCCCACTTCTCAATGCAGGATTGAATTAAACCCAAATGACAATAATCATCTCCTAAGGGGCAACATGGGATGGGGGCAGGCAAAACTGGACCCGAACTTCATCGCCTGTGTTGAGTTTGGAAAGGTCATGTAACATTCCAACCCAAATAAAAACATGATTATAAGATTCTTAGTCCCATTTGATTAAGATGCTAAGACATTTGAAAATGCTTTACAGAATTCCAAGGGTCTGTGTCCCTGGGATTAGGATCTCCCCGTCTTTCTCATTGGCATGTTTTGAGTGTCATGTCCACCCGACTCACCGGGTCTGCACATATTAGCGACCTCACAGGCTAAAGAAGGACAGGTCATAGATTTGGAAAGGCGCAGTGAAACAGTAGTAGCTCAGCAGGCACTGCTGTGGATGGAGACAGGGGTGGAGACACTCCAACACCTGTATTATGAGACTGACTTGAGGGCCTGCTTTCTTCCAGCCAGGCCGAAGGGAAGAGAATAAATATTGAGGACCACACATTTGGGCTACCCTGTGGTACCATTCCTGGAGCCAGCTGTCTGATCATGATGTGTATACCTCAACCCTGACAAGCACTAGATTTATGAACAGCTCCAGACTGATACATACTGCATCACCTTGAAGCCCACCATTGGCCAAATGGGACTGCTACAGTTCAGGGATAGTGGTCGGGAAGGGAATCTGAGAAGTGTGCTCAGAGACAAAGGTAACTGGCCAATAGAAGCTGTCACAATGGACTTCAATTAACCACAAAGACGGGGGATCCTATAATGGCTTTACCTATTCAATATTCTCCAAGCTGCCGTCCAAGCCAGGTAAATGTACTTCCTTGGCCTTTAGATGCCACTGTACATCCCTTGAGTTTAACTGTGTACTTTGGTCTTAAGTGGGGATTACAAATTTCTGATGGTTTTCCACATGGCCCCAGCAGTTCACCTGTCCCTTAACCCTCAACCAGACTCATAAGGATTTTAGCAATGGAGCCAGCAGATTTCAGGCAGCAGATTGGTCCTTCTTACCACTGCCTATATCTCCCAGTGACATGAAAGTCTACACTTTCCTAGAAAACCCTACCCAGGACACGGGAAACACGATATCCAGGTTTCTAAATAGCTCTGTGAGTTACCATGAAATGATGCTTTGTGTGCAGTGCTTCAAGATAGATTTAAAAAAAAATAAATTTCCAGTCCCCGAAGAAAAGTTAGAATTGGGGGAAATGTGCTCGGAAAGGTAGTCAACCAAGTTTTCATTTGCTAATAATATTCTCCTACCCAGGTGGAACACTAGATATACCTGTCCCCCATGTCTTTGGAATGGTAATGTTACTTAAAATTAGACTGGGGATTCTTGGAGAATGAATAGAAGGGAGGCCAAATATTACCTACTTCTTGGCAGTAAATAGGGTGTCATTAGAAATGAGCTACTACAGTTGTTCCTTTTGAGATTGTCTGTGATTGCTTTGTTCTGTGACACTGCTCAGACTGAATGTCCATGTCTCTCCAAAATTCACATACTGAAAATGTTTCCTTCCAATGTGGTAACGTTGGAATACAGGCTTGGCTTGAACGAGGGTGGCCTCATCCTGGATGAGACAAGTGCCCTATAACTAAGGACTGCCTTATTCCCTTCCCACCAGGTGAGGCCACAGTAAGCTGCTGTCCACTGTGAACCAGAAAAATGGGCCCTACCCAGACAATGAATCTGCTAGCCCCTTGACCTTGGACATTCAGAGCTGTAGAGTTTTTATCATTTATAAACTACCTAGTTTGTAGTGTTTTGTGAAAGTAGCTCATATGTGCCAAGGGAATTGACCATTTTTTTAAAGATTTATTTTACTGTAATTACGTGTATGTGTGTGGGTCTGTACACATGAGTGCAGATGCCCACAGAGTCCAGAAAACATCGTCAAATCCTCTAGAGCTGGAGTTCAGGTGGCTGTAAGCAGTTCAACTCAGGGTGCTAGGAACCAAACTCTAATTAGTCATCAGCAAGAGCAGCAAAGGCCCTTAAGTACTGAGCCTTGTCTGCAGCCCCTGAATTGAATATTTATTTATTCATTTATTTTTTTTACACAGGACTGACTTATGAACTAAAATGTTTAGTACCTATGCCTCTACAGAAAAAGTCAGTCAACCCCTTCTAAAATAAGTATTTGGGCTGAGAGGGTCCAATGTGACCCCAGTGATAGTAAGGAGGATGAGCTACCACCACCTATGCCGGCTGGAAGAAGCCTGGTCCCAGGTCCCTTTACCCCTACCCCATCGCCACCGCCTTTGCATATGATCAGAGGCAGTGGAATGCCTGGAAGCTGGAAGCCGAGGGGTTTCGGGGAGCTGTAATGACACCATAAAAGCTTTGTCACCTTGCTTTTACAAGCCTGCCTCAGCTGCAGGAGACTGACCCTCCGAGGTCAGTGGAAGTGTGTAAGAGGCTTGCCTCTGGGATAAATGCATATCAAGACCTGCCCAGGGAGGGAGGGCATAAAAAAGTGTGTGTGTGGGGGGGGGGGGATAAATGACAAGGAGAGCACTGGAACAGGGAGAATTTCCTCCTAAAGGAAGCAATGGGGCCAGGTGAGAAGTAAATGGTGTAGAAATGACAGTCGCTCTTTGGTGGGGCCGTGGCTATACTCGCCGGCTGGTAAGATCCGCCGTGTTGTCAGCCCACCTCTCTCCGTTCATACTTCAATGTGAACTTTACAGCGAAGGGAGACAGGAGGCAGCGAAGGGGAAAACAGTGGCTGAGAAGGACTTGTGCACCGAGTGTGAAGCCATTTCAATTTTATATTGGAAAGGACTCTGTAGGTGATCCCATGAATGCAATTATGCCCACCTAATAAAAGCAACATATGCTAAGACAATTAAAAGATTTTATTATACGTCGTCTCTTCATTGTGATCCAGGTTAGGAGGGGAGGAGCGGAAACTGATGAGAGAGAAAGGCTGCATCCGGCAGGAAGGGGAGCCAGAGTCGCCGCCTGGATCCTGCTGTTGGTCGGGGGAAATGGATGGGGAAATGATACTCTTCTAACATAAAGATGAGTTACTGGGTGACTCTTCACTGGGGTATTTTCACCTTGCAAAATGCCAAGTCTCTGGTTTCATGAGTGCTATGAGGAAATATAGCTGGAGATGGTGGGACCTTCTGGAAAAGCCCTTGGTTTTTTGTTTGCAGTCATAAAGTGAAGGTCTTCCTACAATGCCGGGGAGAAAAAAGTCTGTCACTCGATTTGAAGTTTAATGACAAAGTGGCAAGTGGAAATGAAGCAAATATTCTTTAGTCCAGTCATTCTGTATATGTGAATTGGGACTGGGGAGGGGACCCCGAGATTCTTTGAAGGAGAAACCAGTATGTCTCAAGTTGCTCCCAGTGACGTGGTGAGCCTCTCCCACCAAAATGAATAAACGAATCCTGTGCTTTCCTTCCTGGGCGAAAACCTAGATTGCACTCAGCCTGCCCTGCAGGGGGAGATGGCCATGGGGGCTTGTTCTTACCAATGGAAATTGGTTAAGACTGGTAAGAGATTCAACCAGCTGGATGCAGACCGCAACAGGAAGAAAAGAGCTCTTGAACAGTCCGAATCTGTGTCCCTGAATCACCTCTTGGAACATGGCTCCTATCTTCCAGAGAACCAGGTAGAAACAATACAGCCCCAGAGTCTGAACCATAAGGCATTTTGGAGGCTACTTGTTATTGCTGACTCACCTACCCTAATATAGTCACAGCGCAGATGAGCAAACAATCCCAGTAAATCATGTGAGGGCTGGAGAAGTGGCTCAGAACACTTGTTGTTCATGCAGAAGGCCTGAGTTCAGTCCCAGCACCTACATGGGGTGGCTCACATATTCAGGGAATATGACACCTTCTTCTGGCTTGTACACACACACACACACACACACACACACACACACACACACTAATAATAATAAAATTAGTCCTTTGAAAAGACTAAAATTGGCTGCTCTAAAGTGCACAATGAGGTAAAGACACAGGGTGACTAGTAGACTAAAGGGGTCTAGGATGGTTTTGATAAGAAGCTAACATTTTATTTATTTATTTATTTATTTATTTATTTATTTATTTATTTTTGTCTTTTTGAGACAGGATCTCCCTGTAGCTCTCTGGATGTCCTGGAACTCCCTCTGTAGACCAGGCTAGCCTTGAACTCACATTTTTAGAAGCACAAAGAATGACAAGCCCAGAGGGAGGTGGGGATCTCAGGTAGGGGCCACAGCATTGCCAGAGGCTCAGAGGCGTGAAAGGATGTGGCCTGGAGTGGGATTATGAGTAATTAAGGGAGCTGGGAGCAGAATGCGTGGGAGGAAGGGGTGAAGTAAAAGGGGTTCATAGGCAGCCACCAGTGTGGAGGCTCACAGGAGCAACCGCAAAGGGTGCCAGAGGGCAGGGCAGGCACATGTACCTGCCCCTAACACTAGCTGTCTTTGACCCCAAGTCGGGGCTACAGCGGGATCAAATACAATCTGTAGATAGCCGTGAATCCCAAGCACACGGTTCTCTAATTTCTAAGACATTCTTACCCAGCACTAAAGATCAAATTAAGGGCGAGAGAGCAATCTATGGGGTCAAATCAATAGAGCTAATAATAGAGGGCAGTGTCACGTGATTCATGCAGAAGGTCAGGCTGCCCAGAACCACAGGTCTGTGGTTGAACTGGTGGCCACCCAGAAACACAGGCAAAAGCCATCCAAAATAAAAGTGAAACCCATATACAGAATTCTTAGATTCTGTGCAATAAAGGAAATGTGTGTGTTTAGCCTGTAGGGGAGCTGGGCTTCATAATATTCCACAAAGGTCAGTTGCAAGCAGGTTGGTAACATGTAATACTGAGCACTTCAGCCAATTTCTGACACCTTCATTTTATTTGTGCAGGAAGAGCGAGGTGTGGTAAAAATGAGAGCCACTGAGTCAGAGTTGATCAATCTTGTTGGGGTATAGTTGGGCTCTGTGGGGCACTCCAGATCCTTAATAATGCAGAAAAGTGAACTTGAGTGAGTAGGTATTCATAGAGATGGCAGGAGATGGAGAAGAAGGTTAGAAGTTAACAAGAGATGGTATGCAGAGGGAGAAAAATGGTGATCTGTGACAGACCCAGGAAGGAGAACAGTTACTGGTAATTACTGTTAATCTTAAATGGGATAAATTATGCGAAATGGAAATATTTATGCAAAATGGTATTTACTAAAGCCTCAAAAACTGAAAGCTGCTTTACTCATTGGTTTCTTTATCTTCTTATTAATTAGTATGGTGTTTTCTGGTAAAATTATCAAATGCATTACTTATTAGCTTATAAAGTTAACCCAATTATGTTCACTAATTTTGTAAAAGAACATATCCATGCTCCTTTCTTCTGAGTGTTTTGTCTGAAGGGAGAAATTAATCAGATATCAGCACTCTGTTTGCGTGTATGCCTCTGTGTGTGTGTTTGTGCGTGTGTGTGTGTGTGTGTGCGCACGCTCGTTTACATCTGTGTGCTCACATGTTTGGAGGATGTATAAACATGTGTGAGCCTGCAGGGGTCAGATGTCAACAAGTCATTCCCCACCGTGTTTTCTGAGTCAACATCTCTCACTGAACCCAGAGCTCACTTGTTTGGTTAGACTGACTGGTTGGCCAGAGGCCACCCAGAGATTCTAATGTCTCTGTCTCCCCAGTGCTGATGTTATGCTGGCACACGGGCATAGCCAGCTTTATGGATAACCCAGGTCCTTACACTAGCACAGTAAGCATTTTCTCAAGTGAGTACTATCACATTGTACCCAATAAGACCTCTTTCCAGTTTACACATTCCCACAAGATTTTACTGGTGAGGCATTTTAAAATCAGATACTTTAACGTTCTAAAAACAATGGAGCATATTTAACAGTTAATGCTTAGGTATATGATACAGCACCATGGGCACTCCCTCTTCTCACTCATCTTCCTTTTAAATCTATTCTTTTTTTTCTTTTTCTTTCCTTATTTGTGCCTTTGCTGGTTTTTTGTTTTTTGAGACAGCTCTAACTCTCTAGTCCAGGCTGGAGTGAAACTCACAGCTAGGACAAACTAGCCTTTTAATCTATTTCTAATCAGAAGATATATTCTATTTTGAAACCCTGCTTTTAGAACCAAACATTTTTGTACTATTTTCCCCCAATGGGCATTCCATTTTAGTGGTTGTATAATATTCCATTGGGTGGATGTAATTTCCTTCTGTTGAACTTTCAAATTGATTTGAACTTTTCACTGAATTGATTTAAAAAAAATGATTACAGGCTTCTGTTTTGTAGGAAACACACTTTTTATTTCTTGTGGTTTTGAACGAGGAGGCCCAGGAGCTACGGTCCCTTCATGTCAGGAGGATTGAGTGAAGGAGTCTCCCCGTGAGACTACGGTCCCTTCACGTCAGGAGGACTGAGTGAAGGAGTCTCCCCATGAGGCTACGGTCCCTTCACGTCAGGAGGACTGAGTGAAGGAGTCTCCCCATGGGGCTATGGTCCCTTCACGTCAGGAGGACTGAGTGAAGGAGTCTCCCCAGGAGGCTGCCAAGGACTGCTAGTCAATATTCGACCCTTTGTTCAGGGCTATGCTGAGCTTTTTCCCAGCCTGGACCCATTAATTCATTTGCTTGCAGTGTGAGGATGGGTTTCAGAGACCCATGTGGACCATAGCAATAATAAAATATCTCTGAGTTCCTCCAGAGCACCCAAAGTACGTCAAGCATTTCATGCTTCTAAGACAGTTAGTACAGGGTCCCTACATCTGGAATGCAGCACAAAATGGCCACCAGTCTTCCCAGGGGCAGAGGGGGTGGCAGATGGTACAACCAACAGAGTTGATTCTGCAGTGACTTAGACATAAGGATACAGGCTGGGGGACATAGTCAGGCATGTGTTTCAAATGTGATTAACAAAGGTTTTTATGCCAGGAAAGATTTTTCTGGAGAGAATCCTGGCTGTCTTTCCAATGTTAATGAGATGAGTTCACCAAAGCATTTGAATTATAATTTTATATTTCTATGGTTTACATACAGAGAGAGAGAGAGAGAGAGAGAGAGAGAGAGAGAGAGAGAGAACCACCTCTCACAGTGTATCTTTTGGTATTTGGAGTGAGCCTGCTCCATTCCAGGAGGGCATTGACAGAGATCTAAAAAAGTTCCACATGGACAGGTGTGTGGAGAGGTACATGAGATGATTCAGTCAGTAGAAGTGCTCGTAACACACCCTGATGACCCGAGTCTAATCCCCAGAACCCATGGTGGAGGTAGGGAAAAGGAGGGACCCGACTCCCCAAACTTGTTCTTTGATTTCCACACTTGTGTCATGATAGCATATACACAAGTGCACACACACGCACACACACACACACACACACACACACACACAGATGATAATAATTTTTGTTTAACTGTGAAGTTCCACAGGACCCTCCCAGGAGACAACCTCTACACAGATCATATAGGTGAGGAGCAGATGTATACAGAGGGCCACGGTGACTCACCGTGGGGACAAATTCTGGACAGGTGATATCTTAGCATCAGTGGCTTTGTCCCCAGGGCAGAAATATAAAGTCTTTTTTTTTTTTTGAGACATGGTCTCATTATGTGGCCTAGGCTGGCCTCCAACTAGAGGCAATTCTCCTGCCTCAGCCTCTAGAGTACAGAGATTACAGGCCTTGCCTCTATGCCCGGTTCCAAAAATAAAAAGCCTTGAAGGCACTCAGACATAAGGTTCAGGAGGGCCACTTCCTTCCAAATCACATGTCTCAGCCAGCTCTGAAGCCGTGCTTTCTGCACCACAGCAGCTGAGCAGCTGCAGTTATTATGCACCTCTTGCATGCCAAGAACCAGGCAAAGCTCTGACATATGTAGTTCCTGCTCGCTCAAGACTCAGTGTCAAGTATGGAAAGACCAAAATAAGGAAGGACGTCATTAGAGCAATGAGAGAAGTCCCCAGGACATGCTATTAACCAGGAGAAGCAGCTCCTGGCTCCCACCTGCTACTGGGTAACAGATCACAGTCACATGCTGACGCAGGGGAGGGTCCCGGCTTGCCCCATGTTCCTAAGAGCTGGGATGACCTGCCTGATGCATGGCCAGCTGCCAGCTGCATTTAACCTAAGCCCAAGCGTATATCAAAATGCAGAAAGCCCTCTTAAAAGGATGCACTAATTAGCTTCCTGGGATTTGGGATTTTAAAAGCTTCTCTGATCGAATTTGCTTTGGTTTTTTTTTTTTTTTCCTTTTTGTAAACGATTTTGAAGATTGGGTCTGTTGTCAGGACATCAAGAAACAAAACAAAACAAAAAAAGAGATAACAAACTTACTGGTTTCCACAACAGAGCACTTTCAAGGTGGATGTGGGGGCGGTGGGGAATCTGATGATTGGTTGATCATGCAATGTGGAATTAAAAGGCTGCACTGCATAGGGGAGAACCAGCTTCTCTTGAGCAACTTGATTGACAGGGACTGAGTTGTACTTGAGTATTCATGAGCCCACTGTGTAGCAGCAGTGCCCACTGTCAGAGCACCTGAGGGTACCTCAGCCACTCAAACAAAGGATTAGAAAAAGCACCTGCCAAACCCAACACAGAACTAAGAGTGAATGAAAATCCCAGAAGGAAGCTGATTACAAAAATTAATTTAATTAAAATGAAGAGAAAAAAATGCAGCAGACTTGCATGAAAAACAAAAGTCCAACCAACCAGCCAATGGAACAAAAGAATTTTGGGAACAGTTAAGAGCACCCTGCTGCTCTTCCAAAGGACGGTGGTCCGGTTCCCAGTACCCATGCCAGGTGGCTCACAACTGCCTGTAACTACAGCTCCGGGTGAACCCATCACTTTTAGTCTCTGAGGGCACCTGCAATCACATGTGCACGCACACACACATGCACACACACACACACACACACAATTTAAAAGAAAATAAATCTTTAAAAATATTTTATTTATTATTTTTATCTTATGTGTATGTGTATGACCTATGTGTATGTGTATGAGTGTATTGCCTCCATGTGTGTGAGTGCACCTGTGTTGTCCAGTGCTTACAGAAGTCAGGATTGGGTCCTGATTCCCCTGGAACTGCAGTTACAGACAGTTGTTAGCCACTATGTGGCTACTGGGAATTGAACCCAAAGTCTTCTACAAGAGCAGCCAGTGCTCTAAACCACTGAACCATCTCTCCACCTTAAAAATAAATCTTTTTTCCAAGGTAAAGATATATAATTTTAAATTTCTGGGTAGAATAATGACATGGAAGAGCACAAAATTTTTTTTCATGTTAATCTGCAACCACTGTTGTCCCGAGAAACACAGAGGCAGTGATGGCAAGAGGAAGGGTAATAATTCCGCTTGTTCAAGGTGGGAAAGCAAATAACAGCCAGAGTGCTTTAGGAGTGGGCAATCAGATTATTAGGTGTGTTCTATAATGGAAAGCCATTATTGGAATAGTTCCTTGTAGAGTTAGACCCTCTCTTTGGCTCTGCATAGCCCCAGGTACACACATCTATGGTTGCCGTTAGCTGCTGTTATGTCTTCCAAGTCAGTCTATGACCCCCAAAGCAGCACCTTCATCTACAGCCTGGGTGCCAGGCACCGGGTCAGCAAATAAACCATCCTTGAACTAAGTAATCTCCATTTCCTCTTCCGCTTAACTTCTCCAGGCTGGCTAATCCTCTGGTCTATTCTGGGAAACATTTCCCAACATCTCTCATTTTTCTTACCTTGGGGAGTGTGCGTGGGGGAAGAGTTCAATAAGTCAACGTATTTACAATCTGTAGGCAGGGCGTGAATAACCATCAACCCACAGGAATCCTCAAAAACTTGGCCCAGGTCAATGAAAGATTACTAGCTATCCACCACCCTAAACCTGGAAAGCCCTCATCTCCTGCTTACGTTTGAAAAGAAGAAAAAGAAAACAGGATGACCTTGCAAATTACAGACTTATAAATTGAAACTCTAAATTTGGAAAGATAATGAAAGAAGGAAAAAAGTCATAAAATAAACTTGAGAAATCTGAAGGGGAGCTTTTATTGTAGAAGAAGAAGAACCACTCTTGGCTGTGAAAACTGACTTCTGCTTTTTTTTTTTCCTAAGTAAAAAGTGTTATCTTCTACAATGGAATCATACAATCTTTTGGGAGTGGTTCATGGTCAAATGGAATCTTTTTAATCTGACATTATTTAGAGAACGAATAAAACTCACTCACTTATGAGGCTGGTACCATTTTCATCCAAAGATAAAGTGGTCCTATTAGTTTGGTTGTAAGAAATACTATTCCTTCCAAGGAAATACGTTGGAAGGCAGAGGAGGAAAGTACTCTGGGCTTAATTTCATCTTCACCATTTGCTAGGCAGGTGACCTTAGGCAAATCACATAACCTCTCTGATTCCATGGGTCTTCAACTGTAAATAACTGTCAAGATTAAAGATCATAATGGTAGAGAGAAATATGTGAATGAAACAAGGAATTCAATAAGGAAAATCATGGCTAGATTAGGTGATTGGAGAACAATCACTATCCCAGACAGGGGCAGGGGGGCACAGGGGATGCCGACTTGTCTGATCGGGTTCTCTCTTCTCCTTTCAGAGGAAGTTGAGAGTGCATGTCCTTCGTCCGCACTACACTGTGAGAAAGCACCAAGTATCAGAATGCAGCTCAACAGAGCTGCTCTGGACCACTGTACACAGGACGGAGCGATTCTCCCCACACCCCCCACCCTGTGCTCACAGACCTCCTTAGAGAAGATCCCTGGAAGACAGCACTGACATCTAGATCCCTCTCATTGTTTATTGTCAGGAAAAGGGTCCAAAGAGGAGAAGGACTTTCCCCTGGGTACCAAAGGGCTTCCATTGCAAAATCTGGCTACACCCCAGATATATAAGTGATTTAAGCCTTTGCTCACGTGATGCAGACCTGACTGTGCTGTGTGTATCTTGGACAGATTACTTTTAGAGTTGTGAGTCAAGACAGGCTGTTTTAGCTATTTGTAGAGTACAGGAGGGACACACTCAGGATTGCTTCTGGCCTGGGGTAGAGGCTGCTCAGTGGTTTCCAAGAACAGCAGGAGGTAAGGAAAGGAACGGCAAAGGGGAACTGACAGGCCGGGATGACTAGACTCCTAAGAGTGAAATTAGAGAGAAGCCCTGGGGAGTCACTGCATTGTGTGTGTGTGTGTGTGTGTGTGTGTGTGTGCGCACGCTCGTTTACATCTGTGTGCTCACATGTTTGGAGGATGTATAAACATGTGTGAGCCTGCAGGGGTCAGATGTCAACAAGTCATTCCCCACCGTGTTTTCTGAGTCAACATCTCTCACTGAACCCAGAGCTCACTGGTTTGGTTAGACTGACTGGTTGGCCAGAGGCCACCCAGAGATTCTAATGTCTCTGTCTCCCCAGTGCTGATGTTATGCTGGCACACGGGCATAGCCAGCTTTATGGATAACCCAGGTCCTTACACTAGCACAGTAAGCATTTTCTCAAGTGAGTACTATCACATTGTACCCAATAAGACCTCTTTCCAGTTTACACATTCCCACAAGATTTTACTGGTGAGGCATTTTAAAATCAGATACTTTAACGTTCTAAAAACAATGGAGCATATTTAACAGTTAATGCTTAGGTATATGATACAGCACCATGGGCACTCCCTCTTCTCACTCATCTTCCTTTTAAATCTATTCTTTTTTTTCTTTTTCTTTCCTTATTTGTGCCTTTGCTGGTTTTTTGTTTTTTGAGACAGCTCTAACTCTCTAGTCCAGGCTGGAGTGAAACTCACAGCTAGGACAAACTAGCCTTTTAATCTATTTCTAATCAGAAGATATATTCTATTTTGAAACCCTGCTTTTAGAACCAAACATTTTTGTACTATTTTCCCCCAATGGGCATTCCATTTTAGTGGTTGTATAATATTCCATTGGGTGGATGTAATTTCCTTCTGTTGAACTTTCAAATTGATTTGAACTTTTCACTGAATTGATTTAAAAAAAATGATTACAGGCTTCTGTTTTGTAGGAAACACACTTTTTATTTCTTGTGGTTTTGAACGAGGAGGCCCAGGAGCTACGGTCCCTTCATGTCAGGAGGATTGAGTGAAGGAGTCTCCCCGTGAGACTACGGTCCCTTCACGTCAGGAGGACTGAGTGAAGGAGTCTCCCCATGAGGCTACGGTCCCTTCACGTCAGGAGGACTGAGTGAAGGAGTCTCCCCATGGGGCTATGGTCCCTTCACGTCAGGAGGACTGAGTGAAGGAGTCTCCCCAGGAGGCTGCCAAGGACTGCTAGTCAATATTCGACCCTTTGTTCAGGGCTATGCTGAGCTTTTTCCCAGCCTGGACCCATTAATTCATTTGCTTGCAGTGTGAGGATGGGTTTCAGAGACCCATGTGGACCATAGCAATAATAAAATATCTCTGAGTTCCTCCAGAGCACCCAAAGTACGTCAAGCATTTCATGCTTCTAAGACAGTTAGTACAGGGTCCCTACATCTGGAATGCAGCACAAAATGGCCACCAGTCTTCCCAGGGGCAGAGGGGGTGGCAGATGGTACAACCAACAGAGTTGATTCTGCAGTGACTTAGACATAAGGATACAGGCTGGGGGACATAGTCAGGCATGTGTTTCAAATGTGATTAACAAAGGTTTTTATGCCAGGAAAGATTTTTCTGGAGAGAATCCTGGCTGTCTTTCCAATGTTAATGAGATGAGTTCACCAAAGCATTTGAATTATAATTTTATATTTCTATGGTTTACATACAGAGAGAGAGAGAGAGAGAGAGAGAGAGAGAGAGAGAGAGAGAACCACCTCTCACAGTGTATCTTTTGGTATTTGGAGTGAGCCTGCTCCATTCCAGGAGGGCATTGACAGAGATCTAAAAAAGTTCCACATGGACAGGTGTGTGGAGAGGTACATGAGATGATTCAGTCAGTAGAAGTGCTCGTAACACACCCTGATGACCCGAGTCTAATCCCCAGAACCCATGGTGGAGGTAGGGAAAAGGAGGGACCCGACTCCCCAAACTTGTTCTTTGATTTCCACACTTGTGTCATGATAGCATATACACAAGTGCACACACACGCACACACACACACACACACACACACACACACAGATGATAATAATTTTTGTTTAACTGTGAAGTTCCACAGGACCCTCCCAGGAGACAACCTCTACACAGATCATATAGGTGAGGAGCAGATGTATACAGAGGGCCACGGTGACTCACCGTGGGGACAAATTCTGGACAGGTGATATCTTAGCATCAGTGGCTTTGTCCCCAGGGCAGAAATATAAAGTCTTTTTTTTTTTTTTTGAGACATGGTCTCATTATGTGGCCTAGGCTGGCCTCCAACTAGAGGCAATTCTCCTGCCTCAGCCTCTAGAGTACAGAGATTACAGGCCTTGCCTCTATGCCCGGTTCCAAAAATAAAAAGCCTTGAAGGCACTCAGACATAAGGTTCAGGAGGGCCACTTCCTTCCAAATCACATGTCTCAGCCAGCTCTGAAGCCGTGCTTTCTGCACCACAGCAGCTGAGCAGCTGCAGTTATTATGCACCTCTTGCATGCCAAGAACCAGGCAAAGCTCTGACATATGTAGTTCCTGCTCGCTCAAGACTCAGTGTCAAGTATGGAAAGACCAAAATAAGGAAGGACGTCATTAGAGCAATGAGAGAAGTCCCCAGGACATGCTATTAACCAGGAGAAGCAGCTCCTGGCTCCCACCTGCTACTGGGTAACAGATCACAGTCACATGCTGACGCAGGGGAGGGTCCCGGCTTGCCCCATGTTCCTAAGAGCTGGGATGACCTGCCTGATGCATGGCCAGCTGCCAGCTGCATTTAACCTAAGCCCAAGCGTATATCAAAATGCAGAAAGCCCTCTTAAAAGGATGCACTAATTAGCTTCCTGGGATTTGGGATTTTAAAAGCTTCTCTGATCGAATTTGCTTTGGTTTTTTTTTTTTTTTCCTTTTTGTAAACGATTTTGAAGATTGGGTCTGTTGTCAGGACATCAAGAAACAAAACAAAACAAAAAAAGAGATAACAAACTTACTGGTTTCCACAACAGAGCACTTTCAAGGTGGATGTGGGGGCGGTGGGGAATCTGATGATTGGTTGATCATGCAATGTGGAATTAAAAGGCTGCACTGCATAGGGGAGAACCAGCTTCTCTTGAGCAACTTGATTGACAGGGACTGAGTTGTACTTGAGTATTCATGAGCCCACTGTGTAGCAGCAGTGCCCACTGTCAGAGCACCTGAGGGTACCTCAGCCACTCAAACAAAGGATTAGAAAAAGCACCTGCCAAACCCAACACAGAACTAAGAGTGAATGAAAATCCCAGAAGGAAGCTGATTACAAAAATTAATTTAATTAAAATGAAGAGAAAAAAATGCAGCAGACTTGCATGAAAAACAAAAGTCCAACCAACCAGCCAATGGAACAAAAGAATTTTGGGAACAGTTAAGAGCACCCTGCTGCTCTTCCAAAGGACGGTGGTCCGGTTCCCAGTACCCATGCCAGGTGGCTCACAACTGCCTGTAACTACAGCTCCGGGTGAACCCATCACTTTTAGTCTCTGAGGGCACCTGCAATCACATGTGCACGCACACACACATGCACACACACACACACACACACAATTTAAAAGAAAATAAATCTTTAAAAATATTTTATTTATTATTTTTATCTTATGTGTATGTGTATGACCTATGTGTATGTGTATGAGTGTATTGCCTCCATGTGTGTGAGTGCACCTGTGTTGTCCAGTGCTTACAGAAGTCAGGATTGGGTCCTGATTCCCCTGGAACTGCAGTTACAGACAGTTGTTAGCCACTATGTGGCTACTGGGAATTGAACCCGAAGTCTTCTACAAGAGCAGCCAGTGCTCTAAACCACTGAACCATCTCTCCACCTTAAAAATAAATCTTTTTTCCAAGGTAAAGATATATAATTTTAAATTTCTGGGTAGAATAATGACATGGAAGAGCACAAAATTTTTTTTCATGTTAATCTGCAACCACTGTTGTCCCGAGAAACACAGAGGCAGTGATGGCAAGAGGAAGGGTAATAATTCCGCTTGTTCAAGGTGGGAAAGCAAATAACAGCCAGAGTGCTTTAGGAGTGGGCAATCAGATTATTAGGTGTGTTCTATAATGGAAAGCCATTATTGGAATAGTTCCTTGTAGAGTTAGACCCTCTCTTTGGCTCTGCATAGCCCCAGGTACACACATCTATGGTTGCCGTTAGCTGCTGTTATGTCTTCCAAGTCAGTCTATGACCCCCAAAGCAGCACCTTCATCTACAGCCTGGGTGCCAGGCACTGGGTCAGCAAATAAACCATCCTTGAACTAAGTAATCTCCATTTCCTCTTCCGCTTAACTTCTCCAGGCTGGCTAATCCTCTGGTCTATTCTGGGAAACATTTCCCAACATCTCTCATTTTTCTTACCTTGGGGAGTGTGCGTGGGGGAAGAGTTCAATAAGTCAACGTATTTACAATCTGTAGGCAGGGCGTGAATAACCATCAACCCACAGGAATCCTCAAAAACTTGGCCCAGGTCAATGAAAGATTACTAGCTATCCACCACCCTAAACCTGGAAAGCCCTCATCTCCTGCTTACGTTTGAAAAGAAGAAAAAGAAAACAGGATGACCTTGCAAATTACAGCCTTATAAATTGAACCTCTAAATTTGGAAAGATAATGAAAGAAGGAAAAAAGTCATAAAATAAACTTGAGAAATCTGAAGGGGAGCTTTTATTGTAGAAGAAGAAGAACCACTCTTGGCTGTGAAAACTGACTTCTGCTTTTTTTTTTTCCTAAGTAAAAAGTGTTATCTTCTACAATGGAATCATACAATCTTTTGGGAGTGGTTCATGGTCAAATGGAATCTTTTTAATCTGACATTATTTAGAGAACGAATAAAACTCACTCACTTATGAGGCTGGTACCATTTTCATCCAAAGATAAAGTGGTCCTATTAGTTTGGTTGTAAGAAATACTATTCCTTCCAAGGAAATACGTTGGAAGGCAGAGGAGGAAAGTACTCTGGGCTTAATTTCATCTTCACCATTTGCTAGGCAGGTGACCTTAGGCAAATCACATAACCTCTCTGATTCCATGGGTCTTCAACTGTAAATAACTGTCAAGATTAAAGATCATAATGGTAGAGAGAAATATGTGAATGAAACAAGGAATTCAATAAGGAAAATCATGGCTAGATTAGGTGATTGGAGAACAATCACTATCCCAGACAGGGGCAGGGGGGCACAGGGGATGCCGACTTGTCTGATCGGGTTCTCTCTTCTCCTTTCAGAGGAAGTTGAGAGTGCATGTCCTTCGTCCGCACTACACTGTGAGAAAGCACCAAGTATCAGAATGCAGCTCAACAGAGCTGCTCTGGACCACTGTACACAGGACGGAGCGATTCTCCCCACACCCCCCACCCTGTGCTCACAGACCTCCTTAGAGAAGATCCCTGGAAGAACAGCCTGACATCTAGATCCCTCTCATTGTTTATTGTCAGGAAAAGGGTCCAAAGAGGAGAAGGACTTTCCCCTGGGTACCAAAGGGCTTCCATTGCAAAATCTGGCTACACCCCAGATATATAAGTGATTTAAGCCTTTGCTCACGTGATGCAGACCTGACTGTGCTGTGTGTATCTTGGACAGATTACTTTTAGAGTTGTGAGTCAAGACAGGCTGTTTTAGCTATTTGTAGAGTACAGGAGGGACACACTCAGGATTGCTTCTGGCCTGGGGTAGAGGCTGCTCAGTGGTTTCCAAGAACAGCAGGAGGTAAGGAAAGGAACGGCAAAGGGGAACTGACAGGCCGGGATGACTAGACTCCTAAGAGTGAAATTAGAGAGAAGCCCTGGGGAGTCACGATGGTGTGTGTGTGTGATGTGTGTGTGTGTGTGCCGTGGTGGGTGCGTGTGGTGGTGCGTGTGTGTGCGTGGTGTTGTGTGCGTGCGTGTGTGTGTGTGTGTGTGTGTCTAAGTGCAAGCCTGTCTCTCCTGTCTCCACCTCCCATGTCATCGTAGAAGCACTGAGATTACAGATGTGTGCTACTGTGTCTGGCTTTCACATAAATCCTGAGGATTTGAACTCAGGGCCTCACAAGTGCATTCCAAGCTCTTTATCCACTAAGCCAACTCCCCAGACGAGCTCACAGTCTTTACAAGCAGTTACTTCTCAAGGTTAGTTTATAAAATGAAAATCTTTCACTTTTTTTTTGCTTTTGTTTTTGTTTCCTTTTTGTTTTCCTGTAGTCTCAGCTGTCTCAGAACTCACTATGTAGACCAGACCAGCCTGGAACTCACAGAGATCCACCTGCCTCTGCCTCCCAAGTGCCTGGATTAAAGACATATACCACCACCCCCTGCCTTTCCCACTATAAAGGAATGTTTCACAGACCTAGAGCTTTCTACTTATCTAAAATGTGAAGTTGCTGACAAGGGCGCAGGGAAAATGAGTCCTGGGACCGGCTGGGACAGGAACAAGTTCCAAAGGGTGGGGCAAGGTGGTAAGTGCTCAGACGCATTTTTGTCCTCCACATCTTCCTGGCCTGCCCTGAGAGGCACTGCAACTGACTGGAAAATAGCTGGAAAATCTAGCCAGCGCCTGAGAGGTCTAATTATTGCTCATCAACCCCCTTCCATTTTTCTAGGCCAGGCATCCTCCATTCCTGGATAACGCAGTGTCTGAGTGGGGCAGGGAGGGATAGAGAGAGCTTGAAGTAACAGGGGGGAGAGAGAGAGAGAGAGAGAGAGAGAGAGAGAGATGCCCGTGGCTATTTCAGTTGCATAGGCACATATGGTGGTGAGCAGGTCCCTGGGGATTGATTATATAGCTACCTGAAAAGACTCCTTAACTCTTTCTGCAGAAATGAGCTTAATGAAATGTCTAGTGCCTTACAAAGCACAGAGAAGTATCAAGAATCGGGGTTTTATATTAAATAGTGCAGCCACTTTTGGAAAGCAGCTTAGTAGTTTCTCAGAAAATTCAGTGGCCAGTTCACATAAGATCCAGCAGTTCCTCTTCTAAGTGTAAGCCAAAGAACAAGGAAAACAGAGGTCCAGATAGAGGCTTATCTCAGGATGTTTACAGCACTATCAATCAGAAAAGCCCTCAAGCACAAACAACACACAGGACCACTGATGATGATGAATAAACAACTGTGGTATGTCTCAGCAATGGAATATTATCTGGCTGTTAAAAAGAATGGAATGTTGACAAATACTACTTAGTCTGCAAAACATCATGCTAACTACAGGATGCTAGACATACACAGTCCTGTACTTTGTATTTCCTTTTATATGATATGCCCAGAATAGGTAAATCAGTAAAGATTGAAAACAGATAATTTGGGGGAAAGTGGAGTGTTTATCTAGGGGTCATGTGTTCGCTTTTCAGGAATAATAATGTTTTGAAACTAAAGAGATCACTGGAGGGGTTGTGGGGAAAGGGGAACACTCATCCACTGCTGGTGGGAATGTAAACTTGTACAACCACTATGGAAAGCAGTGTGGAGAACCCTTAAAAGACTCGGAATGACCTTACCACCTGACCCAATCATACCACTCCTGGGTATATACCCCAAAGACTCATCCTACCACAAAGATATATGCACATCCATATTTATTGCAGCTCTCTTCACAATAGCAAAGAGATGGAACCAACCCATATGCCCCTCAACAGATGAGTGGATGACAAAAATGTGGTACATGTACACAATGGAGTATTATTCAGTGGTAAAGAAGGATGGCATTATGAACTTTGCAGGTAAATGGATGGAGCTCGAAGCCATTATGCTGAGTGAGGTGACATAGTCCTAGAAAGACAAAAGGAGAATGGTTTCCCTCATTTGTGGATGCTAACACCAAATACTCCAGATGAAAGGCAAGCTGAAGGACAGTATGGTTATATTTTTGGTTTATCTGAAAGCAACTATGTTGTCACAATGCGAATCCCTCATTGGGCTCTAGAATCCACCCACCAATTATTTTCAGGCTCTGTAATTACTGTATATGGGTGGAGAGTATGTATCCATATTTTAGAATAATATGAAATTAATGGAGGAAAATGTGAATTCCTAAGCATAAAAAAAGACAGAGAAAGATGCAGGACAGTTATGACAGAATACATGATCTGGGATGGTTTGGGGTGGGGTGGGGGGAAGGGATAGGGGAATATGCCTGAACAGAAATGAAAAATGATGTATGAAATACATAAAACATCAAAAAAAAGAAACTAAAGAGAAACAATAGTTGTACAACACTGTGAATTCATTAAATGCAACTGAGCTGTGCGCTTTAAAAGAATTGTTATGTAAATTCTGTCTTGATTAAAAGAAAGTTTAAAGGAAAAAAGATAATAATAGCTAGCTAGCTAGCTAGCTAAAAAGTAAAATCCAGAGGTGCTTTGTTTGTTTATTGCAGGAAGAAGTGTGACAGGGTCTTGCTCTATAGCCCAGACTGGCCTGAAACTCACACTCCTCCCACTTTGGACGCCCTTGTGATGGGGTTACAGATGTTACTACCATGCCTGCAGATGCCAGGGTTTTGATGGCATCATAGCCTCAATTAGAATCTTCTCTCGGCCTCAATGGAATTGAGTGATCTTGGGCAAGGACTCCGGCACCCTGGCTTAGTTGAAGATGGTGGAGATCAGCCCATGCATAATTCTCAAGAAGTTCCAGGATACTCGGGAAGCAAGGCAGCTAACTCAGGCCCAGCACACGCGTGCACATACCTGCCAGCTCCTCTACTACCACCGCCATTCCCTCCCACTCACAGACTCAATGCTGCCCACCCTGCTGTGAAGTCAATGTTCTTAGGAGGAGCTCCCAATTATGGAGAAGTTAGGAGGAGTGTTCTTCACACTTAGACCTGCTGCACTGAAGTGAAATTGTCAGCATCTATGTTTGCTTCAGCTCTTCTTTCTTTGGAGAGTAAAACATTTCAGTGAAGTTGAGTTCATTATGTCCTCCATATGAGCAAAACCCAAGTCCATTAAAGAATGAACATGGTGCTGGAGAGATGGCTGAGTGGTTAGTGTGCTTATTGTACAGAGGACGTGAGTTTGGTTCCCAGCACCCACATTTGGTGTAACTCCATTTCCTGGGGATCCAATGTCTTGTTTTGGCCTCCACTGATACCTACATGCAGATTCACATACTTACACCAGACACACACACAGACACACAGACACACACACACACACACACACAAACACATACACTCATCTTCTAAATGAACGAATGAGCTTATAGCTGAATCATATTTTCACTGAACTGGCTGACTATGAGTACGTGCATCTGGTAGTGTTAAGGAGTCTCATGTATCCCAAGCTAGCCTGGAACATATTTTGTAGGCAAGGATGACCTTGAACTTCTGATCTTTCTGTCTCCACTTCCCCAGTGCAGGAATTCAATGTGTGCAGTGCTGTACCTAGTTTTTTTTTTTTTTTCCTAGTAAATAGTGTGAACACGCATCGGAAGTGGCAATTCAGAGACACTAAAGATCAGGGGTGTCCACATGCTTTGTCTAGCTCCCTGTATTCATTTCAGATGGGTACACTGCTTTCTAAACTTGGATTTCAGTTACCCAGCATGTCCCTCTAAAATCTTCGGGGTGCTGCCTACCTAGCAAATGTGGGTCTCTGAAGATGTGGGCTACTGAACACGCCATGGCATTCTGAACCCTTAATGAAAATCAAAATGCTATATTCATTATGCAGTACTTCTATATGAAAGGGAAGAGAATTCACAGTCGAGATGGAATGGAAAGGAAGCAGAGGGGTACAAATCTTCAAAGTGATAAGGATGCAACCTTTATGGAGAAATCAGGAAAGTCCATCTTCCTGGTTTTAGAAGTCCAGAGCAGGCTGAGAAGCCCAGCTTGCTAAGTTGAGACTGGGGCTGAAGGAACCATGTGAGGAAAGGAAAGACCAGAGGGATTACTGTCCATTTGCTTGTAAGACAGGGTGTTTTTCTAAAGGTAAGATGATTTGTTTGCACCATAAACAAGATTGAGAAGGGTCTTTGGAAATCGTCCGTGTGTTTCCACCTCATGATGGAAGGCAGAGCTAGTTTATGTGGCTGGGGAGACCATCCTTCCAAAGGAGATAGCTGTCCCTGAAATGCAGATAGTTATAAAAATGGCATTAATTTGCTTAGACCCAGAGATTTTCACAGGAGAGCAACTAGCAGAAAACATTATGAAAATGTCCGAGAGGGTTGGTAATTGACTTGATTAGTATGACCTTGGCTATGAAGGTAATGGAAGAGGGACTGCTGTTTAGACTGAGTTATAACTCTGTTCCCGGTTCGGCGACCGACTGAGGGATGTAATTTGTTCAGCCTGGCTCGGAGTGGCCAAGCCTGCCTCTGATAAAGTAATACACTGACTAGCGGAGCTTAGCCGGTGCTTTTACCCTGCTGGGGTAAACAGGGCAGGGTCAAATAAGAAATGATGGACTAGGCTTCTACACAGCGTCTCTGCGTGGACCTGCTGTAGGCACAGCCTTCCAGACAATGAGCCCAGAGAAGCATTAACTCATTGCTTCCGAACAGAGGGAACCAGACTCAAATGCTCCCCGGCTGAAACAAAACAAAACAAAATACCAACATTTGCAAAGAATAAACACTCAGAAATGTCTATGCTGAATTTGCCCTGGGTCTGTTTTTCATAAACTTTATAGACATTTATGAAGCAATAGTCTTTGGTTGCAGCGGGAAATTTAGTTGCGTTAATAAGCAAGGATCTAGGGTCTTATTCCCAAAATCCATGTTGTGTACAGGATACCTGCTTAGCATAGACAAGTGTTCTCCATAACTCATAGGCATGCACAGGCGAACTTGACCCTGGCAGCGATCCATCCCATGGTTGTTCATTAGATGCAACTAAGTCACGAGCTCTGGAACTATTTGTGCCTAAGCTCACATCTGAGGATTCCTAGCTCCTCCTTTACCCAGGATGGCTTTTGTTACCCATGTCACCCCAGGAGGAGGTCTTTGTGGACTGTGGAATGTCTGAGATTTAGGGGAAAAACTATGGCACCCATGAACTCTTAAATACAGGTAGAAAAATCTCCGCACAACTCCTTAGTATTTGCTATTCATAAAGAGTGCATCCCACACTTCAACAAGAGGGCTGCACTTGAAGAATGTAACAGGCTATCTGTATGTTTATAGGTACACGGTTTCCTTCCTGGGGTGCTGTGTTTCCACACGTGCATATGTATGTATATTTGTATGGGCTTTTTTTGTGTGTGAGTCTCCAGTTTCAGGATGGAGCTACACAAATGACAAAGGGCCAGAGTCCCTTGTCTCCTTGCTTCTGTCACCGCGCTTGCTGACCCTCTAGTGAAAGGGATCTGACCACCGCATGCGAGTGGAATAAATTATCGCTGACACTCCAATATTTAATTATGCAGCTGTCAGAGCGGCCCTTTCGAAATTCATTTTAATAAAGTGGGAACTATCCCTTTCAAGGTTGAGAGTGAGGGGGTCACCTTTGGTGTCAGCCAGAGGTCTCCACCATGAGCTCTGCGTTCCCGCTCTGGACGCCTGTCACTTGGCCTGATAGAAGGGCCTGATAACAGCTCTGATGCTGGTGGCGTCCCCCCATCTCTGCCTGAATGAACATCTTTCATTTAAACTCACAATAATGAGGACCTGAAAGTCACAGAGGCGGGCACAAGGGCAGCCTTTGTGGGGCGGGGGGTTCTTATGATAAAATCCACTCAATGTGGAAGTGGTGATCCAAAAGTCATTTTGCCTATCTCCCTCATTTAACTGGTTAGCCAGAAATATTTCACATAGTGGAAGAAAAAAGAAAAAGGGAAAAATACCCAGGGTTTAGAGAGGAGGCACCCAGACATGGCATGCCTCTATGGTCAAGGCTCCCAAACTCATAAAAGAGGCATAAAAGTATTGATTTATATTTTTCTATAAAATAAAAAATGGTATTATGGTTTTTGTAGTCTGATTTCTGGGCCATAAAGTTGCTCCGAGAAAAGGCTTTTATATAGCGAACTGAATGTGTGAATGCCCTCCTGCCTGCCTATTCTGTATATGGCTAAAGTCTGTGTTTAGCTGACATTTTTCACTGTTTCTATGTAAATGGCACCTCCAGACAACTAAGTGAGGGCAATACAAGCTGCACTAGAAAAAGCAGAAGGAGCAGACAGACACATCTAACCCGCTTCCTCTCTTCTCTGAAGACACACCTCTTCTAATTTCCCACATTCTCCCCCTTGATTCTGTTTCATTTCCCTCCTCAGTCCCCTCCCCTCTTCTTCCTCTCCCTTTAATGACACCTTAGACATGTATTGATTCCCTGTTGTGTACCGGGCATTGTCCAAAGCCATCCCCAACCTATGCAAATCTCCCAAAGTGCTCAAAGCAACTCTATAAATTAGGCACTTTGATGACGGTCCCCAATTGTTATCAATGAGAAGACTGAGGCTCAGAGAAGCTGATGCAGATACTAGGGGACAGTCAGTTAGGTACTGCCCATTGCATTCAACCAGTTTCCAATGCTTAGATTCTGTTGCATTTCTTAAAAATACTCTCTCTTTTTCTCACCAGCTGGTTTTCTTGCCAGCGGCTTCCCTCTTCTCTCCTCTGTCCCTCCCTCTTTGTCCCTCTGTCCTTCCCAGGCTGTGTCTACCGTGTCTAATATAATACAGGCCCTAATACCGTGTCTAATATAATACAGGCTCCAAGGGAATGCACAGAGTGACTGTCCCACATATAAGCACCTTAACACTTGTCAACAAACACTGGTTTTGGAGAGAGGCTTCATGCTGTGTGTTAGGGTGTTAGAAAGAAGCCTGTCCATGAGACTTTTGAAAGGCGCTGCTTCTAAACCACATAAAAACTTAGTTTTCCCATAAGCTTTTAAAATGTTTAGCCTATTGCCCTAACCCTCCTAATCTCCCCACCCCCGTTAGTCTCTTCTGTCCCTCTAAATAGTTTCACTTCTACTTTCAAGTCATATGCACGCACACATGATTTTATGAATTTGTATATAATCTAAGAATTCCAAATGAGAAAAATAATTTGTCTCTCTGAGCCCGGCTTAATTCATTTAATATGATTTTCTCTAGTTATATATAGTTTCCTACAAATGACATGACTTATATTAAAATAATATATTTTTATTTTCTGTGTATTTATTTTCTTTGCCTGCACATATGTAAATGCACCCATGCATGCAATGCTCACAGAGGCCAGAAAAGGGCATTGGATCCCCTGGAACTGGAGTTATGGTTGTTAGCCATCATGTGGGGTGCTAGGAAATGAACCCAGGTCCTCCGTAAGAGCAGCCAGTGCTCTTAACCTCTGAGCCATCTCTCCAGCTCCGATATAACTTCTTTGTGGCTGAAAAAAAAAATTCCACTGTATACATAGACCTCATTTTCTTTATCCATTCCTCTGTTGGTGGACACCTATTCTCCTTCTATGATTGACTTAGCCATTGTGACTAGTGCTGCAGTAAACACTGATGTGTAAGTATCTCTGAGGCTCACAGACTTGCTACTGGGCAGCCTGGTCTTGTAAGACCCTGGGACAATGGGGGAATGACGGGAAAACAGGAGGCAGGAAGTGCCACTTCTGCTTTGCCTTTGCTTTCATCTGCAGGTGGGGGAAGGACCTTCAGACCCACCCAGACTTCTCACGGCTTCCCAGCACATCCTGGAGGACAGTAGATTTTCAAGTTGCCCTTAATCTGAGTTCTTGATCTTCCCAATGGGAATTCCTGACAGCCAAGCATGCAGCCTGACCTACAGTGGGTGCATGGATGGGATAGAAGTCATGGTCCAGGAGAAAACCTGGTCACTCTTTAGTGCGCTTGTTCTTCACTGTATCCGCCTTGTCCTAAGGTCTCAGTTCAAGGAGATCTTTTCCAAGGGTTCATGATAATCAAGACCACCCATGTGATTCTTCATTGTTGCCTATTAGTTTAGCAAAACCCAGTGCTACAGGAATAGCTAAGGGTCTAATATACTATTTATAGGGTGTGTATTTGGTTTTGGTTTTCTTGCTTATTTTATAGACAGGGTCTCATCGTAGCCCAGGCTGCCCTCGATCTTGTAATGTAGCCAAAGATAACTTCTGTTCCTCCTGCCTCTATCTCCCAAGTGCTAGAATCATAGCCATGAGCCGCCATGCCTGGTTTTATTTGGTGCTTGGAATCGAACCCAGGGCTTTATGTATGTTAGATAAGCACTCTACCCACAGAGCTACATCCTTAGAATTATTTACAGGATATGAAAGAAACATCCAAACTTGAAACAGACTACAAGGAAGGACAGGGAGAAGTCATAGTCTATACATATTACTCTGATCTGCATGACATTGATCTCAAACTGGCAATGCAGGAAACTGGCCTTAAAGGAAGTGAATTCCTCCTAAGAGTACTAGTGGCTGTCCCAGAGAAGGCCTTCAGGGATGGATGGCTTACCCAACGAAGGGAAAATTGAGAAGACAATGGCAACACTTCCTCGACCCAAAAACTAGTGCAGAAGGACTTCCTCGGCCACAAAACCAACTGTGTCACCCTGGTCATCTTTGTTCGCAGGTAGGAACAGTCAATGAGAGATCAGAGGATGACTTGGGTGGTCAAGTGCTGACCAGCTCATTAGCCACCAACGGTTCACAGCTGCCCAAGGACACATACGTACGGAGACAGGTGTGTTGGTTCTGCCACCTTTTGGAGATACCTGGCATAGGTGAACCTGAATCTCCAGGATTTTGTTGACCTTTCTAGAACCTGGATGCAGGAGGCAGGGATTATGATTTAATATTTGTCTCTTGATGGGACAATCACAAAACAATCCATATAGGGGGTTGTAGATGTACTGAAGTGAAAACAATCTAGAAATAATTTATCGAGGAACTTTTCAATTTGAACCCTCCCTCCTTCCCTTTCTCTTCTCTCTGTCTCCTCCCTTTAGCCAGTTTTCATTAAGTAATTATTTTATGGGCCAAACTTGTGTTATGGGCTTTTTAGTGAATCCTCACAATCACCTAAAGTGGGAAGGAGGCACCTAGGCATACAAAAACTGAAACCTAGCAAAGTAAATAACAAATCCAAGGCCATTTAGTCAGTCAAGAGCTGACTAGAAACCAGCTCTGCGTGACTGTAGTGTTAGCACTGTGGAAACAACACGACACTGGGTTTGAGCCAAGAGTTTCCCTTGCTCCACCCCAACTGCATATCTAAATTCACCTGTGTCTAACCCACAGCAAACCCATTCAACGAGGCTTTTCTGGAGCATAACAATCAACCAAGAGCCAGGCTAGGTGCTGAAACTGTGAAAAGTGTGTGTGTGTGTGTGTGTGTGTGTGTGTGTGTGTGTGGTATATGCGTATGTATATGTATGTAGGCACATGAATGTATATATGTAGGGTTGCAGAGATGGCTTGATGGGTAAAGTCCCAATCTGCACAGACTAGAGTCTGAATCCCCAGCACCCACATAAATGCTGGTCAGGTACAGGGGCCCTCCTGTAATCTGTTCTCTGGACATGAGACAGGATATCCCCAAAGCAAGCCGGTTAGCTAGAGTGGCTGAATCCATAAACCCTAGGTTCAAGTAGGAGACTTTGCTAGAGAATGATCAAGGAGACACTGATATCAACCTCTGACCACATGAAAATTCATACACACATGAGCCCATACACATGCAAATATACATATATACATGTATGACACACACATGTACATACAAAAAAATAAATGAAATAAATGTCCATTTGCATTTTGCATATCTCAGAGAGAAGGAAATGCAGATACTTTTACTCTAATCTGCACCATTATTATTTCCACTTTGTCATCAGAAAACTGAAGTTGTGCTAAATATTATACTAAGCATCAATAAGGAATAAGTGGCAAGTCAAATGTGGGGTGTGGATGTGGTTCATGTGAAGCTATTGCTTTTGAGAGAACAAAATCCAGAAGATGCTTCCGTCACCCTCTACTCCACTTTCAAAGTGTCAGCATTTCCCAGCACATCCTTCCAAGGGTCCAGAGCATCTGGGACTTGTCTGTAGGCTTGTAGCGAACAGCAGGTGGAAGGAAAGCTAGACATCAGTGCTCGCACTCAAATTCAGTGCAGTCTACCGTCCTCAATTCAGAATTGATTGCCTCTGCATGTTGGCTTCCTGAAGCAGGAGTGTCCACACATACAAACGCTCCTTCTGGGGGGCTGGAGACATGGCTCAGTCAATAAAGAGCCTGGGACAACAGCATGAAGACCCCTCCCCCACCGAGTTTGGATCCCTAGCACCCATGAACAGGCTAGTGGAATAGCACATAACTGATCCTGGTGCTAGTTAGCAGAGACGGGGGATCCCTGAGATTTGCTGGTCAACTAGTCTAGTCCATGTTCAGTGAGAGACCCAGATCAAAAAATAAGGTGAAGGCTGGCAAAATGACTCAGCCTCTAAAGACCTGTGCTCCGTCCCCGGATCCTGCACAAACGTGAAGGAAAAGAGTCAGCTCCGGGCTGACCTCTTGCCTCCACAAACACGCATATGTGCACACGCATATACATTTTAAAAAATTCCTTTTAAGCCTGGGTAGGGTGGCACATGTCTTTAATCCCAGCATTCAGGAGGGATGGGTAAGTGGACCTCTGTGAGATCCAAGCCAGCCTGGTCTACAAGTATGTTCAGGCCAGCTGGGGCTACAGGGAGACTCTGTCTCAAAAAAAAATTTTTTTTTCAAATAAGGTGGAGACCAATTGAGGAAGACACTTGACATTGACCTCTAGCCTTTATACAGAGATCAAAGAGGCACACACACACACACACACACACACACACACACACAAACAGTCCTTCTGCTGACGTCTTCAAAACTGAAATCCTCTCCCTTGGGCAAATAGATGAACATTCATGGCATGTTCACAGCCTCATGAGGCCCCAACTCAGACATCTCCTTCCTAGGCGAATTTACACAATGTGTTTGATAACAGCCATCTCCCTAAACAAGGCACCTGCCAGGAGCCACTTGTCACAGATTTTTTTGGCTGCCAATAATTACGGGTCAAAGCCAGCCAGAAATCCAAAAGCCTCCAAGTACACATCCTCCTGATAAGGTACGGGGAGAGCCAGGAGTCACACCCCTCTATGGGAAGACCCTCTCTAAAGAGCAAGGGTGGAGTATACCCCCAAGATGTCAAGCAAGAGCTAGCAGGCGGGCAGGAGAAAATAAATCCTGGCTCAATGAGAAGGATTAAAAAGTCACCTAGCATGAGGGGAATTCGCACTCCACAAATTTTTCTCGACTGAGTAAATTTCAAGAAATAAAACCAGATTGAGCATGCGTTTAATACTGGCTGCTATCTTTTGCCCTGTTCTGCTCAGCGGCTTGTTAAATATGAAAAGATTTGCCCTGTGAGGAGACACAGGAAGAGATCTTGAGGGAAAGGGGGGGGGGACCTCATCAACTACCATCTTGTCCTTCCTCTTCAAAACCCAGGTGAGGACAAGTCCCCCACCCCCAACACGCACACTTTTTTAATGCTAGCAGCCGGGCTTGCCAGTCCTGTGTACACATCTCAGATACCACTCTGGTATGGTGATGGTCTCCTAACAGAAGGTGTGATATAAAAAGCTCATTCGAGATACCAGGAGCTTCCCTTTCTGACCCCGGCTGCCTGAGAGGCAAATTGCATTAGAAAATGACATGCTATTCATCTCTCCAGTACTTGCAGGAACATTTAGCTAATTAAATGATTAATAAATTTAACACTGCTTTATAATTTCATTTAGCTGTGTTGGAAATCACACGGTGAGCTGCGTAGGCACCGAATGAGATTAGGTGGGAGGGAGGGTTTCAGAGGCTGCCCTGGTAATTGAGATTAGTCTATTACTACAGTGACCTTTTTAACTTTTATATTCTCTTGTTAAAGCGAAATAAAATTTTATTCACTTTTAAGGAATATTTACTTAGAGAAATTTACATGAAATTAAAGAAACACCAAGCCTGGAAGCCCACTGGGGTTGGAGTCCAAGCAATATTTCTTTTGTAATTCTCAGAGCCTCTTTAGGAAATTGTTCTTGAGTTTGTTCAGAGACAGAGTGATGAACCGTGTGTTTTAAGACAGTTTCTTTCTTCATTCATTCATTCATTTATTCACTCCTTCAAGAAATGCCGAGTTCCCACTGTAACCTGGGTCTGATATTGGACCTGTGATCATGACCCAGGTCCCTGTTTACCTAGATTATAATGGGAAAATATGGGTGAAAAGACGATAAAAAAAAAAAAAACACAGACTAACAGAGACAGATATCACAGTGCACAGAACTGAGATAGCTGACTTCTTTTGACAGGAGTCAAAAAACCATATATTTTATTTATTGATTGTGTGCATGTTATATATGTTTATGTTCATGTGGGTGCATGTGTACACAGAACCAGAGGGAGCTCCTGCTGTTATTCCTCAGCTGCCACTCAGGTTGTGAGCCTGAAGCTCCTCAACTCAGCTAGACTCACTGACCAACAAGCCCCAGGCACCTGCCTGTCTCTGCTCCTCCAGGGCTGCCTGGGGTTACAGGCATCATGCCAGGCTTTTTTTTTTTTTTTTACATGGGTTCTCAGGATCACACTTAGGTTCTCATGCTTGAGTAGCAATCACTTTATCCAATGAGCTGTCTCCCCAGCCCAGGATAATAATTAAGCAATTGACACTCCCCTAAGCAGTCAGGTGTGCAATGCTCAGAAAGAACGGCATGAAGAAACAGAAGATGCTGAGGGTGAAGCCGTAAAGACAGACGACACAAATGTGAGCAAGGACTAGCAGGGACCAGGAGGGGCCTGGACCTGGTAGGTCAAGGAAGTTGGTGTTAATAGAGCCCACATCAGAAGGGTCAGCTTAAGAAGGGTCTTGCTGGCCAGGATAGAGTTTGGAGGTTTTATATGTTCAGTGGAGATCGTAACAAAGCATTTTAAAAAATATTTTATTTATTAATTTTATTTTATGTGTACAAGTGTACTGCCTGTTTGTAAGTGCACCCATGTCATGCAATGCCAGTGGGTGGAAGTCAGAACAAGATGTTGTATAGCCCTGGAACTAGAGTTACAGTCATTAGCCACCACACCACGTGGGTGGCAGTAATCATATCCAGGTCTTCTGCAAAAGCAGCCAGTCCTCGTAAACACTGAATCATCATCTCTCCAGCCATCAAAAAGGATTTTTTTTTATTTTTATTTATTTTTGTATGTGTATGAATATACTGTCTGCATGCAGGTTTGTGCACCCGTGTCATGCAATGCCGCGGAGGTCAGAAGGTGGTCTCAGATTCCCCTGGAACTGGAGTTCTCCTGGAATTGGAGTTACAGACGGTTCTTAGCCGCCATGTGGGTGCTGGGGATCGAACCCAGGTCCTCTGCAAGAGCGGTCGGCGCTCTTAACCGCTAGCTTATCTCTCCAGCCCCATCAGAAAGGATTTTAAGCATGGCAGTGATACCATATGACATAGGACTTCATCAACACTGGTGCTTGACATTCTGTCTTTCATATCTTGCCTCCCTTTTTAGCCTGTGCTTTTTCCAGCAGAAACTGTATTTGAGAGTCTCCATTTCTGTCTTTTTCTCAATGTGTATTATTTATTTGTTACAGGTAATTTATAATATTTCCAATTTCCCTCTTCTTTGTAGGTCTCTACGTACATTAAATCCTCTTTGCTGTCGTTGTTATTGGTTGCATGGTGTTTGGCTTTCTGAGGCGACAGGGTGTACCTTGGGTGTCCACTTTCTGAGACAGGGTGTACCTTGGGTGCCCACTTTGCTCCTAAACTCGTTATCCTTTTGCTTCAAACACCCAAGTGCTGAGACCACAGGCACGCCCCACCATGCTTGGCTTTACAAGTATATCTAATTTAAACCCCTACGGTTGTTGTTTGGCTATAAACTGTATTGGCCATATCTTTTCTGTATTTCAGTGTTTTGACACAGGTGGGCAGCCTCTCCACCATGAGGCTGGAGGGAAGGATCAATGGCCCTGGGCCCACACCTTTCCATCACAAATCAACTAAGCCAAGCCCAATCCCAGCACCTCTCCCTTAAGAGTCCCTCACACCCAGGCTATGTCCACTTGTACTTATCCTACAAAGCAATGGATCAGACAGCAAAAGGGCGACCCCATGGCCCAGAGCCTGCTGAGACTGTGCATAGATGTTCATGCATGTGCCCATGAACATGTGTGTATGGGGGTGTGGCGGCCAGAGATCAGTCTTGGGTATCTCCCTGGGTCATTTTCCACCTCCACCTCCACCTCTTCTTTACTTGAGACAGGGTCCCTCACTGGCTTAGGACTTGCCAAGTAGGCCAGTCTGGCTGCCAGTGAGCTTCCAAGGTCTACCTGTCTCCAACTTCCCCAGCATGGGATTATAGGTACGTGTCACCCCTCTCATCTTTGTTACAGTTCTGAGGCTCAATCTAGGGCTCTTGTGTTTACATAACAAGCATTTTATGAAGTGAGGCGTCTCCCAGCTCCACTGAGATTATACACACTTAGTGATGTTCGCCCTGACTAGCCTGCTCCCTCACACAGAAAGCAAGGTTTCACCCTCTCCCCATGCCTTCTTCTGCCTGGGGCTCTGCATGCCCTCCAGCTTTTCTGCTTGCCTTCTGTTCTTGGAATGTGTGAACCACACAGAGCTCCATGGACCACAGCTGTCTCAGCCCAATTTTCCAGGGCTACAGATCTGCTAGTCTCACCAGTGCTAAATCAGGTTAAAACATCCCCAGATATCCAGTTTCCCTCCCACTAGACAATCAGGAACATTTACTGAAGTCTACCATATATGCAACATGTTTTAGAGACACCACGGGCTTTTAATCAAAACTGATGTATTGTCCCCTCACACAAGCAAAGATGTAACTGTTATTATTGTTTTGCCATTTTTCAGATTCTAATTTGGAACACAAACCCAAAATCGAGATGATGTAATTCCTAAAATCAGAGTTTTCTTGCTGCTAGAATTGTGGATGGAGAGCAGGGAGAAGACAAAGGAATGAATAGTAATGTATTAGTATTTAAGGAAGCCCCTCCCCCCCACCAAAGTGGATCCCACATCAGAGCATGCGCAGGAAAGCCAGCCCAGCACAAAGGCTGGCCTGGCCTGCACAGATCCCATTGGGAAGCTAACCTCTCTCTGCCCTCTGACTCATGTCCTTGTGCAGAGGCCACTCTTGCTTAACAAACCGCTTCTCTTTCTCCCATCATCCATCAGTTTTCCAGCATGCAAGAACCTAGAAATCCCAGCAGGTATCCTTGGGACCAGCCCAGTCCACATTCTGAATAATCTTTTCAAACTTTTTCCTTTTTGACTAATCTTGCCAAACTAGTTTGGAATTCAGTCAATGCTCCCTCCTTCTTTCTCCTCCCTGCTTTGCCTGATGGCAAAGTGGTATTGATTTAAAATTTCTCTGTTGTCCCTTAATATGAATGTTGTGATGGTCAGCTTCTGGCTTGTGGACAGACATATCACAAGGGATTGTTTTAGTTAAGTTAATTGATGTGGGAGGACCCAGCCCACCGTGGGTAGCACCATTCTTTAGGCAGAGGGTCCTGGATGGTGGAAAAGCAGAGAGAAATCAAGCTGAGCACTAGCAAGCGAGCACACGCATTCCTCTCTCTCTGCTCTTGACTGTGGATGTGATGTGATGTGAGCTGTCTCACCCTCCTGCCACTGAGAATTTTCCACGGTGACGAAATACGACATGGAGTTCTGAGTGAAAACCAAACCCTTTTAAGTGTTTTTTTTTTTTTTTGGGGGGGGGTGGTCAGGATACTTTATCACAGCAACAGAAATAAAAGCAGAAGTAATACCCAGAAAATGTCTGCAAAAATGTCCAGGCCATTTATCAGTGTCTTATGCACTTCTTCTGGATTGAGGACCAGTTCATCAGGGTGTGGCCAATATCACAGAAAATACTTTAGTCTTCAGATGATAATTTGCCTTTTGCAAATGTCATATTTAACATTAAAAGGTTTCTGTGGTTGTACCTTTCCCCCCAGCAACCAACCCAGAAAGTGATTAAATATACAGTTTTCTTTTCAGCAAGTATTTAGTCTACAGTAGCTCTAATGTCTGCCATTTACACATACATCCCTTGAATATTTTTTGGACTCTGAACATATCTCCCCACCCTTGAAATACGAGTCCTGTCATACCTGTTTCTGTGACCCCCAGATTTGTGAGCAATTACCTCAGCAAACAGAGTTTCTGGAAAATAACATCTGTGGGATTCACACTTCTTCTTTTTTAACTTGTTGATTGTCTTGTTGTTAACTCTGACTATGGAAATCTTCTGATAACTTAAGAATTTGTCATTTTTCTTCCAACACCTTCCACCAATGTGAAAAATCTGAGCCCAAATGTGCAATTAAAATATTCCCTGCTTTAAAAAATGCAATTGTTAGACTTACAATCACATTAGTGCCTGTTTAGGAATAACGGTTAAAGTCAGGAGCAGCAAGAATATGCAAATTCAAGTTGCTGAAGAAACAGCATCCTAGCCAGGTTTTCCTAGAAATTGTAAGCTCAATATTTTACTCTTTTAATGTAGGTATGATGCTGCCAGTTACTAGTGTTTGGAATTTTAAGAATGTCCACTGTCTCCAATAGATGTTCAGAAATTATCACAGACTTTTTCTCAAACTTCTTTTTATTTAAAAATATTTTATTACTTTTATTTTACTTCATGTGCATGAGTGTATTGCCTCCATGGATGTAAGTACACTCATGTCATTCAGTGCCCATGCAGGTCAGAAGAGGGTATCAGATCCCCTGGAACTGGAGTTAAGGATGGCTGTTAGCTGCCATGTGGGTGCTGGGAACCAACCCAGATCCTCTGCAAGAGCAGCCAGCGCTCTTAACTGCTGAGCCATCTCTCTAGCCCTCTAGACTTCTTTCTAAAGCTAGAATTCATCTCACTTGCCTTTATTTTCCTTCCTGCTTTGTGCATTAGTCCATGATGAATCCAACATCCTATAGAGGTGCCAATGATATAAGTGAAGAAAAAGAAATTCTGTTTTTCTATACAATTCTTTCCACTCAACACTTGGTTCGTGGACAGTTCACATTAGCATTTCTTGGGATCTCGTTGGGAATACAGAAACAAGGTTGCTTCCCAGCCATGCTGTTTCCATATCTGTATTTTATGAGGATCCTAAAGTGGTTGCTGTGCACAGTCCACTTCACTGGGTGCTGATCTAGGTCAGGAGTTGGCTATCTAACCTGGCTGCTCAGGTTTTGCTGTTCTGGTTTATCTGGGATTGGCTGCTGTGGTTGGCCTGTTTTGCTTTGGTTTTGTCCACAAAGACTGTGTTTCAAATTATTATATTTTTATTTTTCATTTCCTTATTTTTATTTTATGAGTAAGAGTGTTTTGCCTGCCAGTGGAGGTCAGAAGAGGGTGTCATATCTCCTGGAAGTGGAGTTACTAATAGTCATTAGCTACCATTTGGGTGCTGGGAATTGACACGCAGGCCCTCTGTATAGGCAGCCAGTGCTCTTAACCACTGAGCCATCTCTCCAGCCCCTGATTATATTTTAAATGGCTGTAAGATTACACACATGACTGACTTGATTTCACCTCATAGATTGCAAAGTTTCTTTTTTTTTCTATCCGTCTTTTTAGGCGAAATTTAGCCAGCCCTGCTCTACAATTTAGATAAATATAGAACCCAAGATGTGCATGAAGGATGAGATGAAGTCTGTCACTTGAAATGAGCATGACAGCCTGGAAAGTCCTGCCAAAGGGAACACTTTGTTTTCTTGTTTATTCTTCACAAAACCCATGACACCTCTTTAGCAGAAGAACTGGTCCTAATAGGCTAACTTGGATCAAGCTTTTTTTTTTTTTTTTGATACGCATTCTGCCCACGGCCTCCTTTCTGGGGCACAAGCAGGTATTGTGGATTCTCTCCTGTGCAATGTCCTCCCTCCAGCAATCTCCACTGGATACTCCAGGCTTAAGGCAGTTTTCCCTCTTTCCTTGTGTTTTAACCAGGGCCCATTTCTATCCCAGCTCTTTCCTCTAGTGGTCACAGTCCTATTTTCTGCACAGTGAATCCTCAAAGACCGTTCAGTCCCTACCCAGTGCTGGCCCACCCGATGCGTGCAAGGTGCCAGATGTGAGCTGGCCTGTGGACTTCTGCTCCCTGTGTCTCACATGCCATAAGCTGGCTGTCCACGGACCGCTTTGGGCCTGGCTGTACAGTTGTGTTTTAAAGCCTGACTTCTCTGCTTCTTGGCTCTGCCCTGACCCCTCTTTACTCTTTATTCAGTGGGGACTCCTGCTCAGCCCACACTCCCTTTCAGCCCAGCTGGCTTGTGCTCTGCTCCATCCCATCCATCACCCTTTCTGTCAGTGAGGGTCAGCAAATCCTGATCTTCCTCAGGCCCTCTGGCCTTACGTGGTGGTGCAGGGACACAGCAGAAGTTTCAAGACACCGCTGAGAAAAAAATAAAATTGGGAACTATCTTCGACTCCATAGGAAAACGTGGAGAGCAAATTTCTTAACCGTGTTGGAGGAAACCAAACATGAGGCAAGGTAAAATGAAGGTTTTATGTGTTCCCTGATTATATTAATGTGGGAGATATAAAAAATCTACTCCCTGTCTCATAACAAAGGCTCTTTGACCATTTTCCAAGACTCAGATACCTAGAAACCCTCAGCTCTGTGGATATGAGGGTTCACATCTAAAACAAGAAAAAGCAAAACTATCACTGCAATCAGAGAGAAGGGAGCTATAATTGCATTAGAGTTGAAACGTCTGCATGGAGCAGGAAGTTAGGGTTCTTCTTCTAGTTATAAGAATTCCAGGGCCAAAGAGCCCCATTAGGTGGATCTGGCTGTGAGCAGCACTGACAGGTTGGCCAAGACCAACAAGCAGCACCAGATATTGGAGCCGTCCCCTTCCTGCCTGTCAGCCAGTAGCCTTGGCTTTTGTGATGGTTTGAATGAGAAACGCCCCTGTAGGCACAAGGATTTGAAGGCTTGGTGCTGCTGTCTAGGGGAGGTCTGGAAGCCTCCGCTGGAGGAAGTGCGTCATTGGGGCAGTTTGAGGATCCGTGGCCTGCTCTCCCTGCTTCATGTTTGCCGCTCTCAGCTCTGCCCCACCCCCAGCCCTTGCTACCATGCCTCCCCTCTGGGATGGGCTCTTACCCCTCTACAGACATAATCCAAGTAAACTCTTCCTTTTGTAAGTTGCCTTGGTAATGTGTTTGTTTTATCCCAGAAATAGAAAAATAGCTGACTTGGCTCTCATTCTCTCCATGAAGAAGGCTTAGAGCTTTGATTCATTCAGGAGGGGTCTCAAGTCTGACTGACCATCTGGAAAACCAGGGGTCTCCACTTTGCACACTGATCGCATGGAGAGTGATGTTAACTGCTCTTCCCTACCCACTGACCCACCACCTCCTGCCAGTCCTATGGAGAGTCTGTCTCAGGGTGACCAAATAGAGGCTGGATGTATATTCATTATGTCTGGGAGAAATGACAAACTGAAGACCACAGGAGACCACAACACAGCTGCCGATGTATGGGGTTAGTTACCTCCAGGCACTGGCAGGTCAGCGCCCTGCCTTCACTTGGAAGGTACCTCAAAGCCATGCCAGCAACAGAAGAGAATGTTCCAGACTTTGAATGACTGGCGCAGTTGGAAATGCAGCAGGAGGCAGGACTTGTACAGCTCACTCTATAACACATAGGGAGAGGGGAAAACACACGTGTCTGTGGGAAATGTGTCTCCTGAGAGTAAGAGATGTAGAGTTAAGTGTGTGAAGCCAGGCATGTTGGCGCACACCTTTAATCCTAGCACTTGGGAGGCAGAGGCAGGAGGAACTTTGTGAGTTCAAGGCCAGCCTGGTCTACAGAGCGAATTTCAGGACAACTGGAGCTACAGGAAGACCCTGTCTCAAAAAGACCAAGAAGAAGAAGAAGAAGAAGAAGAAGAAGAGGAAGAAGAAGAAGAAGAAGAAGAAGAAGAAGAAGAAGAAGAAGAAGAAGAAGAAGTAGTAGTGGTGTGTGATAGCAGAGTTAACTTTATAGAAAATGATTTCAATTTTTATTTTATTTGATATGAACCAGTGCTTTGCCTACATATACATAAGTGTACCATGTGCATGCAATGCCCATGGAAGACAGAAGAGGGCGTTGGAAGCCCTGGAACTGGAGTTACAGATACATGGTAATTAGTTGCTGTGTGGCTGCTAAGAACCAGACCTGGGTCTCCTTAACCACTGAGCCATTTCTCCAGCCCCAAATTACTGATTTTTTTTTTTTAAGGAAGGAATGATGATTCCCATGGAAGGTTGTGCAAAACCTCAAATCACACAGAAATGAAAGGGGCTAAAAAATCAGTGACAGCAAGATGGCAGCCAACAGGCTCACTCTGGCCGTTGACTGTATTTAATTTGGCTGAGTCTAAATTGGTCTATGCAATGGATCCATTGATAAGATTTTTAAGTCAGATGATTTTAGATTTTAAATAAATATCTAGTTGCTGTAGCAAAATTGGAGATTTTGGCAGAGTTGGACTGAATTTTCACATAGCAACATCATGCTAGAAGCTAGCGATAGATATCCTCTATATATGAGGCACACACAGTCCTTGGTATTTATGCTTGTCTTCCCTACGATGGGGACTTGGGGCCACTACCACACAGCAGCTTACACACAGGCAACTTCAATTGCTTCTTCAATCTGTCTAGAATCCATCACATGTGCAATTCTTCGACATTGTATCAGATAATTATCAATTATTCACAGGATTTTATCTCTAGGTTGATGCAGAACCAGAGAGAAGTCATCCTGTTATATGTAGTGTGAATTTCCTTATCTGAAAAAGGGGAAAATTTGATGGATACAGCTCTTTCACAGCTCCATAATCTGCCCAAGGGGAGATTGGGTGTTAAATTTCAGCTATAGACTGAACAGAGCTGATCTTGGTGAAAGAGGTCATTATCAGTGGAGCACATCTGGGAGTCTTCTCACACTAAAAGGAGAAGAATGGACTTGAGAGATGGCTCTGTTGGTAAAAAGTTATGTGGAACCCACCTAAAAACAGTGTCTGGGAGGCCTGGAGAGATGGCTTAGAGGCTAAGAGTACTGTTTGTTCTTCTGGAGGCTTCAGGTTCAATTCCCAGCACCCACATGGTGACTAACAATGGTCCGTACCTCCAGTTCCACGGGATGGACATTGCACATATGAGATGCACTTACATGCATGTAGGCAATACACTCATACACATTAAAAAAAAAAAACAGGGCATGCTGGCACACATATGCAATCCTCGTATTGGACAGACAGAGGCAGATAGGTGTTTGGAGCTCACTGGCTAGCCTAGTCTAATTGGCTCATGAGATACCCTGGTTCAAAATATAACAAGGTGAGGGGTCCTGAAGAACACCATCCAAGGTTGTCCTCTGGCCTGCACACACATGCATATGAACATGAACATGTGCCACACCTGTACACACACACACACACACACACACACACACACACACACACACCTGATCAGAGAAGTCCTTAATCAAGGAAGTATTTCCTTCTTAGGTTCTTATCACAAACAAACCCAGCTGCTTTTATTTCATGCTGTGCTGTCCCTTGCCATGGATATATGTAGGACCTACTTTCCCAGTGATCAGAAGGCCGGCAGGATCTGAATCTTCATAGCCAAGGTTCTACCACACCCAGGCTGCAAGATGGCTGGCTGAGTGCAGACGGGGCACCCTTGCTGACAGAACCCAGTGGAGCACACTGGGCAAAGTGAGGCCAAGACCTGGGGTCTGGCCTTCTGCCCTAGCCCAACTGGCTGTGGGCCTAAATGCAGTCTGTGGCTGAATGCCAGCAGAGAGAGAAGTACAAACTGAAATATAGGCAGGCAGATTATTTATGAGGCTGGAAACTAAATGCTCATTGGTTTTTATGTAACAATGTTCCAGCTGAGTTCCACAGCCGGTGATGAGGACTCAGTGAAGCCCAGTGCACAGGCACTTCTCTCACATCCTTCCAGCCACAAAAATGGAACCCAACCAACAAATTGTTACAAAGTATCATCTTTTGGGCCACCGTACTGACATGAAAGACTATGAGTTGAAAGTTGGTGGACTGTCTGCAAGATATTAGCTACTTCAGTATTCCAAGACAATCAATATAGTCTACCTTATCAACTAGCTAAATAATAAAAAGAAGGGGCTGGAGAGATGGCTCAGCGGTTAAGAGCACTGGCTGCTGCTCTTGCAGAGGACCCGAGCTTGATTCCCAGCACCCACATGGTGGCTAAGAACCATCTTTAACTTCAGTTCCAGGGGAATACGACGCCCTCTTCTGACTTCTGTGGCATTGCACGGCATGGGTGCACCAACCTACATGCAGACAGTACACTCATACACATAAAAAATAATAAAAAACAAAAAAAATCAGATGACAGTAACAACTGGCACTGGAAAAGCAGTTGGCAAAAACTGAATACTCATTTATAATTTACCAAATAAAGCTTTCAATAAATTAGGAATAGAAGAAAAATCACTTTGTAAAGAGCACTTATCAAAACCTTATCACTATAAAAGAAAAAGAAAAAAGAACTGATCACTATGGTTATAGATAGTGGTAGAACAGTAACTTCTCTTCAAATATCAGAACCTAGGGAAGGAGGTTCTTACCACAGTTACTCAACAAGGTATAGAAAGTTCTAGCAACTGCCACAAGACAAGTGAAAGAAATAAAGCATTCAGATTAGAAGACATAAAATTCTATTTGCATATAACATGACTGGTTATATAGACAAGTCCAAGGAGTCTCAACAAACAAGAAAAAAAATCCTATGATTCATAAATGAGTTCAGCAAAGTTATAGGATCAAAGTCAACGCTCAAATTCAATCAGATTAAAAATATTTTGTTTATTTTTATTTTATGTGTATGTGTGTACTGCCTGCATGTATGTGAGAGCACCTATGTCATGCAATGACACAGAGGTTAGAAGAGGGTTTCAGACACTTATAGCCACCATATGCGTACTGGGAATCAAAGCAGAGTCCTCTGCAAAAGCAGTCAGTCAGTGCTCTTATCTCCTGAGCCGTATCTCTAACCCAAAACTCAATCAGATTTTTATGTGTATGTAGAAACTGAAATTAAATCCCAGTGCTATTTAAGTCATTCAAAGAAAATAAAATAGTCACCTGCTTAAGATATGTACTACAGAAATCAAGTGGCATACTATGTCCATGTACTAGAAGGCTGAATATACCAAAGATGTCAGTTCTTCCTAAGTGCGTCTATAGGTTAAGCCTGTGGATTTAAACCCTATTAAAACTGCACCAAAGTTTTGGTAAGTCTACACAATCTTACTCAAAAGTGTATATGAAAAGGACAGGAGGCTGGAAGCCAAAACAATCTGAATAAATATTAACACAGAAAAAAAACTATTCTATTGGATATCAGGTCTTACAATAGAGCTACAATAATCAAGATAGTTATGTAACAGTTAGAGACAGACACAGAGATTCATGGAATGGAATAGAAAATCCAAAAGTAGAAGCACATATATACTGTTCCCATCCATAATTCTTTGGGAATTATAGATGGGAAAAGAATTGCTTAGACTTGGTTTTAGAAATTCAGCCCATGAAAGGCAAACCTGACAAACTGGGGGGTGCGTGTGGTGCTTCACACATACAATCCCAGCACTCAGGAAGCTGAGACAGGAGGATCACTAAAAGTTCAAGAACTAGCCAGAGCTATACAGTGAGTTCCAGGCCAGCCCAGGCTACTGAGAGAACTCTTGACTCAAACAAAATAAAACAAAACAAAATAAAAAACCAACCAAAAAATTAGCAAACTTGTTTTTTTTAGAAATTGGACCTCATCAAAATGATAAACTTTTTCTTTTGGAAACTCCTATAGAGGGGATGAAAAGACAAACTGAAGGCTGGGGGAAGACATTTGCCCACCACATTTCCAACAAAGAACTAATAAATATCTCTAAAAGTGTGACAGTAATAAAATAAATAATTCGATTAGAAAGTGAGAAGACACCAGTAGTTATTACCCTACAGGGGACACAGAAGTGGCCGCCATGAAAACAGGCTTGATGCTGTCAGTGCACACAAAATGGAAATTAAACCACACAGATCAAGATGGCTTCAAAACATTAGCAATATTAAGTGTTGGGGGGGGTGTAGATGAACTGGATCACTCCCATGGGGTCACCGAGGGCTGCTAAGGAATGTAAATGGTGTGGACACGGTGTGATAACTTCTTGTAAACTAAGAATACCGTGGTCATCCAATCTCCACTGCATTTATCTCAGAGAAATGAAAACTGGTGTTCATTCAAAAACTTGTACACAGGTGTTTAGAGCACTTTCATTTTTAGTATCCAAGCCTGAAATCATCTAGATTTCCTGCAATGGAGGAGGAATTTTTAAAAACTACACCTGAGAATATTACTAACACATGCAACACTACGAATGGATTTGAGGAAGTTAGACTAGAAGAAGAAAAGCCAGTCTTAAATAGGTTACACATTGATTATTCTTTTTGTAAAACATTTCTGAAATGACCACACTTTAGCTATGAATAAAAGTTCAGGAGTTGGGGGGATGGAGAGATGGCTTAGTGGTTAAGAGAACTGGCTGCTCTTGCAGAAGACCTGGGTTCGAATCCTAGCACCCAGATGGTGGCTAACAACTGTCCATACCTTCAGTTCCAAGGGACAACCTTTCCTGTCCTCTGTGAGCATTGCACAACAACGGTGCACTTATATATATGCAAGCAATACGCTTATAGACATAAAACTTAATTAATTAATTAATTAAATTAAAAGATCAGGAGTTGCTAGGGGGCGAGGACAAAGCAGAGGCTTAAAAGAGAGGGGAACATTTGAAAGATAGCACAAAGTCTTAGAGTTTGCATGTAAATATGTCCATGTCCACCATAGACTTTTGTGCTTGAACATTAGGTCCCCAGCAGGGAGCATTGTTTGAGGAGGAGGCAGAGTCTTTAGAAAGGGGCCTAGCCGAAGGAGGTGGATTGCTGGGAGCAGGTCTTGAGATATGTATCCAGCCATGCTTCTGGCCCTAGCCTCTCCACTTCTTGGCCTGCCAAGATGTAATCCAGCAACATCCTACTCCCACAGCCACAGCCATGAGCTACCATAAGCACTGCCATAATGGACTGGACCCTCAAGTCTGAGCCAGAGTAACTCCATCCTCCCCTTGATGCTTCTTTGGAGTATTTTGTCACAGCAATGAGAAAAGTAATTAATACACAGGGATCCTTGAAGTGGGCACTGTTGAGGGTAAAGAGGGCTATGCATTGTATCAACTACACACACACACACACACACACACACACACACACACACACTTGCAAGGAACATGAAGAATCTGAATACAAACTAGAGAACTGAGTAAAGGATCCAGGAGAATCTCTCTGCACTGTTTCTTAAAACTGCATGTAGCTGGGCGTGGTGGCGCAGGCCTTTAATCTTAGCACTTGGGAGGCAGAGGCAGGCAGATCTTTGTGAGTTCAAGGCCAGCCTGGTCTACAGAGTGAGTTCCAGGCCAGCCGGGGCTACAGGAAGACCCTGTCTCAAAAAGACCAAACAAACAAACAAACAAACAAAAAAAACCTTCATGTAATTCTTCAAGTGCTTCAGTTAAAGTTTCAATTAAGGGCTGGAGAGATGGCCTAGTGGTTAAGAGTGCCGACTGCTCTTGCAGAGGACCCAGGTTCGATCCCCAGCACCCACATGGTGACTAAGAACAGTCTTTAACTCCAGTTCCAGGGGAATCTGATGCCCTCTTCTGACCTCTGAGGCATTGCACGACATGGGTGCACAGACCTATATGCAGACAGTACATTCATACACATAAATAAATGAATAAATAAAAAATTTAAAAAGTTTCAATTAAGTCAACATAGTACCAGTTTTCAAGGAGACACATAGAATCTTTAAGATGCTTGTGGCACCCACAAAGGCTCCTGAGTAGTATTGATCACCCCTGTCCAATTGTCTTTACATGGAAGATAAAGTTCCATGAGGTTAGGACCACATGTATCTGCCTGAGCATCTAATTCTCATAACTTCCCACAAGGCAAAGCAAAGGTTTAGTAAGATCTTTATGTATGAATGTTCATGTAAGTGTTTTGCTACAATTTCTCCTTTAAATCTTAATCAAACTCTAAACTGCTATGAAGCCTATTTCGTGGGTTAAGAAATAAAGGTTGAGGGCTGCAGACATGGCTTAGTGGTCTAGAACACTGGCTGCTCTTTCAGAGGTCCCAAGTTTAGTTCCCAGCACCCACATAGCAGTTGACAACCATCCCTAACTCCAGTTCCAGGGTATCTGACACCTTCTTCTGACTTCCATTGTACAACACAGGTGCACTTACATACATGCAGGCAATATACTCATACACATAAAATAAAAATAAATAAGTAAAAAGATAAAATATTTAAAGAAATAAAGGTTAAGGGATGTTATGATTCACCCAAACTATGAGCTGGTTGAATTCTCAAAACTTGTAACAACCCCCCAAATTAAGTTCTTTTTTTTCCAAACTTGTAACAACCCCCCAAATTGAGTTCTTTTTTTTTCCATGCCTCACATACCAGTTAGATCCATATAAGGCTGGGTTTGGAGGAACAGTATCATGTTAGAGGCCTCAGAGGAGGAAGGCAGGGCAGGGCATGTAAAAGACGGGGGTTGGGGGTGCCCATGGATGGTTGCATTTGGTATCAGAGCATCTTCAAGAGCCAGGCTGACATCCAAGCAGAAGAAGCTCATGGATACATGAAAATGCCAAAGGTTTCCCTTTTGTTTCCTCTGTAGTACGCTCAAGAACCCATCTGAGGGCCAGCGAGGGCTCAAAGAGTTCATGTGCTTGCAGTCAACCATGAGAACATGAGTTTGATTCCCAGAACAGGCATGGAGGAAGGAGAGAACTGACTCCTACAAATTGTCCTCTAAACTCCACACAAGTGGCTCAAGCACACACACACACACATACACACACACACACACACACAGAGTAAAATAAAAACTTTTTCAAAAGGAAATTATTTGAATAAATCATGAACCTCTTCCTACCAAAGGCTTGCTTGAAAAATATGTTATTAGGAATATATCAGACAAAACCATAGTATGTTACTTCAGCCCCCACATTCCAAGTTCAGCCAATGTTTATTTTGGAAAAAAATTAAGGATTGGAAAATATTCTTCCAAGGGTAGCTTTTGCTGAGTAACTCTTGTTTAACAGATACTTATTGTTAAAATTAAATAATACCCTTATAGAAGTGTATTTTTTTTACTGCCCTTCAATGAACTATATAAACTCTTCTTTCAGATATTCAATTACCCTTATGGAATTATACTTAAGTAATTTATAGTTTTGTTCATAATTTGGACATTTTATTTCCATCTTTCATCATTTATGGCAAAGAATAGAGAAAAATCTTTTGAATTGTGTGTATTTACTTTACATGTAGCCAACACTTCAAATCGTGTTATTGCAAGTCAATTTTACTAGGACATCTACCTTTTTAGTTTTTATGATTATGAACATATAATTTTAAAATAAAGACCAGTTTGTTTTTCCCCTTATTTCTCTTTTTTGTCTTAAGTGTATATATCAAAATTTGTAAAATATATAAACACTGATGATTATAGTAAATATTCTTGTCTAGTGCCTGATTCAAATTGGAAGCAGTTCATCACTTTGGTGCTTGTAATACTATTTGGAGCAGGTCTTTCTTGATGCTGTTGGAATGCCCATGGGCCCCATGGTTCATCATCTGGGCTTCGACAATATGGGAAGAATTTTCTCCTTCTGTTTACTTAAAGCTGTTGGTTTGTAGGTTGCTGGATTTTACAAGGACTGCTGAATTGGGGCACTTTCATTTGTTGCTATAACAAATTACATTGATAGACAATAAAAACAATAAGAAAAAAAGAAATGACATGAAATTTTTAATTCTTTCCAGTAAATAATGCATTGATACCCTTTCAACAAACTTCAACAAGTGGCAACTTTCAACGAAATGTAGCAAAGTTCTTTCTCACTTGTAGGCAACCACATATGGAAAATATAATCTTATAAATCAATTAAAAATTTAAATTATTTATTTATTTATTTTTATGTGTATGAGTGTTCTGTCTGCATGTAGGTTGGTGCATCCCTGTCATGCAATGCCATGGAGGTCAGAAGAGGGCATCGGATTCCCCTGGAACTGGGGTTAAAGACGGTTCTTAGCTGCCATGTGGGTGCTGGGAATCAAACCTGGGTCCTCTGCAAGAGCAGTCGGTGCTCTTAACCACTGAGCTATCTCTCCAGCCCCAAATCAATTAAAATATTAAAAGACTCTAGGAGAGACATGGTGACAGGGGTGAAGCTTGGCTGGTAGAGTGCTGGCCTAGCATTCATGAAGCTTTGGATCCTATCCCCAGCACCTCATAAACCAGACATGGGGTTGCACCCCTATATTCCTAGCACTTGGGAAGTGGAGGAAGGGGAACCAGAAGTTCAAGGTTATCCTTAACGACATGGCAAGTTCAAAGATATTCTGTGCTACATGAGACCCTGTGACAAAAGAAACAGAGAGGGAGAGGAAGAAGGGGGAAGGAGAGAGGAAGAAGGGGGAAGGGAGGAAGAGAGGAGGGGAGGGAGGGAGAGAGAGAGAGAGATCTCTCTCGGAGAGACTTTGACAGAAAAGCGCACAGTGTGATAATAGTGAAAGGGCAAACTACTAGCCAGAAGAAATATTAAGCGTTGGTGTGATTATTACCAGAGATGTCTGGGGCATTAAGAGGATTTTGGGGTGACCTTCAACTACAGATACACAAAATCATATGAAAAGAAAAAAAGAGAAGGAGGAGGGGAGAAGGGAGAGGGGAAAAACAGCAGGAAGGGGGAAGATCATCGGGAAGGGAAGGAAGAGATAGGGAGGAAGAAGGAAGGAGAAGAAGGGAAGGAAGAGGGGAAGAAGGGGAGACAAAGAGGCAGGGGGGAAGGAGGAGCAGAAGGAGCAGAAAGGCAAGGAAGAGAGGGTAGGAAGGAAAAGAGCAGGAGGAAGGAAGAGGAGGGGCAGGAGGAGAAGGGAGGATATAGGTGGAGGAGGAAGAGCAGGAGAGAAGAGAGAGTAGGAGGAGGAAGAGGAGGAGGAGGTAGGAAATGAGGAGGTAGGAGAAGGAGGAGGTAGGAGGAGGAGAGAGGAGGAGGCAGGAGAAGGAGGAGGGGAGAAGAGGCTAGGAGGAGTGAGGAAGAAGGGAAAAGCGAGGAGGAGAAGGCAGGAGGAGGAAGGAGAGAAGGGAGACAAAGAGCAGGAAGAAAGAGGAGGAGGACGAGAGGAAGGAGCAGGAGGAGGAAGAGCAGTGAGGAAGGAAAGAGGAAGGTCTAAGGCGAGGCAGGAGAGGGAGGGAGGAGGAGGAAGTAGCAGGATGGAAGAAGGAGGAGGAGGAGGAAGAGGAGGTAGGAGGAGGAGGAAGAAAGAGGAGGAGAAGGAGGAGGAGGAGGAGGAGGAGAAGAGGATGGAGGAGAAAAGGAAGAAAGCGAGGAGAAGGAGGAGGAGGAGGAAGGAGAGAGAAAGGGAAGGAAGCGAGGAGGATGGCAGGAGGAGGAAGGGGAAGACAAAGAGCGGGAGAAAGAGGAGGAGAACAGAGGAAGGAGGAGGCCAGGCAGGTAGGAAGAGCAGTGAGGATGGCAAGTGGAGGTGAGGAGGAAGAGGAAGGAGGCAGGTCAGTCGAGGAAAGAGCAAGGAGGATGTAGAGGAGGAGGAGGAAAGAGGAGGAGGAGGAAAGAGGTGAGGAGGAGAAGGAAGAGGCGGAGGAGAAAGAGGAGGTAGGACAGGGATCTGAAGAAAGGAGGAGCGAGGAAGAATGCAGCGAGGAGGAGAGTGAGGTAGGAAGGAATAGAGGAGGAGGAGGTAGCGAGGAGGAATGAGGAGGAGGAGCGAAGAGGGAGGAGGAAGGAAGAAGGAGTGAGGAGGAATGGAGGAGGAGGTAAGGAAGAAGGAGGCAGCGTCGGAGGAGAGGAAGGAGGGAGGAGGAGGAAGAGGAGGGCTCGAGTGTGGGAAGGAGAGGAAGGATGGAGGAGGAGGAAGAGGAATGTGTTGGTGAGGAAGAAGATGGAGAGGATGGAGGAGGGAAGAGGAGGCAGGGAGGCAGGAGAGGAGGAAGGGAGGGAGGAGAACGAGGAGCATTGAGGAGGAGAAGCCATGAGGAGAAGGCGAGCTCGAGGAGGAAGGAGGAGGAGGAGGGAGGAGGAGGATGGGAGAAGAGGAGGAAAGAACCAAAGAGCCCGTCCCGCGCGCGACAGGAGAAGGAGGGGGAGGACAGAGGAAGGAGGAGGAGGGGAAGAAGGCAGGTGGTAGTGAGGAAGAGGAGAGGAGTGAGGAGAGGAGGAGGAGGAAGGAGAGCAGGAGGACAGAAGAGGAAGGAGGAGGAAGAAGAGGAGGAGGAGAGAAGAGAGGAATGGAGGCAAGAAGGAAGGAGGAGGCAAGGAAGGCAGAGGTAGGAGGAGGAGAAGGAGGGAAGGAAGGAAGAGAAAATGAGAAAAGAGAAAAAAGAAATCTGTCAGCCTGGATAAGTTTCCCAGAACCTAGGAGGTAGGAGGAGGAGGAGAAGGGAAGACCAAAGAGTCGGGAAGAAGAGGGAGGAGGGACAAAAGAGGAAGGACAGGAGGGAGGAGGAAGGCAGGAGAGGAGGAAGAGGTAAGGAGGTAGGAGGGAGCGAGGAGAGGGAGAAAGGAGGCAGGGCGAGAGGGAAGAGCGAGGATGGGAGCGAGGCAGAAGGAGAAGGAGGTCAGGAGAATGGAGGAGAAGGAGGGTAGGAGGAGCTTGGGAAGGAGAGTAGGAGGAGGCAGGAAAGGGGAGGAGGAGGAGGAGGAAGAGGAGGAGGAGAAGGAGGATGGACGGACGGGATACAGGAAGCGAGGGAGGAGGGGGTAAAAGGCAGGAGGAGGAGCGAGGGAGAACAGGGGAAGTAACANCACCTGTCCCCTCTGTACCTCAGTTTCTCAAGAGCACAATTCAGACAACCTAGTATCAATAGCACAGGGCTGTTAGGAGGGTCAAAGAAAGCATCCCACACAAAGAATAGGGTGTGAAACAGAGTCAGATGCTCAATACTTATTGGCTAATATTCTATTTATTGTCATTATTATTATCATAAGTTTCATTATCATTGAAAGTATTTTTCTAATGATTTTGAATAAATCATCACTGGGATCAAGAATAAAACTTCCGGGCTGGAGAGATGGCCTAGTGGTTAAGAGCGCTGACCGCTCTTGCAGAGGACCCGGGTTCGATCCCCAGCACCCACATGGCGGCCGAGAACCGTCTGAAGCTCCAATTCCAGGAGAACTCCAGTTCCAGGGGAATCCGAGACCATCTTCTGACCTCCGCGGCATTGCACGACACGGGTGCACGGACTTGCATGCAGACAGTGCATTCATAAACATACAGAAATAAATAAAATTAATAAAAAAAAAAGAATAAAACTTCCAGAAGAAGCTTCTCCAATGGTCTGCGCCAGCTAATAAAACCTATTAAACTAGAAGCATCCATTTAGACAAGCTGCATAGCGCGCACCACTATTCAGGTAAGTCATAAAGTCTTCCCTGCAGCTGTTACAATGATTGATTCTCCAGCAGAATTAAAATTCAAGAAATACACTGACATTTTAATAGAACAAATAATTTAAATACATTTAATGTGTTAGGTGGTAAGAGTTTTTGTAATATATACTGACAGATTTGGGAAGTTCCCCCTCTCAAAAAAAAAAAACAAAAACTCTAGAAAGTTTCCTCCATGAGGGTAAAGTAGAGAGAGACAGTGAAGTTGCTGTTTTTGAGAAATTTCATAAAGCTTGCAGCTATGTGGACCCAGGCACTTAACTCTGAAGACCAGACCAGATCAAAGAAACAAACAAACAAACAAACACTCTCAAATCTGTGCATATTTCTCTCCTTTGTTTTTCTCCCAAAACACTATTAAAAATAATGAGTGAAGATCCAGTAGTAGAGATGCGTGCTTGGGATTTCAGCACTTAGGGAGCTGATACAGAAGGACTATGAGCTCGAGGCTAGCCTGGACTACATAGTGAAATATACCAAGTAAAGGAAAAAAAAAAAAGAGAGGGATAGAAACACTGGCTCATGCCTGTTATTCCCACACTTAGGAAGTTGAGGCAAGAGGCAGAATTTGTGCTTTGAGTTCAAGACCAGCCTTAACTCCAAAGTGAGGTCATAGCCAGCCCTGACAACACAGGGAGAAAATTCTGTCTCAAAAACCCCGGGACAACAACAACAACAAAAAACCCCAAGCAAATGACACCAATGACAAGAAACTGGTCAAGATATTGCTTTTCTTTATAAAGAAAACTTGGGGTGTGCACAGAGCTTAGATTGGGGATTTCCCAGGACCACCTGAAGCACAGGTAAATGGATGGAACTAGAAGATATCACATTAAGTGAAGTAACACAGCCCCAGAAAAACAAACAACAAATGGTATCCCTCATCTGTGGATGCTAGTGCCAATTACCTAGTTGTAAGTATTTCTTGTGCAGGGCTCCTTGAGCTTTTGTCCAAGTATTTGGGATTGATGCATATTGGAAAGAAGAACAACAACAACAATAGAAAAGACTCCATCAGGGACTGGAGAGATGGCCTAGCGGTTAAGAGCACTGACTGCCCTTACAGAGGACCCGGGTTCGATCCCCAGCACCCACATGGCGGTAAGAACCGTCTGTAACTCCAATTCCAGGAGAACTCCAGTTCCAGGGGAATACGACACCCTCTTCTGACCTCCGCAGCATTGCACAACATGGGTGCACAAACCTACATGCACACAGTACATTCATACACATAAAAAAAAAACAAAAATTATATATAAACAATTAATTTAAAAATAAAAAGAAAAGACTCCATCAAACAACTGACTGAAACGGTGAACTTCTGCTCAAAACAGTAAACTTCTGCATCAAGAATTTTGAGAGATGAAAAACACATTTGGCAGAATGCATGAGCTCTGGTGGGGAGGGGGAGTTAGAAAGGGGGACAGGGGTCTAGATTTGATTTGTAATGTAATCTTGTATAAAAAATAAAATAAAATAAAGAAAACTTGGAGAATGTTTTGAGATATACTGATTGAAAGAAGGTACTAGAAACAAGGCTCTGATTTTACTTTGAAACTTGAAAGGAAAATTCTCTCCAATAAACGATCTTCTCGCATATGTGCCTTCCACGGACACTCAGCCGGCATTGGGGGAAGAGCAGCCATTCTGTAGCACTTGCCAGCTTCCCTGGTGTCAATACAGACCCACTGTGACTAAAGTCAGGCCATCATCATGATGTCACTGACCACAGCAGCATGCTGGGCTCTTATGGTACCAGTCCCAAAATACCACTGAAAGCACCTCGACAAAGCTTCCTGTCTACCAGTCTATTTTCCATGCTCAGAGGCACTGTCACCATCAGATACCATTTTAGTTATCTGTGACTTTCCTGCCTGTCACCTATACCCCCACAGAATGGAAGCTCCAGGGACTCAGAGCCGCAGCTGCTCCATCTCCTTAGACCTGGACCTCCATCTTCTCGTCTCTCTGGATTTTGGCCTCTCAAGGGCTCACTGTGCATTTTCAGAGTGAGTGATGCAGAGGGGGAGGGAGGGAAATGAAGTGGAGAAGAAGGGAAGGAAGGGACGATGGACATGGGTCCACAGTGTGGACCCCGCCCTTGTCACTCTTTAGCAGTGGCGACAGCACTCTGTGACCTTCTCTTCCTCCTAGGCAGGCCTGACTGACAGAACAACCAAGAAGCAATGAGGACATCTGTCCTTCCATATAGATAGGTACAAGAAACTGTTGGCTTTTTTTTTTTTTTTTTTTTTGTCTTTTGAACAGGGTTTACCTTTAGTCCCAGCTGGCCTAGAGCTCACAGAGATCTGTCTGTCTCTGCCTCCCGAGTGCGAGTGCTGGGATTAAAGGCATGTGCCACCATGCCCAGCACCTGTTGTGTGTGTTTTTTTTAACCTAAATAAAAAGCCACATTTTTAAAAAATTAATTTTGTTCTCTGGTAACTTCACCCATATATACAATGCATTGTGATTGCTCTACCTGCCTTCCTGTCCCCACCTATCACACCTTCTCCCCTCTAAACCTCTCTCCCACATTCATAACTATTTGTTTGGGGACCCAGTCATTTTAATCAAGGCCATCTGGGTTTGGCGCTATCCACCCAAGCCTGGTGCACTCAGTGGTGGGCATGCAATTAAAAACAATGAATGTCCTTCTTCCAGAATCCATTGGTGTCCAATAGTTCATCAGTAAGGATTAACCCCTAACTCTTTGAAGGAGCTTTTAAATTTAAGGTGTTCTAAAGTTCTAAAGCCCTGACAAAAATGTAAATGTTTGTTACCAGAGCCAGGTATGCAGCTCCCTGACAGCATATACTAATTTTTTTTCTTTTAGTTTTGATTTCTTCTTTTTGGAAGCGGGAGGTCGATATCAGATCCAGGTCCCCAGCATCTTTCCTAGTGGGGACATGCGAAGAGATACATAGACGTGACATGTGGAAACCATTTGACTGACAAGAAGAATGTCTGGTCTGGTTAAATATGAGCTTGGCCATTTTCAGACTAGTCTACTGGACGCTGTCCCCTGGGTCAGAAATACCTATATCCGCTTGATGACACAAGCATGCATCATTGTTTCTGTATCACTCATCCTGAAAGCTTATGTTAGACAAAAGATTATCTCCCTCTCCATGTGCACAAGATACACTCTGACACTGCTTAACCTGTAAACCTAGGTCTGAAGATATGGGTGGTGTATCTTAGTCACTGCGGGGCAGTCTGCTAGCCACAAGCTGCCAGCTCCTTTCACATAGGCTCAAAAAGGAAAGATTCGTGAGGTTCTGGGGAAATCAAGAGTTGGCACTGTTTTCTGCTGATTTCCCAGACAGCAAGAATCTGCTGAAATCCAAAAGGTGCCAATGCTGCAGGGTAGTGCAACACTGCCCACGATCAATGAGAAAGTGAATTTAAGGGCTGGGGGGATGCTTGGCTGGGGTTGCTGTGCTGGGTGATGTTGGTCTGGGGAAAGCTAGCCTGAGGGAATCCCTCTGAGACACCACTTCTGCTTCTTTTCCCTCTGTAGAAGTGAAGACAGAGTCTAGGAACAAGAGCATTCTGTGTGCTGTTGGTCATAGCACATAGAAGGTCTAAGGATCCACTGGCTGCTCCACCCCATCTGATGGGATTCCTTGGAGCGTGTGTTCCTGAGATGTTTCTTCAAGTCGACTTTTTGTTATAACTACAGAGTTACTTTGTTCCACTTTGTCAGCTTCTCAGAACTGCAGATGAAGTCCATTTATAAGAAGAAAGAAAACAGGTTAAGAAGCTAAATATTTCCACCAGCGTGGAGACCATGGGGGCATTGTGAACACATACATAAAATGCAAAACTGCTTTATCAGGCCCCGTGGCACTGAGCACGCAGCCAAGCTGGGCTAGAGCTGTGGTCAGCTGCCAGCATTTGAATCAATGCCGGCGCTAAAAGGAGAAACAAGGCAAAATCCCTATTTGGGAAATTATAACTTTCTTTCAAAGTAGTTTATAGAATCTTAGGTATGGCTTATGGCATGTAAAAAAATAATATCAGTTTTAGATGTGGTCCCTAAAGTTGTTCAGGCTAACTAATGCCCAGGGACATTTTTCAAAGGCTGTTTCTACCTCTTTATCTCTGTCCTCTCCCCATAGGGCTATCAATATTTTTGGTGAAAACCCAGCTCTCAGAAGCAAACACTAATCAACTGACTCTATAATTCAGAGAGTTCAAAAAAACGTTTCAACAATATCATCAGAATGTTGTTCCCCCATGAGAAAGAAAAGAAGCCAAGAAAAGATCATGTAATGTCCGCAGCTTCATTTTGAAGAAGTGAAAAGGACCATGTTTGGACATCATCAAAAACGACAGCCAAATCTTTCTGCAGAAGTTTCAATGGAATGGGTTGTCTTGAAAAACAGAGTCTCTCTGGCACTAGATGTCACATTAATGCATTAACACCTATTATCATCATTTACTTGGTAGTTCAAGAAAAACCAAGAGAGCAATCAGACCAGAGCCCCAGGTGCTAATGGAACAGTACCAAAATGCCTCTTCCTTAGATGAAATTCTACTCTAATCACAGCCTTAACTTGAGCTGCGGTGATACCAAAAAATCCATCCCTGTCTTTGCATTGTGTAAAATGGTTTATTTGCCCTCTTAAGAGGCATACTGATACATAAATCCCAGATATGATTATTATTATTATGAGTTACTATTATTACTTTTTGGAGACAGAGGGAATGGGACACAGAAGCCGGTGGGTGAGACAGAACCTGGTTGTGAATGTTTAGGTGGGGATAATCTGTCTTGGTTGAGGGCAGTTTGGTAATATTTCATGAGAGAAAGGTCATGAATACCAGAAGGAGTTAAGCGTGGAGGCAGAGAAGGACTCGGCTGCAAATGGGTTGCTGGGGAGCCCTGTCCTGCTTGAATCGCTTTTGGCATCCAGCCTGTTCTGTTCTCAGCTCCTGTGAGTTGAATATGTTTGGAGCACCTAAAGAACATTCACTCCTTAGTATGTTTGCTGGCTACCTACTATGTGTCATGGTGTCTGCTGTGACAGAAAAGTCAAATGAGATGCAGAGTTCATGATAACTGACAGTCAGCTAGAGACATCTAAACAGGTGTGTGTGTGCGCGTGTGTGTGTGTGTTTGTGTGTGTGTGTGTGTGTGTGTGCAAGTTACCTGGATAGAAGGCTGTGATGATGGATGGAATGTTAGACCCCTCCCCAAAGTGTCAGGTGACTGGTGGCATATTTCCCAGACAGATGATTCTCAGGTAAAATGATTCACCTAGTTCACCCTAACTAAAAGGCACATTCAGAATTCTCCAACATGTCTGACTCCTCTGGGACCCAGATTCCAGAACCTGTGTATAGCAGACAGAGCCAGTGAGATGAGGATGCAATGCCTCCAATGAGAAGATGAGAAAAGTGTCAGGTGAGCATTCACGGGGGACAGAGGTGGAACTTAACCTGAGGCAGGTGGTGAAGAACACCCAGAGACAAGGGAAGGCTTTGGGCACAGTATGGAAGGGTCGTCTTGTTGAATCACTATAAGGCCCCAGGCTAAGAAGTAGACCAAAGGCTATCACCCTGTCTTGGACAAAATGCTCATGATTAATTGCAGATTTTCCTATGGGTGCAATACCTTGCTCTTAGAACATAAAACCTCCCCAAATATTAATGGCTCCCTGAAACAATTTCTGGCCTTTGGAAAATGGAGCATCCAAGATAAACAATCAAGGAACATTTGAAGGCCCAAGCAGTATTGTAGGAGAATTATTTCTGGCTGTGGACCCTGCAGTGGATCACAGACCTCGGGCTTTCAATCAAGAGGTTCAAAGGTATTCACAAGAACCCATGCAGTCCAGAGAAATAGTCGGCGAAAAACCAACTTGGAATGCAAATAGGTTAGTGTTCATCTAGAATTATTATTTACCAGTTTCATCCTCAAAACTCCAAAGTTCTCTCTCTCTCCTCCTGAAGTTGTCCTTAGGTTGCATCGCTCAGACCACTCCCCAGACCTCAGTCTTGTGTTTGTAAAGGCAAAGACTCAGAATCCCCAGGACAGGGGCCTGGAAAGCAGGGCCAGCAGTCACACCTGGAAGTCATTAGGAATACATGGGGCAGGAGGGAAGGGGGGGGAGAGGGAGGAAGAAGAGGAGGGGAGAGAGAGGAACTGCCTCTCTTTCCCAACATGCTGATGCTCTTTCTCTATTATGACAAGCATGAGCCAAAAGTGAAATTGTTCAAAACCAACAGTGAACAAACAAACACTTTTGACAAATATTTCACTGCTGCCTCGGGGTCCAAAAGAGGTTCAAAGAGTCACTGTGAGTCAGAGAAAACAACCTGAACCTAGAGAGCACCCATCCTGAAATTTCTGGCATTCTAAAACATTTGCTAAAATTAATTTTTAATTAGCATATGAAGTGATGGGTTCATTGTGACATTTTTAGACACACACACACATATATATACATATATATGTATGTATATATATATATACATACATATATACATATATATACATATATATATATATAAAATCTTGTACTTTGGTCAGATGTCAGTTAATGCCAGGTTACCTCAATGTCTCCAAGCTATCAAGGACGCCTAGATTAGAGGCTGTGAGCACATGTCTGACAAGACGCTATCTAAGGAAGGAAAGGTTGGTTCATTTAGACTCACAGCTTGAAGACACAGACCTTCATGGTGGGGAAGTTGAGGCAGTGGGATCTTGATGCAGCTGATCCCATGGCACCCATAGTCAGGAAGCAGAGAGAGAGGAGTGTGGGTCCTCAGCCCATTTCCCTTCTTTCTCTTACTCAATCTAGGGTCCCAGGCCATGGGACGGTGCCTCCCATATTTATCTATCACTGGAACTAAGCTCACAGACTGAAAGGCGTGGCTCATTAATGCCCTGGTGTTGTTTCTTAATCCAAATCAAGTTGGCAATGGAAATTAGCCATCACAATAGAGAAAAAGAATTTGGATAAAACCTTTGTTGGTTGAGGCTAATATCTTTGAATTTCCTCTTGGTAAGTCTTGCCAAGATTATCCAGGCTCTTAACACATGCTTAAGCTGATGGCCTCGTTCCCTTTGGAAAGGAAGCATGGTGATTTCTTTTAGGCTCGTCAAGGAAATGCAGACCATAGGTTTAATGCTGCATTCTAAACGTGGTATGTTTCAAGAAGGGAAGCATTACAGTCCCAGGAGCCTACCAGAGATCCATAAAATCTGAAGAATTTCCTTCCTGAAGCTTGAGGATATTCACGCTAACGAAACTGGAATTAGCTGGCAGATAAAAGCTGCAAGTGACCTTTGGTGGTTTATGGTAATAAAATACCGTAATTGTCTCTGCTGAGTCCCCTCTCCTTGCTTCTCCTCGGGGTTCTAGTTTCTTTAAGATAGGAGGAAGGATTAATTTAATTCAATTGACTTACTAGATATATCTTCCAGTTTGCACAGTTTACATAATATAATTTTAGATGAAATATGACAAATTCAATTGCATTCTTTCCAAAGAGGCTAAGAGGTCCCTGAAATCTACCTGTGGAACTGTCTGCTTTGTGGGACACTAGTGTCTCTGTGACTGAGTTGAGCTCCAGCCTCTGGGACACACCAAGAAGTGAGGGAGAAAGCTCTCCATGCCTGGCTTCTAGATTCCATGTCATGGCCGAGCACTGGGCAGCTTTCTGTCACTGCCCAGCTTTCCTGCTGTCTGTTCTCCCTGGTAGACAATTTCACAGTGATGTAGGAAGTGGCTTGAGTGACAGAACATTCTTTTTTCTTTTAAAAAATATTTTATTTGTGTGTATATTATTATACAGGCAATAGCCTGCATGTATGTAAGTGCCCTAGTATCATGCAATGTCTATGGACATCAGAAGAGGGCATTTGATCCCCAGGAACTGGAGTTACAGGTGGTTATTAGCTGAATTGTGGGTGTTGGGATTCAACCTGGGTCCTCTGCAAGAGCAGCCAGTGTTCTTAACCACTGAGCCATCTCTCCAACCCTGACAGTAACATTCTTAATGGTCTCTTGACCCTCACCTAGACACTTTCAAGGTAGAGACATTTTTGTTCAGGGAAAGTTGGCCCTTTTTTATAAAAATGCAGAATTTAGGGGCAGGAGAGATAGCTCAGCAGTTAAGAGCACTGACTCCTCTTGCAGAAGACTGGGTTTGATTGCCAGGACCCACATGGTGGCTGAGAACTGTCCTTAACTCCAGGCCCAGGAGATCCAACACCCTCTTCTGACCTCCGAGGCATTGCATGACGTGGGTGCACTCACATACACACACATGCAGGGAATACACTCATACACATAAAATAAATAAAATATTTAAAATGCCCAATTTAAATGGCATTCCCTAAAACTCCCTGTTGATAGCCAAAATACATTTGAATATAGAACATTTAAATTATTGCATAGGAAAAGTTCTCAAGGTTGAAAACAGATGACCAGAAATGCATTATGGCAGATGAACATAGACTGGCTTCTTTACCTTCCACAAAGTTCTAAACAATGAACAAAAAGAATCTAACAGATGCCTGGCCCAGGGATATAGAAGGACAGTATAGACTAGAAAAAAAAGACCAGTAAAAGTATTAAAATCTACCAAATCCCTTTCATAATTACAAAATGAAATTAAGAAAGGTGGGTGGGTTTTTTTATGTAGCCAACCACTATTTTTTAACATCCCTAGTTAGTTAGCATATATACTGGATGCAAACATTTCTATCATCTATTACTCATTATCTATCTATCATCTATCAATTAATCATCTAGCTATTATCTATCTATCATCTATTAATCATCTATTATCTACCTATCATCAACCTATTTATCTATATCTATCTTTTAATCATCTATCTAACATCTATTAATCATCTATCTATTATCTATCATCTATCTATCTACTATCTATCTGTGTGAGTATACATTTCTGTGTTGCATGTTCATGTGTCTGCACCAGTGTGTACCTGTGTGGGGGCCAGATGTAGATATTGGGCCTGTCTTCCTTAATTCTTCTCAACCACCTCATTTTTTTGAGACACAGTGTCTCAAATGAAGCTAGAACTCACCAGTCTGGTCAGTGATCTTCAAGTACTCTCCTATCTCTGCCTCCCCAGAGCTGAAATTCCAGGCACGTGCTTCTATGAGTGGACTTTCACATGGTTGCTTAGGGCTCTAACCTCAGGTCCTCATGATGCATGGTGAGCAGTTTACCAACTGAGACATCTCTCCAACCCTGGATGTGGCAAATATTCGGTGGTGTATGAAAGTGTTTTGGGAGGTCATTAAATAAATATATATATATATATATATATATATATATATATATATATATCTCCAGCAAAAACATTTAAAGCACATCTTCATTGATCTAGACATCGGACTACAATCAGAAGACCAGTGTCAATGTTGGAGGGTACTTACTAAAGAGAAACTTAAAATAGCTAAAGTTTAGCTATAACTCAAATATCTTTTAGATAGTAATTAGGTAAGTCAATCACAGTCCAGATATACAATGGAATATTAAATAGCCATGTATGAGTTAAGCATATGCACAGAAAGTAAAAGCTTAATGCATGAAATTCAGGAAAGCAAAAGATTAAGAAATACTCAAATTGAAGCCACATATGTAAATTCAGAGGTCTGCACTTATTTGTGTTTGTTTCTTCTTGGCTAGTTTCTAAAACACTGTCGAGTGAGGTTATTTCAGAGGTATGAAGAAGGAAAAAGTTCCTGTGAAAGAGGAAATGTTTTGTTTTTCAACATGGCTTGAATTTTCTAAATATGTTTCTGTACTTGTTGTATATTGTTTTATGTATGAAAGAAAAACAATTCCAGCCAACATCATAAGTAAATATGTCCATTTCAGATCACCCTAGTATTCGCATGCGCACTACCTCTGTCTACTCACAGAACACAGACCTGGTTGATCAACTTGGTAGTTGGTGAACATGCTTCCTTCCCACTCTCTGAGCTGACCCTGATAGAGACCAGCCAGGACTTTACATGTCAAATAAATAAAAAGAAACAGTAACTGAAGACACAAATAGGATTTCTTTTGCTTTTCCCTTAAAACGAAGCCCACACTAGCAAGATGTTTCTTTGGGTAAGTGTGCTTGCCACTGACCCTGAAGACCTGGGCTTGATCCCCAAGATCTACATGGTGGAAAGAGAGAACTGACTCCTGCAAATTTTCCTCTGATCTCCACATGTGTGCTGTTGCACATAAGAACATGTGTCAATACATATATACACAAAAAACAAATTTTAAAATATTTTTAATCCAACAGCTGTAAGATAATCTTAGTGGTTTACTCTGAATGTGGCAGAAAATGGCCTCACCCAGATCAGCCTGGAACATTTTTATTCTTCCTATTTCTTTGTTCTATTTCCTTTTTTCTTTTGTTGCAGGGCTGAGGACTGATCCCCGGGTCTCACGCGTGCCCTCTACCACTGAGCTACACCCCCCAGCCCCAGCTTAGCAGAAGCACAGTTCATTCTTCCAAATCTCTGTGGCTGTGGTGGGCACAATCATGATGAAGCATGTTCTTTTTTCAGTTCTGCTTTTGCCTGGACAGGTAGTGTGAGCCCCAGGTTCCCACATCTGTGTCCCCCCCCCCCCCCCGCGCTTTTTTTTTTTTCCTTCTGGAACACTTGCCAGAATTCATCAAATTTTATAGTAATCTCTTCCCTGAAGATACCAAAAGAAACCAACTCTGATTTTGCACAAATTTTTGATGTCAGCGTTTTAGAAGAGAAACATTTGTTGAACACTGATCAATGCTCTGCCAGGACTTCCCAAGTTCTACCGCAATTTTGGATGCCTAGTTAAGTAATATGTTTGACTAGTTCCCCTTAGGAAAATGTTGTCAACTAGTGGAACCCTTCCAGGCTTTTAAAATTACTGATACAATATAGAGTTCCCCAGTGCCAGCCACGAGCAAGGGCAGTAGAAATATATAGTGGTGCTTATGTTTTATAAGCCCACATTCCATATCATCAAAAAGACTGTACCTCGCACTCCATTAAAATAATAAAAAAGTAGATTGCAGAGAAAAGGAGAGTCTGTCCAAGGAGCTGGACTTTAAATGCACTACAATGAAAACCACCTGTTCTCTGCTTCATCTTTAGCAACTGTACCCCTTTGTAAGGATTTCGTCTCTCTCTCCCCCCAGTGAGAACTGGGGTCATGGTTCAATATCAACAATCTTCACACCCACCAAAAGAAGCAACTGGTGGGGTTCCCCATGAAGTTTATAGATGCCTTCACATTTCAGAAAGTACCTAGTTGTTAAATGGTCTTCCAGGTTGAAAAGGTGAAGGGCAAGGTTTGGAGACGAGGGAAGGCAGAAGCCACGGAATGCAGTTCATGAGCTCAATAAAAATCTATGACTTCACTCACTTGATTACATAAATAAAGTTGTTAAAAAGAAAATAAACTGGGGTGTGCACCATGCTACATGAGCAGGGGATTTATGTAAGAGTCAGAAGCCAGAAGCAAGCTAGAAAAGCCATTTGCCTGTGTGTGATTTCTTTGTCAAGGCTTCGTGACAAGGCAGAAGGAAAACCTCCCCAAGCCTTGTGCCTGCCAGGACTCTGAAATTCAAGGAGAAGAGCAAACCCAGGCATCCCTGAGGAGGCCAAAGCACAAGCCCAGCCAGCAGGCCCACCGCGAACCAGGACCTGCTCCATCTGGTTTAAATCCTGGTGTGAAACATACCAGTGTGATAAAGAGCCCGAGCTGTTTCTCTTGGCCACTAAAGCAGTCAGGATACTCTCTTCTGGAAGGCTCTTAACAGGACAAGCTATGTATTCACAAGTGAATTTAGAACTTTAAGAGGACGAAAGAGCTGAACTTTTGAAAAGCAGGCCAGAGTCTCCTTTGAAAGATTGTTTAATGACAATATAAGACATAGCTTAGCAAGGTCATAAAGAACGTAATCGTTTTTGAAGGGGATAAAAGGGGGTGTTTGAGGGACAAAGACAGAGAAGCTATAAGAAGGCCAGATGTGCAGGGTGCTGGGATGAACCACAAGCCAGAGCATTCCTAAAGGGCTCTGTTCGATCTCCAAATCATGGGGGAAGTATCCAATCAGTGTCCCGAATAAATACCGACATTTAAGTGTCACCATTTATTTACAAGACCTGCCCTGGCTGTTTTTAGGGTGTCTGTCCTGAATGGTTCTGCAAAGAGAGAATTGTTCTTGAATAGTATCCATCACCTACAAGTCTCAATGCTGGGACTTAACCGCATCCTACCTTGGGGAAAAAAAACCCCATTTATGCTCTTTCAAGTTGCCCACTCTACCATTTTCAGTTATAAATAAACATACCTTACAAGGCTGGGTGTGAGGGCTCACGCCTGTAATGCCAGCGCTCAGGAGGCAGAGGAGGTGGTACTGCCGCAAGGACAGCCTTATCTACATAGCATGTTCCAGACCTACCAGGGCTACACAGTAAGACACTGTCATAAAGAAGAAAAAATGGCAACTTACAAAACAAACTGACATTGCATTGGCAGTGAGGGCTGTGGGATGTTTCAGTGGGTCAAATGTTGGCTGTGCTAACCCCTGAGTTCGAGCCCCAGCACCCCCATAAAATGTGAGAAGTGGGAGCACCCAGTGCGAATCCCAGTGTTGAAGAGGTGGGGTTGGGAGAATCCTCGGAACTTCCGGGCCAGCCAGTTCAGCCTAATCAGCAAGTTACAGATTCCGTGAGAGACCCTGTCTCCAAAAGGAGTGTGGAGAGTGACTGGGGAGGACAACTGATGTTGGCCTCTTGCTTCCACACGTACACACACACACACACACACACACACACACACACACACGCGCAAATAAAATATGATTGTTTCCCAGTTACAGAGATAAGGAGTTAGAGTATTTGTTTTGGCCAACCGAGTGTCTGTGTGTGAGACTTCGTGCATATATTCCTACAAGTGTTGAGTAGAGGAGCAGATGGCCACATGGTAGCTTGGTGTCACCCATGTAGGGCTATCAAAGAGTTATTATTCTGAGTTAATTTATAGACAATTAAACTCCAGAAGGAGTGAAACCTTCATGTATCCTTCAGTGTGGCTTTGAATATGACAAGCTTAAATCTGAATACACTACCATTCAAGAGCTGATGTCTGGGCTTCTGGACGGCCAACCTGTGTTCAACGCTATATGTTCCCACTGTGATGACACTTAGGAACATCCTTTTAACAAAACATTTTATTTATTATTGATTTTTTATTTTATGTATATGAGTGTATTGCCTACATGTATAAAAGTATGTTGTGCAATGCCCGAGAAGACTAGAGAAGGGAATTGGATGCCCTGGAACTGGAGCTAAACACAGTTGTAAGCCATGTGGGTGCTGGGATCTGAACCTGGATCTTTTTTGAGAGCAGCCAGTGCTCTTAACTGCCAGCTCTCCAGACCCCCAGCAACATCCTTAAAATATCCTAAGTTGCTAGAAAGAATTTCATCGACATAATTTTGACCAAAAATAAATAATAAATAAATCACACAAACAACAGTTTGGAAAATTGGGTGTAAAACACCTCAAAGATTCCTGGCTTGAAAGTCTTTCTTGGTTTGCTCATTTGCAGGCAAAGCTGGGTTTCCCCCACACAGCACCTATCTGATCCAAACATCCAAGTACCTTTTGAGGACAGCTCTTCTTTTGTATTTCCCTTCCAGAAATGGGTCTTGAAGGGAGAGACCACCACCAGCTTGTAGAATGTCATCCCCACAAGGAGGGATAGTACCCCACTTAGAAGGAAGACCTGGAAGGCTAGGGAGCAGGGAAGATGTGCATCTGGCCACACCCATCTGAAGCCCATTTTCCAGAGGTGAAATCTAACAGAAAGACAAGGCTGCTGGCTTTTCTGTGCGCTGGTTGGAAGAACAATTGCTTCATCCAAAAAAATAGGATTGTGCAAATATCCTCAGCAGGTTGCCCTACAGACTTTGGTAGTTTCATTGATGGCTGCGAATGCACTGGTAGCTCTGGTTGGCACGAAGCCCTCTCCTCATTCTGGCTGAAAGGGCCACAGGTCCTCCTGGCTAACCCAACATCTGTAGCTCATCCCCATGCGGAGAAGGCAGGAATCCATCAGATCTGTGTGTGGCCTTGACAGCAGCCATATCAAAGACTGTCTCCAACACTGCAAGGATTACAAGTCCTATTTGGAAGAACCCCAGGCCTGGTGCACTTTTTCAGGGCCTAATGGGCTGTGGTTCCTGGTTGTCAACTTTACACAAAGCTAGAGGCATCTGGGAAGAAGGAATCTCAGCTAGAGAAATTCCCAGAGCAGATTGGCCTCTGGGTAAGTCTGTGAGACATTTTCTTAACTGCTAATTGATGGGGGAGGGGGGGGCGCCTGGCCCACTGTGAATGATGCTATCCCTGGACAGGTGGGCCTGGGCTGTGGAACAAAGGCAGTTGAGCAAGCCAGAGGGAGCAAGCCAGCAATCAGTGTTCTTCCGTGCTCTCTGCTCCAGCTGGTCCCACCACCAGGTTCCTGCTTTGAACTCTTGTTCTGACTATTCTCAATGATGGACTGTTAACCTGTCAGATGGAATAAACCCTTTCCTCGAAGTTGCTTAAAGTCAGTGTTTATTACAGCAATAGAAAGCAAAAGAGGACATTTCCTGGATGAGCAGCCATTGTAGTGTGAACCCTGTGAGGACAGTGTCAATGTCCTCCTGTGTGTTTGGCGTGTGTAAAGAGCACCCGGACAGCACAGGCGCACGGTGTGCGGTCCTGACTGACCTCTTGTTTTCCATGAGTTCGTTCAAAGAACCTCTTCTCTAGGAAGCCCTAAGCAACCTCACCTGTGCCAGAGCACTGCCCCACCCTCCCCAGGCTGTCAGCTGCATTCTGTGCCTACAACAGGAATGCACTGGTGCTACATTAAAAAAAAAATTACTTAATAATCTATTGTCCCTTGACCTGCTATATCTTGATAATTGAATGGTAGTCACTATATCCAGTACTATGTGTTGATCTTATTTTTATTTTATGTGTATGAGTATATTGCCTGCATGCATGTAAGTGCACCTGTGTCATGCAATGCTCATGGAGGTCAGAAGAGGGCGTTGGACTTCCCCTGGAATTGGAATTATGGACCATTGTTAGCCGCCATGTGGGTGCTGGGAATTGAACCTAGGTCCTCTGGAAGAACAACCAGTCCACCAGTGCTCCTGTTTGCTGAGTTATTTCTCCAGCCCCCCTCCCAAGTACTTTTTATAACTGTGTGTGTATGTTCAGGTGTGTGTGTGTGTGTGTGTGTGTGCGTGCATGTGTGTGTGTGTGTGTGTGTGTGTGTGTGTGTGTGTGTGTGTGTGTGCGTGCATGTGTGTGTGTGTGTGTGTGTGTGTGTGTGTGTGTGTGTGCAGGTGTGTGGGAGGAGGGTCTCTTCCTGGCCTGGAGCTCACCAATTAGGCTACTGTGGCTAGCCAGCCCCAGGGATCCCCTCTCTCCACTTCCCCATCACTAGGATCACATGCACAAACCATCACACTCTGTTTTTGTTCTCGGGGTCAACCTCAAGCCCTGATGCTTACAAGGCCAGTGCTTCATCCTGCTTTGGGATTGAGCCATCCCTCCCAACCCCACAAGTAGTTTATGCAGCTTATTTCACTTTCTTCTTCCACACGTACTACTGGAAAAATGGATGAGAGCAAGACCTTCGTGTGCCCAGTACTGAAATTCTCAGTCATCCGGCCTTGGACCAGGACTCGGGTAAACTCTCTCTCCTTAGCTCTTGTGGGAAAGAGATTGGACGTCCAAATGGCAACCTCACAGGGCAACAGTGAGACACACACTGACCAGTTCGTGGAAAGAGCTAATCAAAAGCCAGGGCTCCATTCATGTGAGCCACGTTTGTTTTCTTCTGTTACAGATGAAGAAACTGAGACGCTGAGTAGTCACTGGGCAGCACGCCATCCCTCCCAGTCCAAGAGCCTGACCACCTCCATGTCTGCACCAATTTGACCCCACTGTATCCTTCTTCGGCTGAGCTCTGATCTCTCTGAGGACATTGACTCATGGTAACCTACACATTGGAAGAGCCACGTGATTGAATGATTCATTTGTTTCTGAAAGGCATTACATTTTAATAACTAGTAAGCCTAGTAATGGATACAGAAAGCAGTGTGGAAGGAATGAAAGGATGCGACTGATGTGAAATGAATTCCACTGAAGAATTTATCTTTTGAAGAACTTGTTTATTTGCTTTAGGATGGGGTGGATTGCGCATGTCGGGGTATGTATGTGGGGGCTGGAGGATAACTTCCTGGGATCAGTTCTCTCCTTCCAGGATTGAACTCAGATGCTCAGGATGGGTTGCGAGTGCCTTTACTCACTGCACCACCTGTCCCTCCTAGAAGCTATAGGGAGGGGCTCACAAGGCTTAGAAGGCTCCATCCCTCCAGGAGGATGTACAGGCGGGTAATGGTCCCTGAGGGGAGGAAACAACATATTTCAGGGGACTAGCTACTGGTGCAGAGCCTGTGCTCCTGTGAATAATCCCTTACCTAGGATCCTGTAAGAAACCCCAGTACAATGCAATGAGTCGCTAGAATAAAGCTAAAGAAAACGTGAAAATAGAGAGCCAGCTATGAAGAGAAGGGGGCTCAGTGGGAGGGGAATCAGAGAGGACAGTGGGGGGATGAAATTAAAATGTATAACGAAACCCATCGTTACATAGAACTAATACGTGCTAATAAAAGCATTAAGAATTTTGAAAGAACTGATTTTTAAGGAAGGTTTTCAAGTGTTCCTGAGAACTTCTCAGATGTTAAGCCACCCTAATTTCTTAAGTATCAACCTGACATCCATTAAATATAAACCACTATTTTCTACAGTCTAAAATTAACATCTACAGGTTGAGAATGTAATCATGCATGCATTACCTTTGAACCAGGCGTTTCTGCGTTTACCAGTGGCAGAGCCCCATTCCCAGCAGCGCCCACAGATACAACTGTTGTAATAACTTACTTTAAGAAGTCTTTCCTCCTCTGTTTTTGATATGTGATGACTCTACCATACTGAACAATGATGGGATTTTTCAGGTTATGTGCCCATGTGCATCTCTAACATAGCGTGTTAATGTCAGGGAGCACCCTGAACTACATCCCAACTTTGCACAGTGGAATCTGCAAACCCAGGTTCTACTCCCCCCCCACACACACACCTTCCACTAGCCTCATCTAGATGCTAATGAAGGGGGATTCCAGGACTCCCCGGCTGCTGACATGAACCAAAGAGTGTTCTATGCCCACTCCCATCTTCAAAGACATTTTGATCCAAATCTTACCTCGCAACCTCTCCAAAAAGATGAAGAGTTAGAATTCTCTGACAGGAAAAGGACTCTTGTCTGTCAACAAATGGAAAACGACATCTCTAACCCAGAGAAGGGTCACCCAACCCCCTGGGTGATGCCCCAGCTCCTGGCATACTGGCTGACAATGGTGCCTTTGAGTGGGGTGTGAGAGGCTGCCGCCAGCCTGCCCAGCCATCCTGGCTGAGCTGCTGAATCACAACCCTCATCATTAACACACTGTGAACTAAAAGATGGAAGGAGACCCATCCCCCCCAGCTCTATCGCACTGACTTCAAAACGAACTCTGCTCACTCACAAATGCACTTTTCAAAATTTGGCACTCTCACCCCAATACTTGAGAAACAAGTAGGGTGTTGTTAAAAGATTAGAATTCTCCAGTCAAGTGAAATAAGACTTTGGAAATCAATGCCCAGGTCTTTCTATTCCACTGTATAAGCTTCTGGAGTCATTCAATCAGAAAGCCCAGGACTTAAAGGAAACTTGAGTCTAATCTTTGTTCCATTGTATGGTAGCTGTGTGACCTTGGCCATACTGTTGAATGTCTCTGCGCTTCAGTTTTCAACAGGAATGATAATGGCTCGAGGAGATTGCTGGGAGTACTTAATAGACATGTTTTCAGTTTTTCAACCTGCTTTTAAAAACTCCTTTGGCTTTTCAGAGATTTAGGCCTAACAAAATTTGGAGCTTATATAAGCCCACAGGGGATAGGAAAAAATTCTGGATGGGATCAAGAAAAAGAAGAGCTGCCAGAAAGAACAACGAGTACTTGCCCAAAGATTCTCACAGTAGGCACATCTTCATTAAGCAAAGATCAATGTCTTCTTGCAACTCTTCATCCTTTGCTTATTAGATAACAGCACCAAGAGGTGCCATAATAATTGTCAGCATCCCTCTGTCTCTTCCTCACACCCAGCCCCTCCTCAGCAACACGCTTTTCCAATGTCCCTTTCCTCTCTTGCTTCAACATCAGCCCAGGACTGAACACACTGGCCCCTAGACAACTAATTGGACATATTGCAAATGTGTGGCCTTTAGTCAATCTGTCTTCTTCCTCCTGTCTATCTTCTGTGCTCCACCAGTTTCTCCTTAAGCACATGGGAGAGGTGTGCACTACATCCCCCCTAAGTAAGCTGTTGCCCTTCCTATCTGGTGCTAAGGCAGGACACCAGGAAGTGTCACTCTGCCTTGTTCGACAGGAATGGAAACCAGAATGTCTATTTACCATGTAGGGCGATTTTTCCCAATCCATGGATATAACCAATGCACGCAGATCCATACTCCATCCTGCAGTTCCACTCAGAGTGTGGGAAAGGATGTCTGTGTGATGTTACCTATGGCAGCACAAAATGTAATAGTAAAAGATTGGGAACAACCCAAATGTCTATCAATAGGGAACTGGCTCAATGAATTATGAAACATCCATGCAGAAGCATACTCGGTCGTTGTTGTAAAATGAAGAAATCATTTATATGCTGATTTGGAACCATCTCTAAGATACATTGTCAGGTGAATAGAGCAGAGGATGCACGGCCCCGTGAGGGAGAACACAGGAGAATATATAAACACATCATCGCATAAATGCATAAGTGTGTCTACAGGGATACAGAGGAAAATGATACCACTGGTTCAGGAGAGGAATAAGCTTAAAAGGAAATTATGGAACTTGTAAAGCAAAGCATATGTATATGTGCAGAAGAATGATATAGACATCCTAGCTACATAGTTTTCTATCATGTAGTTTTGATATTTCTCCATTGAAGGACATTCCTATTCAAAGTAAGTATTTAAATAACAAATTTCTTTTTAAGATTTTATTGTTTTTTGTTTTTTTTTAAGACAGGATCTTCCTTGAGCTCCTGCTGCTCTGAAGCTCATTAGGTAGGTCAGGCTGGCCTTGATCTCACAAAGCTCTGCTCACCTCTGTCTCCCAAGTGATGGGATTAAAGGTGTGGGCCACCAAGCCTGGCTTAAAGATTTTACTTTATTTATTTATGTATATGTTTGTGTCTGTGTGTCTGTGCCTGTGTGTGTATCTGTGTGTCTATATTTGTCTCGGAGTGACTGTGCATGTGTGTGTGTCTGTGTGTCTGTGTCTGTGTCTGCATGTGACTGCAGCTGCCCAAAGAGTCCAGAAGAGGGTATCAAATGAATCTGAATCTCCTGGAGCTGGAGTTGCAGGTGGTTGTGAGTTACCCGGTGTTGGTGCTGGGAATGGAACTCTGATCCTCTCCAAGAACAGCAAATGCACTTAACCTCTGAGCCATCTGTACAGCCCCTACACATACTGTGCCTGTGTGTGTGTGTCTGTGTGTCTGTGTCTGTGCATGTGACTGCAGCTGCACCTAACCTCTGAGCCATCTGTACAGCCCCTACACATACTGTGCCTGTGCCTGTGTGTGTGTGTCTGTGTCTGTGCATGTGACTGCAGCTGCACCTAACCTCTGAGCCATCTGTACAGCCCCTACACATACTTCTTAATCTTAAAAAAAAAAAGAATAAAAGTTTTAAAAAGTACTGCCTATTTTGACTGGCCTCTAGACCACAGGGTCATTCCGATGCTTTACACTGTGTTGTCCTTTATCTTACACACAAAGGCCACATCTGCTCTTGAAACTTCCTACAGTTCTACACGTCCAGTTACATGGAGTCCAAGTTCCTTCATCTGATGCAAAAGATCCTCTGATCAGAAGGGTTCTCAGAGTGTTTGAAATCAACAAGACAATTAGGTGGGTTTTAAAGGAATAAAAAAAAAAAATAGAACTGGCAGGATTTTGGCAGCATCAACAGGATTTTCAGCCTGGCAGACCATGCCTGTAGCATATATTGGTGAGGAGGCTTCATTCTGATTTTTAAAACTGATTTTCAAACAGAAATGAACAGAGCAGAGAGATTCTCTATCAAGATCCCCAAACGCTTGGTTTGGGGATCTTGATAGAGAATCCTTCCCAGAAAATGTGTGTGTGTGTGTGTGTGTGTGTGTGTGTGTGTGTATGATTTTTTTTTGGAGCCAGAAAGAAATGGATTGTAATCCCAGCTGTGCCACAAAAACTGAGTCATGGGGGGAGGGGGGGCGGACTGTTTACTCTCCCCATAATTTGTTTTCTCCTGTTTTAAAATGAGGTCAGCAACGCCATCTTAAATTAAAATCTGTAAGTGTCCGGGAACATACTTGTGTAGACCTTCTTTCTCATTCTTCATCCCTTTGGGAACAGAATGGTCCCATTGGCTTCTATTTTTATAGCACCTCCAAAATTGCACATTTGGTAACCAATTTAATCCTCTCAACCACACTGCTTTAAGACACAAATGTTTCACATCTGTTTTGTTCCACTAAACATCATAAACCTATGTATCACCTTTCCTGTTTTTCCCACCAACAGCCACAAGGAGTCTGGCTTGTAACTGAAGGCATGTCTTTGGAGGGGCTGGGAGAGGGCTGGGGGGAATTCTCAGAGTATCATATGAAGGACAGGAAAGACAAGGAAGGGTGAACTGGGCCTTACATGTTGTAAATCAGCATCGTCTTTGAATGGCCCTATACCATGATCCTGTCTTTCTCTTAACAAAGCTTGAAACCTGGTTGGACTTTTTAAAGCCTAGTGGGCCTGGGTTGTAGCTCAGTTGGTGGAGCGCTTACTAGATAAAGCCCTGGATTCCAGCCCCTAGAACCACATACATAGGGCATTGTAGATCACCCCTAGAATCCCAGCACTCCAGGAAGGAGGATCAAAAGTTCAAGGTTTTGGGCTTCATTGGCCAACTTACAATATATGAGACCTGATTTCAAAATAAAAAGCATAATAATTACCTATATTTTGCTATGGTTTCCAATAAACCAGTTTTTTTTAAAGTCCATGAATAAAACAAACCCTGTCACCATTAGAGATTCACTTCCACGCCAATGCGGATGCTTTTAAGACCATTTGCCAAGCCTGCTGCACCGTTTGACCAGTTCTGGGGCAGGGGGCATGCTCTAATTACTGATTGTGGAGTCCGGTATCTATAGCAACAGGCAGAATTGACAACAGGAAGCTTCACCCTCTGGGGCACCATCCGAAGTTTATAAAATCAACTGGAGGCCAAGGCTATAGTTAATCAGGCGGGCTTTCAGAGTTCAGGAACTCCAAGCCCACACGTAAAAGGCAACGAAATTATTTAATAAGACAATCACAGGGCTTGGGAAGCCAGAGTTTATTTAGCTTGGCTTTGCTGGGCTTCTTGAAGTAATTCCTCCTAATGGCACCAATTCGCCCGAGATTTGATGCAGCAGGAGACCCAGGGTATCGGTTTAATCAGACCAGCAATGCTTCTATTTCTAAATAGCTGTTGCCATATATCAATCAATATTGGCTGATTCATTAATCGAATGGTGCAGGGATATGAATTTTCCAAGGATTGAGGAGTTGGGCTGACATAATTCTTTATAACATGCTTGCTTTTGAATGGTGTTATTTCACCCCATTCTCATTATTTCATATTCCTGGAGCTGACAGGTAAGAGGCCTGGATCCTAGACAGCAGTGGCCAAGACAGGTAAGGGAAGGAAAATTTCTGAACATACAGGGGTTCAAGCTATTTTGATTGCTGGTTCTTCTTCCTGTTTCCAGGACCACCGACAAGTTACTAAACCCTACTGAGCCTCAATGTCCTTAATCATTACATCAGGGCAAAAATTTCCTGTTGTGGACCTATTATGGGGATTCACGTACTGACATCTGAGTAAGCCTAGCACAGCACCTGGCAGAGAGGAACAAAGAATCTCAGTAAGAGCTGGGGAGATAGTGTAATGAGTAAACTGCTTGCTGCACAAGCATGGGGACCTGAGTATGGCAGTGTACCCCAAAGCTGAGTGGGGGCAGAGGTGGGTGGATCCCTGAACCTCCCTGGCCACCCAGCTTAGCCAAATCAGAGCTCCAGGTTCAGTAACAGACCCTGTCTCCAAAAATAAGGTAGAGAGCAATCAAGGGAGACACTTGGTGCCTGTCTCTGGCTTCCACACACATGCATGCTCCCACACTTGGTGCAGATACACACACACACACACACACACACACACACACACATACACACAATTTTTTTAAATTAAAGACTCTCAACTAGTATTTCATGCCCCGCCCACCCTCAGGTCCATGGAGAAGGGTTGAGGATGTGTCTGAATCATTTTGTAGGGTAAAGTGGTAGCTTCCCAGTCATTATTGATAATCCTTGGATGGCATCTGTGCTCAGAGTCTCATCCACAGTTCTGTGTCCCACCAAAGCGAGAGGTAGGGATTGGGAGGGCTGCTTGACCAGTACAGCCTCTGTCTATGGGCACACTGCAGCTTTCCTGCCTGACAGCCTCCTCTCTTACACAGCAGGTCTCTGATTCAAGCCACTGGGCAGATACAAACCAGAAATGACAGGATTTGGCCTCCTCTGGTCAGGCAGTAGCTTTGTAAAGTTCACATTTCTGCTTGTTGTTTAAGAGAGGGAGAACACAGGGGCACTCAAGTCCCCAAGTTGGAGACAGTGGACAGTGGACAGTGAAGCCAAGCAGTCAGTCACTGCCACTGTCTTGAGCCTCAGCTACAGAGTCTCTAAATGGGCTCCTTGAGACTTACTGCACTGGGTCCTCATGACAACGAAGGAAGCCACTCTGGGTACCACCCTCCCTCCTGTAAGGCTAGTTAGTTCACATCCCAGGCCTTCACCACTCAGCTTGGCTCTTTGAACTTCGTCTCATTTATCCCAGACTTTAGGATTTTTCCCACAGACAGACCTGAAAAAGAAGAGAAGAAAGTGAAGGAGAGACTGAAGGGAGAAGGAAAGTAGAAAGGGAGGGAGGAGAGAAAGGAGGACAGGGAAAGGGAACAAGAAACAGAGGAAAGAAGGGACGGAGGAAGGAGAAAGGAAGGAAGAAGAAAAGGAAGGAGGGAAGGAGAGGGGGAGAAAAGGAAGAGAGGCAGGCAAAAGGGAAGCAAGGAAGGAAGGGGACAGAAGGAAGGAGAGAGAGGGAGAGCAAAGAAGAGAAAGGAGCTGTTGACATGCAGGACAGTTATGGCAGAATGCATGATCTGGGATGGGGTGCGGGTGGGGGGAAAGGGAAAGGGAAATAAGCCTGAACTGAATTGGAAAATAATGTATGAAATGCACAAAGCATCAATAAAAATTAAATTAAAAAAAAGAAGAGAAAGGAAGGAAGGGAGGGAGGAAGGAAGGGAGGGAGGGAGAAGGAAGGAAGGAAGGAAGGAAGGAAGGAAGGAAGGAAGGAAGGAAGGAAGGAAGGAAGGAAGGAAGGAAGGAAGGAAAGAAGGAAGGAAAGAAGGAAGGAAGGAAGGAAGGAAGGAAGGAAGGAAGGAAGGAAGGAAGGAAGGCAGGCAGGCAGAGCCTGCTCTGTCACACATCTTCCACGCTCCGACTCTCCACTCTTACCACTGGGGACTGTGAGGTGTTTGGAAGCTTTATTGCTTCAATAGCCGGGGTAAGGAGGTTAATGCCAGCCTTAACAAGGGAGTCGTTTCTTTCTCCCTCCCACCTTCTCCCTTTTCGTTTTTTGGCTCAGCCTAAATTTCTAACACTACCTGATGAAATGTGGTATACAGCTTTTAATTGTACCCAGAGGCAGTACAACTTCATAGAGGGTTTGCAGCGAGTGGCAGAGGATTTGAGAAACAGCTGTGTTCCTGGCCCGCGTGCTCCGAGGTGGAACAGCGCCGTCAGCACCTGCGCTCGCTGCTGAGCACACACCCTCACACCCCACACGAGTGTGCACAGCTGGGACCCATCAGGCTGGTGAGGAATTAATACCCTTAACTTGGTATTTTATTGTACCTGGAGGAGCTGATGTTATATTAAATCTGTAACATATCGGGTGGATTTTGTTCAATCTTAGAGTTACTGGGGGATGGGGGCTTGGTGGGCTGGGTGGGATATTACACACACACACACACACACACACACACACACACACACATACACACACACACAACCTCTTTTCTGATGCTGAGGACGAATTGTTTTAATATCCCAATGTTCGGTTTATTTATTATTAGAGATGAGGGGCTGCTTCCTGAGACTAATGGACTTGTTCCCAGCACTAACCTACTATTCCCAATCGACTCTACCCTTAGAATCCAGCACAGGGGAAAGCTGCGGTCACACAGGGTCTTTTCTCTCAACAACTTACCAATGCTTCTTCCCCAGGCACACTCCCCCCAGTACAGATCCCACCGTGGAGAACCCCTTGATTCGGTCTTTGAAATATGATTATAACCTAACCCCTCACAAATCACAAACACTTTTTTGTATTTTCTGACATGGTCTCTTGATCTCTGGAGTTCTAACAAGGAGAGCATCTGCAAGCCCATGATGTCCTGTAGAGAGGCTCAAGATATCAGCCTGAGTCATAGAACAGCCAATGACAGATTTGGAACTCAGTGGACTGACTATAAGCAAAACACTCTTCTTCTGTGCTATGTTCTGCTGTCAACACGGAGTGAAGTGCTTATCCCAGGCAGCAGATACTGTGCAGGAAACCAGCATCAGGAGAGAGTTTTCACAATGGCAAACTCACAGAAATGGCTGTAAACTTCGGGGTGTATGGTGGGAGGGAAAATGGACCCCTAAATTATGTTTGCATCAATCTCTGGAAGGGGTGACCTTACTAGGGACAGGATCTCTGCAGCTAGGACTCATTTGAGGACACTTTTCTTCTTTCTCGTCTTTCTTTTTTGTTAGACAGCTTGTCACTGTGAAGCTGTTTAGCTTTGAACTTGCCATATAGCTCTGAGTGGGTTCAAACCCCCTGATCCCACTGCCTCTGCCTCCCTAGTGCTAGGATTATAGTCATTGGACCATGACTCCGAGCTCAGCTAAGGACCTGGAAAGACCCGAACCTGCTGGGTTGGACCCAAGAAAGGAAAGGAAGGGAGAGAGGTAAGGAGAGAGGCAGGGAGAGAAGAAAGGAAGAAAAAGGTATGGGTTGGAGATGGCTAGGTTGGGAAAGTCCATGCTGTGTAGGCGAGAAGACCCGTGTTTGAGTCCCGGAACCCATTAAACAAAAACAAAAAGTGCAGTGAGATGACATCATAGATAAGAATGAAAGCCTGACAACATGAGTTTGATCCTTGGAACCCACATGATGGAAAGAAAGCACTCACTCCTCCAAGTTGTCCTCTGATATTCCCGTGTCATGGCTCCAATGCATGCACGTTTGTGTGTGTGTGTGTGTGTGTGTGTACACACACGCGTGTACACAAAATAAATGAATGTTTTTTTAAAAAGAATTAAAGGGGCTGAAGAGATGGCACAGGGATTAAAAGCACCGGCTGCTCTTGCAGAGGACCTGGGTTTGGTTCCCAGCATCCACATGACAGCTAATATCCGTCCTTAACTCCAGTTCTAAGGAATCTGATACCTTCTTCTGACCTCCAAGGGTATTGCCTGACACAGGTGCACTTACATACATGCAGGCAATATGCTTATACACATAAAATTTTTAAAAATTAATGAAATATTTTTAAAGAAAGAATTAAACAACAAAAACCCAGGCATGGCAGCAAGTGTTTGTAATCCCAGTGCTGGAGAGGAGAGAAAAGCAGGTCCCTGCGGCTTGCTGGCCAGCCAGCCTTGCCTGTTTAGAGAGTTCTAGACCAATGGCACACCCTGGTGGATGACATCTGAGGCTGACCACTGGCCTCTACATGTATGTGCGCATGGAACTCCCCCACTACGTGCACATACACACGCACAAGGAAAATGAAGATTTGAGACCAACTGAAGAGGAAAGAGGCCATTTGATCACAGAGACAGAGAGTGGAGTCATGCTACCACAAGTCAAGGACTACTGACAGCTACTGGAAGACAGGATGGGGATGGATTCTCCACTAGAACCTCTGGTGAAAGTGTGAAGTTCAGGATTTTATCTGTGAAACTATAACTCCATAGACACCTGTTGTTTTCAGCTACTCAGCTTCTGGTAATTTGTTGTAGCAACCACAGGAAATGAATGGCAGGTCTTTTTCTTTGGGTACCATGTGAAACACATGTTGCTATTAATAAAGATTCTGGGCATGAGGACATCTTGCCCCCTTGGCATTGTGGAAATGCAGAAAGGGTTGGCAATGGGGAAGAATGCCATGCTACCTATAATGTCCACCCGGTCCCACCTTTAAGGATATGGTAGTACACTTGTTATGGAGAAACCAGTAACTGAGTCACACATAGCTAATCTCTGAGATGGGGACACAGGGAAGGTGGACAGTGTTCTGTCTATACTTGCTGGACCATTTTCTACCTGTGTGTCATTTCACACACTCCTCGTTACCTATTCAGCAAAGGGAAGACTCACACTGTACAACACACTTTGAATCACAGAGTCCCAGCTGAATGTTGGTTATTTGCCTTATTGGTTGTAGGCAGTGCCCTATTTCTTAGGGAGACTCTGTCTCCTGCAGGCAACCATTGCCAAGTCCCTCAAAGCGTGCTTCCTCTTACATGTCCACTTATCATCCATGAATATACTGAGATCTCTTTAGATGCCATCTGATCCAAGTGACCAGGTTAATGTCATGCGTAAATTGAATTTCTGCTGCATTTCTTTGGATTCTTCAAGTTTCCCTTTTTTCAAGCATTAAATAATAAGACCCTAAACCAACAATAACTCGCCATTTGTTTGTTTATCATATTAGGAATGATTTTTTTAAGAATATGTACTCAATGTTGGTTTGAAGAAACTGGACTCTTAAATGCAGCTTTAGCTCATTTAAATGATTACAGAGACCTTTTGGAGAGCAATTTGGCAATATGTCTCAGGAACCTTTAAAAAAATTGTCTTCAACCTTTGACCTAGTAATTCTATTTCTGGGAATCTATCCTAAAGGCATAATGGGAACTAAGGAAACTGCTTTATGCACAAAGATGTTTATCAGAACACTCTTTTGACGGCAAAAGTACTTAAAATCATTTAAATGTCCAACGATATGGACATGGATAAATGGAGACTCAGCCCCTCCATGGATCGTGAAGTGACCACTAACACTTGCAGTTAAAGAAGTCTTTACAGCAACATGATAAAACATATGATGTTAAAAAATATATATAAAAGCAATGTGCCAGATGTGTGTCCAGTGGTGACCATGATGTGTGGCAGACATACTCTGTAGACAAACAGAAAAAGACCAGGAGGCGTGCATGCTAACTGTCCTGACTTATACCAGGCAGAGAGAAGAGGGATTCTTTTTCTCTTATTAAAAGATGTTTAAGCCAGGAGTGGTGGTGCACGCCTTTAATCCTAGCACTTGGGAGGCAGAGGCAGGTGGATCTTTGTGAGTTCAAGGCCAGCCTGGTCTACAGAGTGAGTTCCAGGCCAGCTGGGGCTACAGGGAGACCCTGTCTCAAAAAGACAAAAAAAATGTTAAAATATTTTTCACTGACCTTGCATACAAATTTTCTTTTTCATTTGTCACTTTGGCAATTTGGAATCTATGTAGTCTTCGTGGTCTAAAAACTTGCCACCCAGTCTCTGTACTGGTTTTCTCATCCCTGTGCTCTGGTCTCTCAGTTAAAGACGGAGCCAGACAAGGCCCAGAGACAGTCTCCAGCACCCACTCTCTCATTAGTGTTGTTTTTGGTGAGAGGTTCTGGGCTTTTCCTTAGTTATGGGCATGTTTTGAGGTTATAGGCTATAAATAGTGTAACTGATGGTTTCTCCCAATTGATTGTGGATGTCTAGGAGACAAATCTGTGGCTTGTTCGTCACCAGGCATCTGTGCATTTAAGGTCCTGGCTTCCCTCTGGGCCTCCAGTTCAAGTCCGTAGCCTGAGTGACCATGCTTGCGTCACAGATCACCCTGCATCAAATAAGTCTTGATGGTTTTAAAGTCTTAGTCCCCCACGGTTTTGTTTGTTTTGTTTTTTGTTTTTGGTCTTTTTGAGACAAGGTCTCCCTGTAGCCCCAGCTGGCCTGGAACTCACTCTGTAGACCAGGCTGGCCTTGAACTCACAGAGATCCACCTGCCTCTGCCTCCTAAGTTCTAGGATTAAAGGTGTGTGCCACCACACCCAGCAATGCCCCCATTTTTCACATGTAAGATGGGTTATACATACTCCTAAGAAGTGTGCTTCCATTGATGGATGAAAAAAAAAAATCCCAGGAAAAGAAAGGCTCTGTCAAAGAGAAGGGCCCCACTCGAATGCGTGTTGTATCCATAGCCCTGGGTGTTCAGGAGAATGAGAAAGAGAAGTTATGATTTTAGGACAACAGAGTGGATAAGAGTCACAGCCCTTGCTGTGTCACTTCCTGCAAGGGATGTATCAGAGCAGGCAGGAGCTGATGCATGGCTTTGCTGACAAGACAAATATTATGCACACAGCAGAGATCCTGCAAGAGAGCAGACTGCATCAAATGCGTTCAAGAGGTGTCTAGCATGTGTGCAGACCCAGCTCCCCTCTCTGCCTCACTGCCGAGAAACAAGCAACATCTAAGCCCATACAGGGAACCAGTGGGCCACCTCTTACCTCTGGCCATGGCTTCTTGGTGACTGCTCAGGCTGCCACCGAGGGTGGCTGCTTAACTTGGTTGAAGGACACATATTCAGGTGCCCTTTGTAAGTTGGGAATGGCTACTATATTCATCTTCTAGGACCAGGTAGCACAATATGACACACTGGGTGGCTCAAGCCAATAAAAATGGATTCTTTCATAGTTCAAGGTACTCATTGGGCTGTGCTCCCTGAAAGAGGCCTAAAGAAGAATTATTCCTGACCCTTTACACCCACTGTTCCTTAGCTTGTGGTAACATCATTCATCTATTCCATGCATGCACACAGGTGCCTATGTGAGTCTTCTCCTTTCTCCTATAAAGATGTCTATCATTGGATTTGGGGGGGGCACCCTTATCTATTATGACCTCTTTGATTACACAAAGAAACTTTGACCAGGCACACTGTGTTCACAGGTATTGAGGACTATCCACAGAATATCCACTTCTGGCTACCTGGGACAATATTTATAATATGCTTATACTAAGAAAATAATTTATTATTTATGAATTTAAATTAAGGTCTTCAAAACATCTTTGGGGGAGGACATACAATTCACTCCACAAAAGATTCATCTGCCAAGTAAACAGCAGCCAGAAAGAAGCATGAATCTATAATGGCATGAGTTCAAATACTGGCTCTGCTGTCAACCAGCAGGTGCCCAATCTCCTGTGACACCATTATCTCATTTGGGAAAATGGGCCAGATCCCTGCAGCAACCCCTTAGGGGTGTAGGGAAGATCAAATGGGATTGTGTGATATTGGCGTTCACTGTCACACAGGTAGAAATTGCTCAGAAAGTATGAGCTGTGGCGCATTGTTGGGAGTGTCACCCAGCCCTGCCACCTTAGTCATTCCCAAACTCGAAGAGACTGGGTTCAAGTTAATAGAGCACAAGCAGGACTCTTGACATGAGTCGCTCCACATTCATCTTGCCTAGATGACTTTTTCTGCCTTCTCTGGCCCTGTTTCTAGCCCCGTGTAACAAACTGCACCCCCTTCCCAGGCTCCAACTTTGGCTTTATTAACATCTATCCCCAAAGATCTTCCGGTCACCCTACTGAGAGCAGCCTGGTCAACATCTGCTTCTTCCAGCAAGCTGGTGTCTCTCTGGTGATAGGGTTGCTGAATCCACCCAAGGTGCCCCTGGGGTTGCCCCATCAAATACAGCGTACCCAGTTAAACTTGAGTTTATGAAAGAATGAGTAATTTTCTTCCTAGAAGCATATTGCACGTACTGCCTCAAGATACAGCCAGAACACCCAGAAATAGATGCCCTGTTGGAGATCCCCCAAGCAATGACAGGTGGGTAGCAGGTGGGTTGGTTCCCTGGTGCCTCGCCCCTATTAGTGGCCTCTCCTGGGTACTCTCCCTGAATTTCCCTTTTATCATGTGTAACCTGCAGAAACCATGCACTCCTGTACCTGCAATAGCTTGCTTCCTCTTCTGGTTCTCTTTTCCCCTATTTCCTGGGAAAACCCAGCTGGAGATCTGTGTTCTGCCCTCTCACATCTACTCTCCAGGGCTGGGCTTGTTTCCTCCCCAAGCCTTTATCACAAGTTGTGCAATTATCTATGTATATGTTTGTCTATTTAGTGTCTCTGGCCTGTGGCTCTATTGCCCTGTCTGTACCATCTAGTTCTCCAGCAGCCTGCCCTGAGCTGGCATGTGTTAGGAACTAGCTAAATGGTGAACAGCAAAGAGATGCTAAGAAGGGCACTGTCTGTGACTGCAAAGATCAAGAGTGGTTCTCAGCTGTGAACAGCTGCATCTGGCAGAGATCACACGATCTGCACTTGACCATGGGTCTTTGTGGCAACTGAGATTTGACCTTGGGGTATCTCCTAAGTGCTTCACCACAGTCTCCTCATCTGTAAAACGAGGGGTGGAAATGAGATGGTTTCTCTGGTGTCTTCCGGCTCTAAAATTCTATGACTCTATATTCTAGGTAATAAACTTTATGACTATGAATAAATTAATGGAAATGAATATTTAAATGATGTGCAAACATTTCATGCAAGTGCTTTCTTAGTCTTTCATGTCGTGGGAGAATGAGAAATAAGGCTGAGATCTAAGGGGTGGGTGATGTTTCCGTCAGGGGAAACTGCGCACCCTGCTCTCCACTGCCTAGGAAGGGTGCATGCATAGAAGGATATTATTCATTCCACAATTCTGGAAGGGAAAAGGTAAAAAAACAATGCACACTTCTGGGGAAGCCAGAAGTCCCCAAATGAATGGATCTTGGGACGTGGCTTGGGTACCAGAACACGCACATGCGAGCGGTTACTCTAGCTCTTTCTTCCTTCTTGAGCCTAACACAAAAGAATATCAACATGATATCTGTTTATTAAGGGTGACCTCCTACCTGCCTGGCACGTGCAGGAACCTCCTGGCAAGTATATCCAAGCCAAGAGTCTTGACTTTGGCAAATGTAAGTACTCAAGAGGAAAGGCAGACTGAGGATTTAGAGGGAGGACTACCTAAGTTCTCCCGTATAAAAGGACAAGAAAGCTGGGAAGGAGGGGCACAGAGCAGATTCTCAGACTGAGCCTGGGCTGTGACCAGTCCTGAGGGTCAGGCAAGGCTGAGCTGTGAGGTGTGGCTAGCTGACTGGAACATCCAGAAGAAAGAATCGTGCTTGTGGGTGGTACCCAGCAAGGTCCTAAGAGAGTTGTCCACCAAGGAGCCAGACCTGCTGAGCTTCACCCACTTACAAAGCTTGACTTGATGGGTCTCAGTTGTACCTGAACAGTATTCCAGGTGTCAAGGAAATCTGTCCTCTATCAGGCCCTGTGGATGGCCATGCACCTGTGTCTGTGGAATGCTGAGACCTATCAATCAGAACCAAGTATCTTTTAGATGAAAACTTTAACATGATTAACCAAGCACAAGTACCACTATGGATTTTTTACTGCCATAACCCAGGTTAACTTGTCCCCCTAAATTACTCACTCTCCTTCCTTTAAGATCTTTTCAGACAGTTACCAATCAAAGTTTTAAATAAAGCACACGACAGCAAAAACAAACCTTGGCTTTTAGTCCCCTATTAAGCTTATTTGGAGGAATACTAAAAAAGCAAAACTAATGATCATTTGTTATTGAACTAAAAATAATATGGGATATTGAGTATATAATTTAAACTAGATTTAAATTTTCATTCTTAAATGATAGGGACAACAGAGTATCTTCTAGTAAGTGATTAAGCAAAAGCCCTTGGACAGTATCCTTGGTTGCAACCAAGTAAAAGTTCTTGTTATACCCACAGATGAACCCATCTCTCAATTGGCAGCAGAGAAATTTCCTTATGCAGCAGATGGTGATTAACACAGAAAGTCACAACAGGCCAGTGTGCAGAGAACAAGAGGCTGCAGAGTGCTTATGTCTGAATGGGACACTTATTGTGCTGGATAGCTTTAATTGTCAATCTGACACGTTTTGGGAAGAGGGAAGCTCAGATGAGGAATTGTCTCCTTTGGACTGGCCTATGACCATGTCTATGGTACATTTTCTTGATTGTTGAGTGAGGCAGGAGGGTCCAGCCCACTATGGGCAGTGCCACCCCTGGGCAGGTGGTCCTGTATTATTTAAGAAAGCAGGCTGAGCACATGTCAGAGGAGCAAGCCATTAAGCATGGTTCTCCATGGTCTGTGTTCCAGGTTCCTGCCCTGAGTTCCTGCCTTGCCTTCCCTTCATGATAAACTGTGCTGTAAGCCAAAGAAACCCTTTCCTCCCCAAAATGGTTTTGGTCAGTGGTGTTGTTGTTGTTTTTTTTAATTTTTGAGACAGGGTCTCCTTGTAGCCCCAGCTGTCCTGGAACTCACTCTGTAGACCAGGCTGGCCTTGAACTCACAAAGATCCACCTGCCTCTACCTCCCAAGTGCTAGGATTAAAGGCGTGCACCACCACGCCCGGCTTGGTCAGTGTTTTTAATCACAGCAATAGAAAGCTATTGCTTTCTAGAATATCTATATCAAACTTCTGCCTCCTGAGGCTCAGGGATCATTTTGGAAGAGGGGTGGGAAGATTGTTAGAGCCAGAGGTGGTGGACGCCCACAGGGAGATGGTCTTCCAAACAGCTGGTCAGTTACTCATAGAACTCACAGCAATGGTGACAGCTAGGTACAAGTCCCATGCAAGCTCAAGCTAGACACAGTCCCAACACAGACCTGGGGAAATGGGTAAGAAAACCAGCCCTACCTGAGGAACTGTTGCACCTGATGGCTGCTGGGAGGGGACGAGTCAGTCTCCTTTAAGAGTGAGGCTCTTGCCGGGCATGGTGGCTGGCACACACCTTTAATCCCAGCACTTCGGAGGCAGGTGGATCTCTGGGAGTTCAAGGACAACCTGGTCTACAAAGCAAGCTCCAGGCCAGCTAAAGGGAGACCCCGTCTGGAAAGACCAAAAAAAAAGGGGGGGGGGATACTCTATTTGTTTACCAGGTTCCAGTAGATATGCTACACTGAAGGATATTTAGAAGCATAAATTAGACCTTCTAGGCCTTATTATAAATATTTATATATATAGTATAGTATAATAGAGTACATTAAATTGGGCAGTAGACAGAAAGAAGAGGTGTGGATAGGAGAGGGAATCGAAATACCACCAAAATATATTGTATGAAAATTGCAAAACTTCAATAAAATAATTTTTTATTTATTTTTGTATGTGTATGAATGTACTGTCTGCATGCAGGTTTGTGCACCCGTGTCGTGCAACGCCGCGGAGGTCAGAAGAGGGTGTCAGACTCCCCTGGAACTGGAGCTAAAGACGGTTCTCAGCCGCCATGTGGGTGCTGGGGATCGAGCCCAGGTCCTCTGCAAGAGCAGTCGGCGCTCTTAACCGCTAGGCCATCTCTCCAGCCCCCAATAAAATAATTTTTAAAGGTTCCAACACAAGAGAGGAGACATGACCAACATAGCAATCTGCAGTCAGAATGCCCTCCACCTCATATTGTCAGTGCCTGAGCTCAGGTGTAGATCTTGTTCAGATCTCAAAGGCACAGGGCATTCTTCCACTACTCTGCAGAAGTTATAGGGCTTGCCGATGGACTCAGCACTGCAGAGTCTTGGAATTCTCTCATGGAGCCAAAGCAGCTGGGATTCTGAAGAAATTAAAGGAAGGAATCGTCTTCCGGTCAATTCAATCTACAGATGTTTGCTGAGAACCTGTTAGACTCAGAGTGAAGGCAGGAAACTACCATTTGTTTGTTAGTTTGAGAGAGGGTCTCACATGTAGTTAAGGTTGGCCTTGAACTAGTGATCTTCCTGCCCCAGCCTCCTGGGTGCTATGGTTATAGGTGTGCTCCACCACACCTAGCACAGAACCCTTTTTTCCTGAACTGAGAATTGAACTCAGGGCTTCACTCTTGCTATGTAAGCAGTCTCCCACCAGGCTACATCCACAGTCATTTTTGTGGACTTCATATTGAGGTGAGGTCTCACAAAGTTTCCTAGACTGGCCTTGAACTCACTCTGTATCCCAATCAGTCCTTGAACTTGTGATCCTCTGGCCTCATCCTCCTGAGAGCTAGAACGGCAGGTGCGTGCCGCCAAGCTGAGCTTAGAACTTCCATTTTTCCAACCATGGATAAAAGTGGAGAAGTATATGGGTTTTCTCAACATCTTTCTTGGAAAAATTCCCCCAAACCAAGGACCACATTGTTACTTGGCTGATAGGAAATCTCAGTGGTTAAGGTCACGTGCCTAAGACTCTGATAAAAGGCAGAGAGAGGATGTCAAACTCTGCTCTTCCTGTTCCAGCTTCCTTCCAAAACACCCTACTTCTTTAGAATCACCAAACATGTACCCACATTGTCCCACCAACAGAAGCACAGAATAAGAGCCGCAGGCGAGAAGACAGAGTTGGGATGCCCCGTGCTGGGCCGGAGGGGCCAGAGCCCCTCTCCCCTCACACTGGAACAAAGATGGCTTGAGGGACAAACTATTCAGTCCCTTTCCCTGTCAGAACTGGGTCAGATATTCTAGCAGAGAGAACGGCTTGTTCTCTGCTCCAGCTGCTATCTGAGCTACACAGCTGGGGGGAGAGAACTCCAACCTGCTCCTTGGGCTCAGAGCTCAAGGATTCTCCAGGCTGCATTTGATGGCCTCTCCAGCTGGAAGGAGGAGGGGAGGCATGGGGATGGGGGGAGGAGAGCACTGGGAGGAGAGGAGCGGGAGAAGGAGGGGTACCCTCATTTCTAGTGGTGTAACCAATTACCCTGTGAGTCAGAACTACCTGCCTCACAGCTGACAATCCGTGAACATTCTCCGCCAGATGTTCACGGGTAAGAAGCTGAATTATTAAAGAGAACCCCTAAGCAGCCATAGGAATGTGGATGAAATGTCGGGGGAGGGCATTCATGGATGTGATGCGGTTGTTCTACAGAAATCTGAATGTCCAACTTCAGGATCACCCCCAGCTCAACATCTGCCAGGCTCGGGATAAACTGGGGTCCCACAAAGCCCTGAAGACTGAACACATGTAGGCCTTCCTTTCCAGGGTGGGCACTCTCACTCCCATGAGCTAGGATGTTCAGCTCATAGACCACCCTCAAGTTCTGCTTCTAAATCCTGCACTCACGATGCCAAATCTTAGACCTCAGCAGCACACATGCTTAGGAAACCAGACCCACTTTGGTGCCCATTTCTGAGTCTGTCATAAATGAATAGAAAGAAAATTACTGATTGCTTCCTAGTTAGCAAATGCTATAGTTCCAAGATTCTGGGTTCTTGGAGGAAAAAAAAAAAGCAAGGAGTTGTTATATGAATTTCATAATTTAAAGATAAATAATGAACAGCAAAGTTGGAGGAAAATACCCTAGTGTTCATTTTATTTAATATTCTCCATTGGTAGAAATAAATTAAAAATGAACAAGGCTTGTTTATGCCTGTTTCACATTGCCCTCCACTTTTGAATAGCAACCGCATATTAATTTGCCAAGATCCCATAAATTATAATTAGCCCGGAGGATTAACAACATAAATCCTTGAATTTAAAACCAACCTGCCCGGCTCTCTCTTCCCTGTGCCCTAAAGTAAAAAAGAGCCATAAAACCTATCACCGCTACTTGATCCATTAAACTCCGGAGACATTCTTATTTCAGCTTAGCTGGTAGAGGTAGTCTTTGTTAAATCTTTTTTAAAGTTACAGTAGCTTGATAGGTGCTGGGAATCGGGGAGTTGTGGATCTATGTCAACACCCAGCCTCTGTGCACAGTGCCTGGCAGCCAGGATGGGAATTAGTGTAAACTACACTATTTTCTAGGGTTCAGGTACTGATCTGAGATGAAAAATGCCCCCGAATTCTGCTTTGCATGTTGTTTATTGTCAAGAACCCAGGAGTAGTTGGAAGACACACATGGCACTCACATACACGTGCCCAGCAATGAACAGGAAACAACAAGGTCGTAATCTGAATTTGTACCCACCAAGTCTGCACCAGTTTGCTTGGGGAAAAATGGAGCTTGAATGACAAAATATTTGGCATAAAGGTAAAGCAAATTGGACACTACTGGCTTTGCTAATAGGAAAAGTGATGAACGATAGGTGTGAACAACACACAAAGTAGCGTGGTTCCTCCAGGGGTTGGGTGCTGGCTCAGTTGGCAAAGTACTTGCTGGCAAGTATAAGGACCTGAGAACCCATTTATTTTTTTTTAATTTTATTTATTTATTTATTTATTTATGTGTATGAATGTACTGTCTGCATGTAGGTCTGTGCACCCGTGTCGTGCAATGCCGCGGAGGTCAGAAGAGGGCGTCGGATTCCCCTGGAACTGGAGTTCTCCTGGAATTGGAGTTACAGACGGTTCTCAGTCGCCATGTGGGTGCTGGGGATCGAACCCGGGTCCTCTATAAGAGCAGTCGGTGCTCTTAACCGCTAGGCTATCTCTCCAGCCCGTGAGAACCCATTTATAAGCCAGATATGGTGGCATGCATTTATAATCCCACTGCCAGGAAGGTGGAGACAGGAGCATCAGCCAGAGAGAGAGAGAGAGAGAGAGAGAGAGAGAGAGAGAGAGAGAGAGAGAGAACAGCTATCTGAGAAATAAGACCTCAGGTTGACTTCTGGCATCCACATAAATGTACACACACAAACACACACACACACACACTACAGTTCCCTCTACCAGGAGACAGACACTCAGGCATGTTGTAGCCATTCACTTCCATGCTCTCTTCCCTGTAGCAGTGATCAGGGGTGACTAGAACTGAACATTCCAGAGCAGCATATGGGCATGTTGTAGTGAAGTTTCTACAGGCCGCCCGGTCATGCAGAAGGCAGGTGGGACACCTTACCTCGCAGTGGAAGGACATCACTGCCTCCTTCCCGGTCATGCAGAAGGCAGGTGGGACACCTTACCTCACAGTGGAAGGACATCACTGCCTCCTTCCCAGTCATGCAGAAGGCAGGTGGGACACCTTACCTCACGGTGGAAGGACGTCGCTGCCTCCTTCCCGGTCATGCAGAAGGCAGGTGGGACACCTTGCCTCGCAGTGGAAGGACGTCGCTGCCTCCTTCCCGGTCATGCGGAAGGCAGGTGGGACACTTTACCTCACAGTGGAAGGACGTCGCTGCCTCCTTCCCAGTCATGCAGAAGGCAGGTGGGACACCTTACCTCGCAGTGGAAGGACATCACTGCCTCCTTCCCAGTCATGCGGAAGGCAGGTGGGACACCTTACCTCACAGTGGAAGGACGTCAGTGCCTCCTTCCCAGTCATGCGGAAGGCAGGTGGGACACCTTGCCTCACAGTGGAAGGACGTCGCTGCCTCCTTCCCGGTCATGCGGAAGGCAGGTGGGACACCTTACCTCACAATGGAAGGACGTCGCTGCCTCCTTCCCGGTCATGCAGAAGGCAGGTGGGACACCTTGCCTTGCAGTGGAAGGACATCGCTGCCTCCTTCCCTCAGTGTCTTCAGTCTCAGCACACACTCTCCTTTCTGGGTCCCACCAGAACCCTGTTCTCCTGTGACTTCTCTGTCTGGCCTTTGGGAGACTTCCTTCACTCTGTGGGGCATTCCTGCATCCCACTGTCCCCAGGTCCCTACCAGACAGAGACCTCACAGAGGAGAGAGACTGTGTCTTATTCATCTCCTTCTACATCCTACCTGAGTGCTTTCTCATAAGAGTTGCAGGTGTTCAAATACATTTCCTGGATCCACAGAGTATGAGAAAGAGCACATGCCTAACTATAAGACAATAATAATTATTAAAAACAATCAAGTGTCTGTCTCGAGCAGCCAGCACTGCTGAGCCTTTTTCTATGTAGAGAAACTTGGCCATGCTAATAGATTTTGGAAATGCCATCCTGATTTTGATACAAATGTGATCAAGGTCATCAATGGCCTTTGAGCATCTGAGTTTCTCATGCACATACACTAATTGTCTTACTAGTTTTTACAACCACCTTTCGAGGTAAGAGTTATTGTTCCATTTCACAGATGGGAGAGTGGAGCTTCAATGATGATAATCTGCTTGGCCTATGTAACAGCCCCACAATGGGCAAGACCAAGAAGGAAAGACTTTCTTCTATTTTTGGTCTCAACACATAAATCAGATGATATGGACTCACTTTCAAAGAAACGCCAGTGGGTTTTGGATTCTTGAGGCTCTGGATGTTACCGTACTTGACCCAGGAAGCACACTAACTACAGGAGGAAGTGGGCAGTGCTGTCGTTGTAAGGCCAGCATCATAAGGATGTAAAGTTTGCTCTATGAACAGACCAGTCGGGGTTTATGATACATAGCAAATGGACAGTTCTATGTGTGTGGCTGGTGGGCACCCATTTTGGATTTCAGTTATCCCACATAATAGATGGAGGAGAGATTTGGAGCCTCCATCTTGGCCGTGACAGTGAGTTCACTTGTATGCAGAATATTTGAGGTTTTTTTTTTTTTTCTCATTACTGTGACCATTACCTTAGAAGAAGCAATATAAGGGGAGAAAGGGTCATTTTAGTTCAAGGTTTGAGGTGAAAAAGGCATGGTGGCCAGGAAAGGGCAAGTTATCTTTCTTTGGAGCTGCGGTGACAGGTTGGTAGCCCATCTTCCAGTGGATGGTCCCACACGCATGTACATATGGGCAGCACTGATTAGATGCAGCGAGATATTGGGGGGGAAAGAGGGGGCTGGAGAGATGGCTCAATGGTTAAAAGCACTTCCTACTCTCCTAGAGGACCCAGGTTTGGTTCCCAGCACCCATATCTCGTGGTTCATAATAGCCTGCAACTCCAGCTCTTAGGATCTGATGCCCTCTTTTGGAGTCTATGAATACTGCACAGAAATGGTACATTCACACATACACAGAATAAATTTTTATAAGATGGAATGTAAATATTGGTTTAGATACAGATAAGAATGTACATGCTACTTTGGTTATGGATATGAACACTGTATTTGCCTCTTTTGATCTGAGTTTGAAATTATAACTGTTCAGCTTTTGTTTTTGCTCATCTATATTTTCTGCCTTTCACCAGTGACTGAACATAAATTAGTTTCATTATAAGAAAAATGAAGGTTCCTTTCCATTGTCGCAAATGATAGCAGACTGCCATTATACAGGACGTTTGTACCCTTCCTTTCAGGAGGGCCTTGTTCTGATCCTTGTCTGTAGTCAATCCTATCCCTAGAGACAGGGAGGAAGAGAAAGGATCTACCTAAGAACCAAGAGCAGGTCAGTGGTGGCACCCCATGGAAATTGGGGTTCCTACTTTCTCAAACCACCCTCCCCTACTAACGACACTACATGGCCAGTGCTGTGTTGAACCAAGCTGTGGTCCTCCATGGCGAGGACCCTGGGACCATGACAGGTAGAGTCTCTTCTCTTCCAGTGCCTGCCTTGCTCTGCAGTACCAGCATCCTGGCTCTGCAGCATCTCTGTGGCAAGCATCCTCACACGCTGTCTCTTAAGGTTTAGTTAGCTTTAGTGAAGTAGGATCACAAGCATACACAGCATGTTGACATCCTCAAGTCCTGTGATGAATTAGCAGTTTTTGTTCTTGGCTTTTGTTCAGTACATCCCAAAATGACTTTCTGAGTGCCACTCACACTGGGCTCTTGACACTGGTTTCCACTCATCAGCAGAGAGATGGGGATAAATAACCGTGGCATGTATTTTATGGCTCTCAAGGAAGAAAACTTGCTGCAGAAGCATGAAGACCCCAGAGTGAATGTCCAGCATTAGAGCACTTGTGAAAAAAGCCAGGTTTGACTTTGTGTGCCTGTAACCCCAGTGTTCCCAGGGGTGGGGCTTGCTTGCTGGCTGCCAGCCTAGCTCCAGGTACAGTGACAGAGCCTTTCTGAAGGGAATAAGGCAGAGAACGATATATAAATTGACATCGAATTGTTGTTTAGATGTCAACAACTAAATATTATTGGTTATTTGGGGACATTGTTTTACAATACTATGAGTGGATGAATGGATGAATGGTTGAATAGATGGATGCATGCATGAATGATGAGTGGATAGATGAATACATGGATGGGTGGGTAGGTGGTGGAGTGGCTGGTGAATGGATGGATGAGTGAGTAGATAGATGGATGAAAGATGTGTGGAGAGGTGGATGAGTAGATGGATGGGTAGAGAGGTGGGGGTTGATGGAAGGATAGACGAATGGTAAATGGAGAGATAGATAAAAGGGTGAATGGATGATGGATGGATATATGATAAAGTAATTGTAGCAAAATGTTTGTAGTGGATTGTAAAGTTTTTTCAATTGTGATATATGTCTGCGATCATTTGGGGGAAATCATTTTTCTTATGAAATAATAGTTACAGTAGATGATGTCTAAGTTTTTGCAAAAATGATCAGTTGTCTGACATAACAGAAGAAGATGCAGGCAAACGAAGGTATTTCATTCTCAAAAATACTATGATAATTCAAGGCTTAAAAACTACTGCCATTAGCTGGGCATGGTGGCACACCCCTTTAATCCCAGCACTCGGAGGCAGAGGCAGAGGCAGGTGGATCTCTGTGAGATCAAGGCCAGCCTGGTCTACTGAGTGAGCTCCCTTTTTGTCCCCAAAAAGGAGACCCTGTCTCAAAAATACCAAAAAAAAAACCCAAAAAACAAACAAAAAAACCCCGTATTGCCGTGGAATAGCTCCCACTTGTGGGCTCAGGGTGTGAATTCAGACTCTTTTCCCAGAAAGTAAGACAGAGTGAGTACTGACTGTCTTGGGCAACAACCTTAATGAGTTTTTCTGGAAAAGGAGCTCCTACCACAAGGCTGTTCTCCTTTATCCCAGGACTGGTTACTGGCTGTGGAGCCTTTGAAATTTCACAGGTCAGTTTCCTAAATGAAAGAACTTTCTGTTTAAAAGACAGGGCCACCTGCCACCTGCACTACCCTGCCAAGTGCACCTACGGAGAGGCATGCAAACATGGGCAGAGTATCTCTGACATGTCTGTGCTTGCCCTGGGAACTTGGACTTGGAGCTTGCCTGCCCATTCTGGTGATATAGAAATGGAATCCCTTTGACGTATCTAATTGGCTAAGTAACATATCTAGTATTAATGAAGATTGAATAGCTAATTGTAGCTGGGCTAGACAGGTAATTTTAAATGTGACTGAATGTGTTAGGATCTTTAAAATGAACTCTGTTAGCAAAGCTGAACTTCACGTGAAACCAGAGAGAACAGAATGACTTGGAACTTGGTATCGTTCTCCCCTCTGTACCTTAATGGAACTAGTGGTCTCCAGAAGAGAGTTCCTGGGGGAGGGGACGGTCATCACAGGACTGAAGGAGGGACGGAGTCTGGTAGTTTTCCACCGAGCCTCTGAACACTGCCAGCTAATGCCTTTGCTTTGTGATACTCTAAGCAGTTTTCCTCACCAAGGATTTCAGTTGCTGGATTGCCCTAAAGGTACTTTAATACCTGTGCTGGAAGGAGAACAGTCACTTCATACAGAAATTAAATACATAAATTAATAGAGGCCTCTCCAGAAAGCCTTTCAAACAGGGAGTCCAGCTGCTTTGGGGACTCAGTAGTCAATAGGTCAAAGCCTTGCTTAATGTATAGGGAAAGGAGGAACAGGGATTAAAATGGTCCCAGAGATTCAACAGAGTTCCACTATTACATCCTCAGATTTAACCGTTTACATGACTAGGTTAGCCTTTGTCCGGGAACACCTAAGAGTGGTATTGCATTGCCAAAACCCAGACACAATGGAAAACAAGATCAGTCTGGCTTTTCTTTCTGTTCTGTTTGACAAAGGCCAGAAGCAATGGGAAGAAGGAGGAGGAGGAGGAGGGAACATCAAGAAAGAGGGGGACCCTTTAGCCAGAACGGAGTGTGCCTGCCATGCTTCATCGTCAGGCCAACTTAACTGGATCAGGATCACCTGGGAGCTACACCTCGGGTGTGTGTTTCTGAGGGCATTGCCAGAGGGAAGACCCACCTTGAAAGTTGGGTGGCACCATCTCGTGGGATGGGGGTCTCGGACTGAATAAGGGGGAACAGAAGCCAGACGGATGGCATCACCCCTCCCTCCAATTCCTGGTCTCCCCAGCTGGGGGCCAGCAGCCCCATGCTCCTGGTCTCCCCTGCTGGGAGCGAGCAGCCCCGGCTCCTGCTGCCACAGCCCTGAGCTGTTCCCAACACCACCCTTCCCAGCACTGACTGGTCCCTTCTTGTGGAGTATTTGGTCACAGCAACAAGACAAAGAACACGGTGCCTAGGCCCAGGAAGACAACCTGTCTTTCCCTGTTCTCTTCAAAGATCAGAAAAGAATGCATGGCTTTGACAGGACAGCATTACACAGATCCTATGTGTCTGATAAGAAAACATTTAAGCGCATTCCCTTTTACTCTAGAACCTCTGAGACTTCCAAATTCCACCCGAAAGCTTGGTGTCTTTCTTGACCAGCTATAATATGGCCACCTCTCTCCTAGATAGGCATGTGTTTTGTTTATTGCTGAAGGAGATCATTGTTAGGATCTTAACAACTCCTCACCCATTTCATGTAGACTGAGCTGGAGAGGGGTGAGGAAGGGCTTCAGGAACTCTCAGCAAGCTTTCGAGGCCTGGTAGTTGCTGATACCTCACACTAGATCTGCACTGTCCTGGCAGAGCACCCAGCTCACAGCAGCTAAAAGATGCACCACAAATCTAAGACTGACAAAGACCCCAAGTGGAAGGAGACTCCACATGGGAATAAACACCCACCTGGCTGGCCCATTTCACAGATGGATTTGCTGAGCCCACCATTAAAGCATCTCCCATCTGCAGTCACAAGAAGCTGGGTAAATGAACGGCTGTAGCGGGAAGCATATATTTTCGTTTAATTTTTATTGACCATTTTCAGAAGGGATGGAGATAAGATGTTCAGATTGAATTGTAGCATTTGTTTAAAATTGCTCAAAAAATATAAGCACCCCAGGGCCCACATCTCCTTGGTCACCTTAAAAAAAAATTTAGGCTCCCCTCCAATTGAAGGAGGGGCTTGGTGTTGCCTTGACTCGGGTTTCTGTGCCAGCTGGTTCCTCTAGAATCACCTAACGTAGATATCTTCCCAGTGTGTTCCATGCACAAAGTCTTTTCTATTCCCTCCAAAATGCTCTGCTTATTTTGTGGGGGTATATGTGTTTATGTATGTGGGTGCACACGGAGGACATGTTCACATGTATGTGTGTGTGTGCGTGCATGTAGAGGCCAGGGGTTACTGTCAGGCATCTTCCTCAATCACTCTCACCTTATTTTTAGAGACATGCTCTCTCACTGAACCTGGAGCTCACCCTACTAGGCTAGACTGCCCAGCATGGCCCTGGGTCCTCCCGTCTCTGCCTCCTCTAGGCTGGGATTGAAGAGTCATGATGCTAGACCTAGTTTTATTTTTTCTTGGTCTTTTTGAGATTAGGGTCTCCCTGTAGCCCACGCTGGCCTGGAACTCACTATGTAGACAAAGCTGGCCTTGGTCTCTGGCCTCGAACTCACAGAGATTCACCGACCGACCTCTGCCTCTGGAGTCCTGGGATTAAAGGCATGCACCACCACAACTGGCTCTGCTTTATTAAGAGCATGAAAATAGGGAGAGGGGATAAGAAACAATCAGGTAACTCCCTTTGTAAAAACCTTTCATGTTTTCTAGAAAGCCCAGAGAGTTCCATGGACTTTTGCTTCAAGGCTGGACTTTCTGTATTTGTTTGTGTGAAGAGAGCTACCAGGGACATTTGGAAAAACACAGGTCCCCCGATTCCCGGGTCCTATGATGTATTTAAACTCAGTCACTCCATCTAGTAGGGGCCCCAGAGTTTGTATTTTTAAAAGAATCTCCCTGCAAAATGACCGTTCTCATTAAGCAATTGGGGGAGAATTTACCAAATTTCCATTTCTGAAAGTCCCTTACCTGGCAAACCAAGTCTTTAAACCTTGGGAGTGATCTTGAGTAAAGGCACCAGGAAACCGAGTTTAGACAGATGGATAAACAGACTCACACTCATTCCACAACACTGGACTGCCATGTACTTCATCTGACGGGGTTTGAATAAAAACCTTTCGAAAACATCTCCAAAGATCTTTTTTTTCACATGGGGTAGATTGAGACAAGGCCAGATCCCAGGAACTCTTGCCCATTTCTTTTTCCAGGTCTAAATTCAGAATAAAGAGTAACTCTTCTAAGTTGCCATCTGGGAAGGTGCTTTGTTAAAAAGAAAAAAAAAATGTCTTTGCCAAACTCTCATAGCCTGTGCTCGCTCTTCCGTCTGGGCCTGATTGAGCCTTCCACAGGTACTGAGTTTATCAAAGACATTATGTCAGGTCCCTGTGGAGAAAGCCCCCACTAGGCCGAACATGCAAAGGGAGCCCCTTCTTCCCAATGGGTACCTCATTAATAAATGTCACTGCCCTCCCCTCTAGGAGAGAAGCCTTGTCTGCTCCATGGGGGACTGGAGAATGCACAGTGTTCCAAAGGGAGTAAGGACTATTTCTGCAAGCCCAGCCCCAGTCCCTAAGTTATTTTAATTGCAGCCCAGTGGTGCCAAGGTGCCGAAGCAACCCCTTAGGCTGAGTGCTTAGCTTGGAGGTACTGAATTAAACTGTCAGAACATGCAGAAAAATTGCAACGCAGCCTGTCAACAGCATTTGTTAAGAGACACGAGTGAGGCTGGTGACTTGTATAGGAAAAGAGCTGCCTGCGCAGACCCATCAAAGCACAGCCTGGAACTAATGGGGTATTCAGAGGTCTTGTTCTACTTCATTGGTCAAAGCCAACACAAGCCTGTAAGATTTGGGCCCGTTTGCTGTTTATTACTGTGGTAATAAAGACCACTTAAAGACACAAGCCAGTCTCATATTGGCTCAGACCCAAGGATGCCTTTTTAAATTGGATCACGGAGGTCTCGTGTCTCAGGTTCTTTGAAAACAACCTCCTTTTCTATTTGGAAAAGAAAAATGGTGAAAAATTAAGACTCCTGTCAAAGGATGATACAGTGGTCTTGATGCTTCTTTGGCTGATTTATTTTTATAGCCTCTGACCTGAGATGGTCAGATTTACAGGGCATTTTGGCTAGGCCATAGCTCCCAGTTATCCCTTCAAATATGAACCAAGGTGTTGCTGGGATGGAATTTCATAAATGTGTCAAAGTCTACAGTCATTGGCCTTTCAACAGGGGGACATTATCCTAGACAATCTCTGTGGGCCTGAAACTATCAGTTGAAAGATTTGAAAAGAAGAAAATCCTTCCACAGATAACAGCTTCAGCCCAGAGCATGCTGGGAGTCTTTCCGAAGAGGTCTGCGAACTGTCACCCATTCAGGAGTCAATTCTTTGCATGAGTCTCCTACTAGGCGCCTCCCACTTACTCTCCTCTGATGGATGATGGCTGACTCTCGGCCCCTATATAATTTTGTCTCTTATCCTTCAAATAAATTTATTTTAATTGGAGGCCTCAAACATGGAAGTGTTTGAGCTGCAAAGGTCATGTCCTTGCCGGCCAGTACCCGCATGTTGGGGCAGTGTATTAAAAATAAAAATAGGATGAATTAGTTGCCAATATTTGAAACTCTTTAATTTGTTTAAATTTTATTTATTTTTTATGTATATGAATGTACTCTCTGCATGTAGGTCTGTGCACCCACGTCGTGCAATGCCTTGGAGGTCAGAAGAGGGTGTCGGATTCCCCTGGAACTGGAGTTAAAGACGGCTCTCAGCTGCCATGTGGGTGCTGGGGATCGAACCCAGGTCCTCTGCAAGAGCAGTCGGCACTCTTAACTGCTAGCCCATCTCTCCAGCCCTGAAACTCTTGATAATCAAACACACATACACATCAAGCATGCAGGCACACACCTCACCATCATATTTGAATTTCTAGTTCTTAGAAGAGAAAGAGAAAGGCTCCCAGGACTTGGCTAGTCACAGAATTTGTCTCTATATAACAACTGTCTTCTCCTTTGAGAGAGCACTGGCTCTCTACTTTATCCCAGTCCCCACTACTCCCTAGTGTCTGTCCAGCAAAGAGGTTCACTACCATTATGAACTCGTATATACTGTTGTCTTACTTTAAAAAGAAATGCAATTTTATCAAATATAAATAATTAAAAAGATAGATGGAGATCAAGAAAAAATTAGAAGGTATATAGAGACTGAGACTATTTCTCTGTAGGATGTTTTCTAGCACAGAGCATCCGGGCTTTTATCATCCACCCAGCTCATATATGGGACTTTCCTGGCATATACTGTTGGCAGTTCCTACTTAAATCTTGCATATTTTAGGGGAAAGTCACTGGGAAACAATTCCCTTTACTCTTTAACGAAAGAAAACCCTGAGGTGATCACAGAGGGAGTTTGCTCAACACACAGGAACAAGCTAATAATTGCTTTTGGAGGAATTTATTGAGATGGAACTGGGAGGTCCAGGGAAGGGACTGGGGGGATCCCAGAGCCCTTCTTGCCAGGCAATCCTTACATGCACTCTTCTGCCCCTGGTGATCTTTGATGAGTTTGCTAATGAGGTTTCTCTTGGTTGTGAGGCAGAAATGTGGTCTAGGAAAAAAGAAGACGATGCTTCACACTGTGAGAGCAGGGCTTTGAGTTCAACTACCACTCTGTATTTGAGGAGGCTGTGACTCAGTTTCCTCTTGTCTTTAAGAAGTGGGGTCCCTAGATGTGCCTCTGCTTTGAGAAAGCCCAAATCTAACCCTCCAGTGCCTGCATGAGTTTCTGTAAGCTAAAAGCTGGAATCCGTTTCTTTGTTGGTTTGTTTGTTTTAAAGCCTCCCAGGTGATTCTGAGGAGCAGCCAGGCTTGGAATTTGCTGGACTAGAAAGTGTCTCTAGTTCTTTCCAGATCAAAAAATCTGATGTACCTAGCATCAAATTCTGCAGGCGCCTCTCTAGACAGTGAACAGGCAATGTTCCAAACGTATTAATGCTTTGGGGCCACTGGGATATGATTTTAAAGTCTTGAAGCATCGCCACACTGCTTTAGTCACCTGGCAGAACCTGACTTATCATTTTGCCTGTAATTTATGTGGCTTGGTGGTTTAGAAATTCACTTGAAGTTCCGGTCTGGAGCAAGATGCAACAGTCAAAATCAATCGGTCCTAACATGATTGCGGGATGGAAAACCTGAAACTCCTTCTCTGTTCTTGTTCAGAGGCCTGTGCTCAGATGCCTGGTACATAACTTGTGTTAGGACATTTAGGATAGGAACCTGCTCATCTCTCCTATGTAGAAGCCCCAAATCTTCCAACGTTCCTTCAGAGGCAGAATCAAACTGTGCAATGCATGCCCCTGGCACACAAACTTAACCTTTTTCAGAGCAGTGTTGAATGTCATTGATGCTTGGTGGGAGAGAGTTGGGTTTTTTTTTTTTCCTAATGCGAACAAAAGACATTAGGAAGTCCTCAGAGCATATGCCAGCCTGGCAGTGCCCCAGCCAAAAAAAAAAAAAAAAAAAAAATATATTTATAATATATATATATATAATATATATATATCAATTATGGATTTTTGCTTGTGTAACATGTGACGATTAGTCACAGTGTGGTTGCAATAAATTATCACTTTTGGTTCCTGATAATTGCTACGATCTTCTGCCATGGGCTTGTAACAATACGTGGCCAATAAAATAAAAAGTTTTTGGAAGCAGCTACAAACCAGCGTCCTGCTGGATGGGAAATGGCATCTCAAAGCTTGAATAAATGCCTAAGGAAGCAGCTGGGGATGAGGGCCTGGGAATCAAACGTCATTATGCAATGACTGAATAAAACAAAACAAAAACGCAGGCCCTTTAGGAAAGAGGATTAGACTACTCTGTGCACACACTGGCCCGGGGCAGCCTCTACCCTCCTGATATCCCTGTATGTGAACTGGTACCTCTGGGGCAAGTCCTCACCAGGTGGTTTAACATGCATTGAAGTCTTTATAAAGGAGAAAAACAAAAATTCCAACCTGAACCTTTTGTTGAAGATACTCCTTCTGTGCCAAAGCAAACACAAATCCCACAAAGGGCAGACAGAGGCTGTTCTGGGCTTCCCCTGGTCTCCTTCCCACCTCACCCAGATCTTTGGTCCTTCCTGGATTTTAGAGATGTCAGTGAAACCTTGTAGGCAGAAACCTCTGCTTCCAGGATCTATAGTGACAGTTCTGTGGTTAAGGGTGACTGTTGTTGCTCTTGCAGAATTTAACTCCCAGTACATCATCAGCTTATACAACTGCCTTGATAACTCAGTCAGGGATTTGATGCCCCTTTGGCTTCTGGCAAACACAACCACACACACACACACACACACCACACACCACACCACACAACATATATATATTATATATATCTATAGGATGGAGAGAGATAGAGATGCGAGAGATTGAGCGAGAGAGCGAGGAGGGCGAGACGATAGGGGGGAGAGAGAGAGAGAGAGAGAGAAAGGGGGAGGGGGAAAGAGAGAGAATAAAATAAAATATAATAAAATAAAACAAAAGGTCCTGGTGAAAACAAACCTCTCCACACACAAACAGAAGTCTCTGCTTGCATTCTCACTCATCTGTGGAAGTCAAGATCTGCCCTGAAAAGTTCAAAGGTTTGGGAGTTTACTCAGTTCCTGGAGGCAAGGATGCCACACTACTGAAAATAAATGAGTAGGATTCCAGCCCTCTTCAGGCTGCCCTCCTCATGGGTTTCATGGGAGAGGAGAGAGAACAAGAGTAAACAAGCTGTCAGCATGTTCTGTCCCACGATGAGGCAGGGCAGGGACCATGAGCTGGTGGGGCAGAGGAGGTAGATGGCAGATTTAAATACCTGATCCAGAAAAGCCTTCTGGGCTGGAGAGATGGCTCAGCAGTTAAGAGTGCAGGCTGCTCTTACAGAAGACCTAGGTCTGAATCCCAGCACCCACATGGCGGCTAGCAACTGCTGGTGACTCCAGTTCTCAGGGATCCAACACCCTCTGACCTCCGTGGGCATTGCAAGCAATATACTCATACATGTAAGATAAAAATAATAAATAAAATATTATTAAAAAGAAAAGTCTCCTGAGAGGGAGAAGGGAGGGAGGACACTTGGAGACAGGGCAGGCGAAGAGCAGACTGGCTGCTAGTGGGCTGGACTCCTTGGAACAGTGGGGACAGTGAACCAAAGCAGAGCAGAATGGGTGAACCAGAGAGGCTGGCAGGTGAGAAGAGAGACCAGGAGAGAGTGTGCAGGACCCCATAGGCTGCTCCAACACTGTGGCTTCTCCTGAGCGACAGGAGTGAAATGGGATTGAACAGGTTCATGAAGAGTCTAGTCCACTTACAAAGGACTGAAAGGGGCAAAAGGAATGGAGTAGGGGTGCTGGAGACACTTCAGAATGAAGTCGGGTTGGTGGTCCAGGTAGAGGGAAGCAGGAGGTGGAAGGTGGGGCTTGCTCAGGATGTGTTCCTGCTGGTGAGGTCTGTTACTTGTTCTACCTTACAAATCTCATAGAGGAAAGCCCCAGCTCTGTCTTACTATCAGCTGTATCTCAAGGGGCAAACACAGACCCTGGCACACAGAACACGGGCAGCATTTTGAAAAACCTGGCTGGCTGGTAATGCCTTAGCCTTTCACCAAGGAAACAGATTTCACCTAGGTGAACGAAAACCACATATGACTCCTTTGTGCTATTGTCTAAGCAATGAAACTCCTCTCTCCCTCTCTCTTCCCTCCTGAAGCCGCTCCTGCCTGCCTCCTCATCTAAAGAAGATAACCTGACGTTTCTGAAGACAGACTGCAGAACCCACATACTCCCTTGGCCTAGTTTGTTGCCTGGATTTCTAGTTTTCACGCCATTCATCTGATCTGTGCCTCGATTTCCCCATTTGGAAATAAGAACAATCCTGCTGAGGGAATGTAAGGGCATGCCTGAATTGCTGAAGAACTGACAGAGGAAAAAAATCCTGCTGGAATTTAGAAAGAAACATGAAGAGCAGGCAAGGGGGGGGGCTACCCTGAAGCCCCTCCTTGTGTAGACTTGTTGGCACCAGAGGAGACCTGTCTCTAACAGAAGAGAAGGGCACAGTATGTCGGAAACACTGTGAGGAAGAGTTAGCCTCGCTTTAAAGGGGCTGAGGAGCCATCTGCCCCTCCCCTAAGCCCAAAGAAGGTGGACGCCTACAATGCTAATGAATGCTGAGAAGAAACTGCCCCAGATGTCCATCCAGCTTGAGCTGATGAATCTCTCTGGTGGACACAGTGTAGACCTGTCCAATCAATCAACACAGGGCTTTGATCCTTTGATTGCCTTCTTTATTGTCTTTCAATGAAAGTTTTGTGGTTTTGTGTTCCAAGTGTGTCATCAGGTGATCACTGAGTTCAGATATTTAACTCTGCACCTATCACTGAGAAAAATTTCTAGACAATGTTAGCTTTTCAATTATTTATTTTATTTATTTATTATTTTTACATTTTATGTGTATGAGTGTACTGCCTGCATTTAGGTAAGACCACCTGTGTTGAGCAATGCCTTTGGAGGTTAAAAGAGGGCTTCAAATCACTTGGAACTAGAGTTAGGGGTGGTTGTTAGCCAACATGTGGATGCCGGAAATCAAACCCAGGTCCTCTACAAGAGCAGCCAGTGCTCTTAACTGCTGAGCCATCTCTCTATTCCCTGTTTTTAATTTTTAAAATTATGTTTATGTATGTATATGGGGGAGGGCATGTGCTATGCATGGTAACTCATAGAGGTCCAAAGCCAACAGCAGAATTCCACCTGGGACCTAGGATTCAAACTCAGGCTTGGTGGCAGTGCCTCTTCCTGCTTGGGCCATCTAACTACCACTAATTTTGTTTTGTTTTGTTTTGTTTTGCTTTGCTTTGCTTTTGTTGTATTTGCCTCTTGGAGAGAGGATCTCCCTGAAGTCCAAGATAGCTTGGATCTTGCTATATAGGTCAGGCTGGCCTCCATCTTAGAGAAAGCCACCTGTTACTGCCTCCCAGGTGCTGGGATTAAAAATGTGCACAACCATGCTGAGCTGAGCCCTAACTTTTTGAGTAAATAATTTTAGATGGACTTTTTTTGAAAGAGATTTTGGAAGCAATTCTACCAGGCAGTTGTTTATATATGAGAAAGTATGTTTCTATGTACACAGCATTGAGGAGTGAATTACTCAGTGCTATGATAAAATGCCTGACAACTGAAGGAAGGAGGGAATTATGCATCATGGTGGAGAAGGCATGACGTCTGGAAGGGGTCATCCATACTGGTGGGAGCTTGTAGTGGCTGCTTCTTATATGGTAGTGACTAGACCAGGAAAAGGGCTGGGTTCCAGCCTCAAAGTCTGCCCCTAGAGATACCCACCTCCCTCACCCAATCCTCTAGCCTCAAACATCTTCCCGAAACCCCAGACAGCATTACCTGCTGGGTACCAAGGGTTAAAACACATGAGCCTGGGGGGTGGGGGGGGGCGTTTAAATGATGTCTACAACAAGGAAATGAGATCACTGTTGATGACTTATCTCTATACATGATACAGAAATTTCTGGATCACCCCTTGAGCATGAGTTCATTCATTCATTCATTCTACAACATTTGCTAACATCCTATATAACAAAATGTGGGCACCCTCTACACTTCCTGTCTTTTCTCTCTTATAAGGAGTGAACAAGGCAGGTGTCCAGGAAGCTCTGATGAGCTCCCCCAACCTCCCCCCCCACCCGCCTCCCCACCGCCTGGCTGAGTCACTGTTTTCCCTTGTTTAATTCAGGCCTGTCACCCTCTGCAGAAGGGGGGTGGGAGGGGTGGCAGGAGGGAAACTATCAATGGTCTGAGAAAGAGGAACTGGATTAACTAATATCTGATTGTCCGTGTGATGAACATTCACATTACCAGACACCCACCCTTGGTTTCTGGTGGGAAGTCTGTGGTAAAATTAACGTTCTTAATGTCCGTTGTGGGTGTCTGTCCCTGGCTGGCCTGGGTACTAGGAGCTGGAGGACCAACAGTTCAGAAGCCAGGTCCCTGCTGTGTGTGTGTGGGGGGGGGGGTGGCTGAGCCACTGGGATTGTAAAATGACTCTTTCATTAAAAGAAACAGTCATGTGGTGCATTGTAAGAACAATTTTTATGCAAATAAAAACTTAATTTAAATGAAACAGAAAAAATATTGGGTCAGAATCAGCCACTGAACAAGTCTTTTTGATCTCATAATTGAGGGCACTTGGTTTTGTTTTTAATGAGAAAATGCAAAGAAAAGTGCAAGAGCTCCGCCGTTCAAGCAAAACTATCATCAATAAATTGGTTGTGTCTTTGTGCTTTTTTTTCCCTCTGTATCTATTTCTGCTCACTCCTTCAAACCATAGAATAGCATTTATTTATTTTATCATAGATGGAACTACATAATTTTTGTCCTGAATTTTCCTTTATAAATGGCATTCTTTTCATGAATGTCGAATGGTTGTATCATAATAATTAACCAATACCTGGACATCTTTTGAAATGGCTGGTTTATTGCTAAATAAAAAGACCGAAAAAGGGCTGGAGAGATGGCCTAGCGGTTGAGAGCGCCGACCGCTCTTACAGAGGACCTGGGTTCGATCCCCAGCACCCACATGGCGGCCGAGAGCCGTCTGAAACTCCAATTCCAGGAGAACTCCAGTTCCAGGGGAATCCGACACCCTCTTCTGACCTCCACGGCATTGCACGACATGGGTGCACAGACTTGCATGCAGACAGTACACTGATACACATACGGAAATAAATAAATGCCGGGCGTAGTGGTGCACGCCTTTAATCCTAGCACTTGGGAGGCAGAGGCACGCGGATCTCTGGGAGTTCGAGGCCAGCCTGGTCTACAGGAGGATCCTGCCTCAAAAAGACCAAAAAAAAAGTGGTGTTATATTTCATGGATTAAGAAGTTGTATAATCAGGGTAGGGAGATGGCTCAGTCAGTAAAGCTCTTGCTACATAAGCCTGAGGACCTGAGTTTTAATCCCCAAAACTCATGTAAGAAAGCCAAGAGTGGTGGTTCACCCATAAGCGTGGCACGTTAAGAAGGAGACAGGAGTGCCTCCTTTGTATTGACCTATGTGGTAAGCTCCAACCTTGGGAGAGACCCTGACACAAAAAAATCAATAGTGCCTGAGGAGCAACATCTATGGTTGATGCCTCTCCTCTGTGTTCCCACATAAATATGAACCCACACAAATACACATGTACACACTACATAGCACACAAAGAAGTCACATGATCAATAACCAGAATAAGCGCTGTGTCAGACTGAAATACAGATTCCACTCTTGAGTTGGAGGTGAGAGAACCCAGGTAAGTGGGCACCCAAAATGGCCATGTGTATGGGACCACTGAAGCTCATACCTTGAGGTGCATTAACATCAGATCTGGTGAGATCTCCAAGCACTCTCATGTCTATGCCAAGTCCTGGGAAAGCCCTGCCCCCAAAGATCTATGTACCTGTCCCTGTTTCTATTACAGCCATTTCTTCTACTGGACAAAGAGCATCCTGAGATTGAGTCAGATCTGGCTGAAGAACACTTACTCAGTATAGTAACAGGCCACCAGCCTTTTCCCTGCACAATCCAGAGACTTGGTCACTTCCAGGGCAAGTGGAGCTGTGCCCCTGGGAGATGCAGAGGGTCTGCATGGTGGGAAGATGGTGACGAATGGAGCTTTGAATCCCAATCAGATGATGACCAGTCGTTTAGGGACAACTAAGCAATATTGCCTATGGCTTTATGACCACCATGGTGAAAGACAGCAAAAGGGTCAGTCTGCCATTTTGTTGCTAATTTCAGGGGAGCCAACACAATTGATTGGTAGCTCCCAAAGTCTTCCTTCTCTGTACCTATTTAGATTTTAATATTGTTAAAGCCTTAATAAAGGGTAGGCTAAACACACATGTAATGAATCTTATTAGTCATAAATAGCTCTTTGTACTGAAAGAAACCAAGAAGGAAAACTTTTTCTTGTACATAGACTAACCTCCCTAACTCAGAGGACCTGAAAATGAAGCTGGTTTGAATTATGCATTTCTTTTAAGAAAAAAAGAAGCACATTGTCCAGAGTATGCAGAAGCCCACTTCAGAAAATGGACTTTCATCTAGTGAAGTAAATCTTTAGGTGAGCTGGACAAACAAGTTGAATCACCAGAGGATACTTGAAAATGCTGCCTTGCACTGTCCCACTGAGCATGGGTGGAATTTGAAGACTGGCAGTCTGGAGCCATGAAAAGGTGTCAAGCACGGATGAGGTTCCATTGAGGTCAGGAAGTATATGGTAGGAAGTATGTGCCCCAGCTGTCAGGGGAGAAGGGGGCTGGGTATTCCTAGCTGGGGGAGTTTCCTTGTATGGTTTGTTTTGTTTTAGAAGAAAACTAAAGCTTTGGGGGGGGGGAGGACATTACAGATGTGATGGACAGACATTGGGCAGAACGAACTGAAATCTTGAAACCCTGAGGACCTTTTTGTCTCTATCTGGGCAAAATTTATGAAGAAAGGGGTGGCCAAGACTCCTTAGTTGAGAGAGAGAGAGAGAGAGAGAGAGAGAGAGAGAGAGAGAGAGATCCCCTGAGGTCTCACTGATGAGCCTCCCCCAGGACCTGTGGCATTGGTGGATCTCTGCCCCTTCCCACTCTACCTCTTCATAGCTCCGTACAGGCAGCTCCTCAGAGAAAATTCTCCTGAGTTGCACAGCCTCTGGTCCCCACTTTTTGCCAATGAGGATTAACTTGAGAGCATTTCTCATTCCTGGACATGTCTCGATTGGTCTTCTTTAAATTGAAATTTTCTTCCCCCAAAACAGGGGTTTTGTCTGATTGTTCACTGACTATGGAGGGCCTGGAATAAAAAAAAAAAATCAATGACTGAAAGGATGAATGAATGAATGAATGAATGAGCTAACATGCTACTGCTGATGCCTCTAGATACTTGGGTACTACATTAGATCACACACACACACACACACACACACACACACACACAGAGAGAGAAAGAGAGAGAGAGAGAGAGAGAGAGAGAGAGAGAGAGAGAGAGAGAGAGGGAGAGAGAGGAATGTGTAGGGACAGCATCCCCACGAGGCCAGATTCTCCCCCTCACCCTGGCCCACTCTGACCCACCAAGTCAAGAAGTAGCTCTTTATGTGTCTTCCAGTAACATTAATTGTTGGTCATAAAACTTCAAAGCAACAGATATTTATAGCGTGATTGGAGCCCTTTTTCCACACACACTCACCACAGCACTTTCCAGCTTAGTTCCCATGAGCGCACTGAAAACAGCCTTCTGCCCACTTCCTGTCGAAGCCAGTTCCTTAACCGCTTGGGTCCTGATGCTCACTGGCCTCCTCCCTTTTGTTCCAGTGTGCAGTCTTTCGGTTTCTCTTGGGTTTTCTCGGTTGGGTTTTTTGCTCATTTTCGCGGGCACCCAAGTCCCCACTAAACCGCCCCCAGATCCAGCATGACAACCAGGGGCCAGCACAGACATCAAGGTGTCCTCAAAACATCCTTCTGAGGGAGAACAAGCGAGGTCTAAAACGGCAATCTGTTTACCGTGCCTGAGAGCCTGAGAGACCAGAAAAATATCCAGTTAGTGTACCAATTCCTGTTTTCGGTTAGGAAGGATTGGAGCATCAAATGTTAGTGATGATGTGATTTACTTATTGACCATTTATCAGAAAGTTTGTAAACATTTTTAATGGTGGAAAAAAAACATCAAAAGACAGCTAACTAGAGGACTCAAGTTGAGTTGCCAACACCCACATGGGGCAGCTCACAACTACTTGCGACTTTAGTTCCAGGGGTATCCAGTACCTTTGGCCTCCCCAAGTACCTGCTCTCATGTGTCTATTTGCCCCCACCACACACATAATTAAAAACAATTAAATCTTTTTTTGGGGGGGGTCTTTTTCGAGACAGGGACTCCCTGTAACCCAGCTGTCCTGGAACTCACTGTGTAGACCAGGTTGGTCTTGGACTCACAAAGATCCGCCTGCCTCTGCCCCCCCAAGTGCTAGGATTAAAGACGTGTGCCACCATGCCCGGCTTAAATCTTTTTTTTGAAAAGGTTAATAGATCTATTATGTAGCTAGATAATGACAGAGCTAACTTCCATCCTCTCATTCTGGGTAACTTCCTGATAAAAGGACATCCATACTTGTGGCAGGTCACATCTTAGCATCTTGGGAATCACAAGGATTCTATTTTTTTTATTTTTTTTTATTTTATTTATTTCTGTATGTGTATGAATGTACTGTCTGCATGCAAGTTTGTGCACCCATGTCGTGCAATGCCACAGAGATCAGAAGAACTGGAACTGGAGTTCTCCTGGAATTGGAGTTTCAGACGGTTCTTGGCCGCCATGTGGTGCTGGGGATCGAACCCAGGTCCTCTGTAAGAGGGGTTGGCGCTCTTAACCACTAGGCCATCTCTCCAGCCCCACAAGGATTCTATTTTACAATGGTATCCAATTGGCCCCCTAGCTGATAACAGTTCTGTTCAGGGCACCCTTCTCCATTCATCATACTTCCTCATCTCATTAAACATTAAGATGAAAAACAAATAAACTGAAAATGTACACACCAATAGGAATGACCTTTGTAAGAAAGTGATCAACGTGCCCACTCAGCTTCAAAGAGTGGGGTTAGGATGTATCACAGGCTCCCACCAATGTCACTTTTTGGGTAATGGGGTGGTGTGGTAAATTCTCTTTGAATATTTGAAATACATCTGAGGGGCTCTTCGCAGCCCACAATAGCTACAATTTTGTGGTAATTAATAAGTCTTGTGTGGTTCTAAACATGGACCACATGTTTGAGAAGTGATATAGCCACACTTGAGGGAGCCCCTCTGTAGATTAACATCTGAGAGAAATGGGAACTAATGTGGTCTTCACAGGGCTGGGTTAGAAAACACCTTTTACTTTCAAAAAGAAACCCCCAAAGACAGCACTGCATTCCTTGGTCTGACTCTACTGCATTTTCAGAGGCTTAGAATGCACTGATGACCATCGCTCACCAATGGAAGGTGACACTGCCATCAACGGGGACCCCCTGCTAGACTACAGCACGGTGCCCAGCATAGCTTGCTGGATCTGGACCTATAACTCTGGTGTGGGAAGCAACCCAGCTTCAGGTCTACTGTGGATGGCTGTGCTAAAACAAACAGCCGTGGACCACTGCATCCTGTGTTCCTCTTCACCTGGAAACGCCCAACCCATAGGCTTTGGGAAGCAAGTCCAGGAGCCAACGGCATGCATGAGCAGGGAAAATGAGTTGATCCCATTGGAATTTTTTTCTTTCCATGATCTGAGGGAGTCAGTGGTGCTTGATCAGCTCATAATCTAGAGAAGGTCAAAGGGGTCAATCTCAGGATGCAGAAGTCAGACTGGCACACAGACCTGGAGGAGAAACCCAACTGGGTTACAAGACCAGGATGCAGGTGAGCCTTGAGTTCAATGTGGGAGCACACTGACTGCTCCTAGTCCAGAACATTCCTGAATATGCAGTCTTTTTATTCTTTCTCAGGCCCTGCAGTTCTACCTTTCCCAATCTCTTGGGGCATGTGGGTTCACACAGAGCTATTCGTTCTACTTAGAATTATCTCTGAAAAAGCAGCGAAAATGTTAATTTCCCAGAAAGCTGCTATGAGCACAGGGAACTCAAGTCTCCCTTTCTGGTGGGATCGTGAATCCAGTGGCTTAACCCCACCTTAGACCGATGGCCTGTAGAGGCCATTGTCATTTCTACCAGGTAAGAAGTTTGTATTGCACACTCAGATGTCTTATCCAGCGAAGGGTCTTATGCTGGCTGCCATATCCGTGGCCCTCTTTTACCAAGTTTGTTCTTCCAGCTCAAGAATGAGATAGGGAATATTAATTTTTAAAATTTATTTTATTTTCTGTGTGAGGGTTTTGTCTGCATGTATATAAGTGCACCCAGCTTTATCATCAAACCTAGGGTGGGGTCTTTGGCTGCAGAGGAGGGAGGCATTTGCCAGTTTACAGTTTGTGCAACGCTTGCAATACATCTTGCTTCCACCACACTTTCTTACAGGTTAGTTTTCCTGCCAACAGGTGAAGTTAGGGAGACTGCACCCCATGTCCTCAGAACACGTCAGGAAATGTTACAGCACAACATCCTCCCTGTCTCTAAGGCTACATTTCATTGCGCAAATATGACCTTTCTATTATGACCAGTCACGCTATAATAACAATAATTTGTAATAAGAAACTAAAACTCACACATTTGCAATGTGCCTTTGAAATTCTGCAAGTCAAAGTCAGAGAATAGAAAGGTGCCTCAGTTCTCAGCCCAGGGCACTCACGTTGAGTTTCTAGTGTGTGGTGGGAATTTCACATTCACACTCAAAGGTGGCACTGTGATCATTTATTTAAAGAAAAAATCTTGAAAACAGCCAAAACATAAAATGTTGGTTTGGTTTCTTTCTTACTGATCATATTTCTGCTGATGTTTCTGAATTCCTTTTGACTGTTATGAACTATGGTTAATAAGTAATAAATTTGTAGACTATAATGCAGTGTTCCAGGTTGTAGTTATTGTAAAGATGATTTAATTTTGAAATTTAAAAACTAGACAAATTGCTTCTGGGGCTGGGGCTGCAGCTCAGTGGTCGAACACTGGGTTCAGTTCCAGAGGACTCCAAAGGAAAGAAAGAAAAAGGGGGAATTTTTCTGCTGTATTTGGGTCACTTTTATGTACTGGTCTCTGCATAGATTCAACTTATTGACAAAAATGCTTTTCCAATGGAATCTTCATTAGAGTCAGTTGGTTTTCCATGTGGTGAGCCAGCAAAGAAGAAAAAAAAATTTGCAAGACCCACGGCTCTGCTCACATCTGCCTGGTGGACTGTGAAATGGAGAGGCTCTTTCTCAAAGCTCAGCAAAGCAGACCCTCGGGCCAGGGTGACTTAGACCAGTGCAGAGCATCACTGTCTACTAAGCACTAAGGTCTGGCCCAGTCTCACATCACATTTTAGTGGTCAGCATCAGAATGGTCCAGACAGCAGCTTCTTGGTGCTGGTCACTGGGATCTTAAGAGTCTTTTAGGGTGTGGCTTTGAGAAAACATAGTCAACCCAGCTCCTAACAATGTCAAGAATGAAAGATGGTACTTTTGTGTACGCCTAAACTCCCACATCCATACAGATGGCATGCCAGCCTAGGAATAAATGAGTGGCTGACAGTAAATGAATCAATGTTCAGCTACTTGTGTGAGGGAGAAGAGAGACAGTTTCACATAGGCCTGGCTGACCTTGAGCTCAGTATGTCCCCAAGGATGATCCTGAACTTCTGATCCTCCCCATTCTATTTCCTGAGTGCTGGGATCCCAGACTTGCTTTTATGCAGTTCTGGGGACCAAACTTGATGCTTCAAGCATGCTAGGCAAGCACTCTACCAGCTGAGCTATACCAGCCCCATGCTCAGATTTGGATCACTAAATATAACATGTTCTTTCTCCCCTTCCTTCCTTCCTTCCTTCCTTCCTTCCTTCCTTCCTTCCTTCCTTCCTCTTCCCCTTTCCCTCTTCCTCCCCCACTCCCTCCCTCTCTTCCCTCCTTCTTTTTCTTGTACTACAGATTGAACCCAGAGACATGCTTGCTACAGAAGAACTTGGCCACTGAACTACATCTCCAACCCCACTTCTTTCATCTCTGCATAAAATATAACAAACTCTTAACTCACAGAGCTATTGTGAGGATCAAAAGAGAGAACAGTACTTACAAACTGCTTGATACTAGCTAGTATCACCATTAATTTTAGGATTTATTTATTCATTCATCCATTCATTTTGTGGTATTGAGGACTGAAGCCAGAGCCTTGATTATCTTAGGCAAACACTCTGCCATTCACTCCCAGCCCATTGATTTCTTTACATTATATTAAGCTTCTCAAGCTGACCTTGAACTTCAATTCTCATACCTCAGCTTCCTGAATACCTAAAATGATAGCGATGTAACCACACTTGTCTAGGAACAATATAGTTTACTTTTATTATTTCTTCTAGGTATTTTTACTATTTTTTTGTACTTGGTACTGAACTTTACATTCTACCTACACATATTTTCTTCCTTGCTCTGTATATTATACACCCTGTACACTCAGCGTCCTCCCTAAGCCATTTACCAGGAGCAAGAGGCCATCTGCAAATCTTCCTTTGGCCTTCCACATGTCAAGTGTGCCCCAGAGCTGTGGCCTAGCTCTCGTTTTGGGCTCCCGAACCACTCCTTCCTGTTTCTCTCTGGCATCTCAAACACTCTCCACCACAGTGTAAATCAAGGAGTTCACAATGATCTGACTCTGCTGGTGGCGCCTTAAACCCAAAGCGAGTGGTTAACCAAGACAGCCCCCACAGAAACTGCAGGGTGGGCTCCCCGATGGGGAGGCAGAAATTCTTTCTATGAAAAAATGCAAAGCACAACCTCATAAAAGAAACCCACCGCAGGAAGATGGAGAAATGTCAGTTCACATTAAAACAAAACAGGGTAATGAACATTTGGACCATCTGGCAAAAGACCCTTCTATAGGAACACATAAAAGTTGCCAAGGAGTTAGACAGGACCTCAGATGAGAATTCCTGAACTCCACATGCCTCCCTGCATGCTTGAGTCAAAACTCTGAGTGAATTTGGGGCTGCGTGTTAGAGATGGGTTGACTGTAGAAGCTTATTCCCTCTAAACCACACAGTTGTCTCTGTTTGGCTTTGAACTTAATTGTCTCATCATGCTTTAGAGCTTGTAACACATTTGAAAGGATGCTGGAGTCATAATCACACATAAGAATATGAATAAAACAACAATGGTATAAAGTTTTATGGAAAGAAAATGTCTTCGTGGGGCAAGAGGAGCTGGGCTGTACAGCAATAGCAAACACCTCTAAAATTTCAGCGACTTACAACAAAGACTTGCTCTTCATATTGGGTAACAAGATTTATCTGGAAGCTCGGGTGACTTGTGGTCAGCTCAGAGATACAGGAAGAGAGAGAGGCTCTGTGTGGATACTGCCTCTGTGACTGCCTCAGTAATGAAAAGGGGACAGGATAAATCTCACATTGGCTCTTATACTTTTCCCCCTGGAAATGATACTCATATTCCTGTCACTCAAATTCTATTGGCTAAAGTGAATTACATGGCACTGCCAGCCATCAAGGGAAGTATAAAGGTATTCAGATCTATCCCATGCCTCGGAGTAGGAAAACCATAGTGCTTGAGGCTAGTCACAGTGACTAAATGGTCTCCCAATCATGGATAGTTTAATACACTTGGGCTCTTTAATCTTTGTGTTTCTAAGCTTATGACCAAGATGAAAGTGGACAAAGGGGTAAGAAAGCAAGCCTTGAATTCTAGAATTCTGTCTTAAGCAAGAGTGCAGGTGGGGGTTTAGAAAGTCACTCAGAGCTCTCTTAAAACGAGTTCAGAATTGTAGAGGTGTCTTCTGTCCTCACTGGCCTCCCCAAATGAGTCCTTTCTGAACTTAGTATACACACTTGGTACCAATAATGCATAGAGAGGTGGACAATTCACAACCTCTGTGAACCTCGCTGCAAGGCTTGAATATAGAGCTGAAAACACAAAGGAAGAAGAAATACCAGTTGCTAAGTCTCCCCCTCACAAGCCTTTCTCAAAACTTTGTATGATATGAAGAACTCTACACTTATCATATTGACTACAGAAGCATATGTATGGTGGATCAGAACTCCTGAAAACCAAACTATGCATCTTAAAAGGACTGTGCTTAGACTTAAATAGCAAAATTCAAACACCTTGCCAGGTGGGCAGGGTTCATGAAATAATTATCTTCCATGCCTTTGCATCCTAGGAAGATAGGCCAGGGGTCAGAAACAGATTCTTTGGACTATTTTCAACCATTTCATGGCTCTAGCAAATGGCACTAGAAGCCTTTGTCCCTAAGCACCTGCGTTTCCCAGCCCCACGCAGGAGCCTCATAGTCCTCCCTTGATTTAGTCCTTATAGCAAAACCATGCATTTTCTACTGTCTATATTTTACAGCTGGGGCCATTCCTCGTAAGCAACAGAAATGGGGCTGAAGCAAACGTCCACATGATTTCTCTTTTCCTTTCCTCTGCCTCCCTCTTCCTGAGCTGACAGACTTTAATATTGCTTTCAATTGTGCTTTATATGTTTTCAGATGACTGTCAGGGGGATCAGATGTGTCATAAGCTCCCTAGTGTTCAACCCATAAGCCGGTGCCGCGTTAAGAGGTTCTGAGGCCTGAGGCTAGAGTTGACGATGCTACCTTTCCACCTGGCCCACATGGCTGCATTCCAACAGACGGATTGTGACATAAACCACACTCTTGTGCGTACAGAATTTCTCATGAGTGGTCTTCAGGCACTCGGCTTTGAATCTTGTATCAGCTATCCCTTTGCAGTTCAGCCAAATCTTGAGGTTTTTGCTAAGGTTTCACTCTGAGTGAAGTTGCCAATCAGAGTGAAACTAGGATGGAGAAAGGGGTCCTAACCCACAGAAGTGGGAGGAAGCAATCTGCTTTGTCACTCAAGCGGAGCAAAGTGTCTGCCTTCGACCAGAGGCAGACTGCATGAGAACTTAGAAATGCATCCCCCGCACGCAGTCTGTATCTCACATGGCCTAAATTTCTGTAGCTCGGTCTCCTGGTAACCCTTCGTTCTCCCCTTTCCTCTCCTTCTTTTTGAGACAGAGTCTCATAGAGCCTAGGGTGGCCTCAAACTTTCCATGAAGCCAAGGATGACCTTGAACTTCTGATCTTCCTGCCTCTACCTCCCAAGTGCTGGTATCCCCGGTCTACACAGTGCAGGAAATGAGCCTGGAGATCTGTGCATGCTGGGAGATCTGTGCACGCTGGTAGATCCGCGAAGGCTGGGCAAATACTCTACCAGCTGAGCTGCATTCCCAGCACCTGGCCTTGGGTTTCTGAGCTTCTCAGTCCATTGACACATGTCCCATTTCCATGGACTATAGTGAGAAAAGCCTGGACCAATGAGGAAGCTAAAGGTCAGAGCAATTACTGCCTTTGTCTGGAGCCGGCAGATAGCACATGACAGAGTTGGGAATGACTCCAAAGCACAAGGTCCATCTCGCTGTTCCACATCATTGTGGAAATGACCACAGGAAGCAGAGACTGGGGGGATAATTACCTTAGGGAAAGCAGGCTGCTCTCGTGCAGCCCTCCTCTGGGTCTTATTCCCTACAGTGGGTAGGAACCATGACCCCTTAGAAACTGTACTGAAAACTCCTATAATAAAAGTTGTTCTTGAATCTAGGAGAACTGAAGAAAAGGTGTGTGTGTGTGTGTGTGTGTGTGTGTGTGTGTGTGTGTGTCTGTGGATACAAGAATCTTTTTCAACACTGTATAAATATAGCAATATAGGGGCTGGAGAGATAGCCTAGTGGGTAAGAGCACCGACTGCTCTTGCAGAGGACCCGGGTTCGATCCCTAGCACCCACATGGCGGCTAAGAACCGTCTGTAACTCCAATTCCAGGAGAACTCCAGTTCCAGGGGAATCCGAGACCCTCTTCTGACCTCCGCGGCACTGCACGACACGGGTGTGCAGACCTACATGCAGACAGTACATTCATACACATACAAAAAAATAAATAAAATTAAAATAAATAAATAGGTAAAGAAATAAATATAGCAATATAGAAGAGTTCACTTTTGAAATAAATGATCTTGTTGCTTTTATTGTTGCTTGTTTGGGAGACAGGTAGTCATCATATTTCCCAGGTTGGTCTTGAACTAGAGATCTTCCTATCTCATCCTCCCTAGTGCTGTGATTCTCAAATGCTCCACTCCACCTGGTTCAAATGAATCATCTTAATTAAAAGGAATTCATGATGCCATCTTCAGGGAGAACTGTGTAATTCTCACAGCCCTTCTCTCTGAAAATAAAAGCTATGCTGGCCTAAGAAGACTTCATCCCTGGTTACAGAGGGCCTGATCAAAGATACATACCTGGTCCCTATCGAGCCTATCAGAGCCTCTCCCCCAATATTTGGGATTCCATGATGGATAGGAAGGTCGTAGGTGATGTTGTGAACAATAGTATGCCAATTCCAATTCTTATGCTGTGAGCACTGAGGAAGCCTGGCTGCATCAGTGTGTATTCCATAGCTCCTCCCTCTCCAAGTCCCAGTGCACCGCCTTGTCCTTGCCTCGTCCACACCCTCCAAACTGTTTTAGTTATCTTGAAAACCTTCTGTCATTTGCAGCCACCAAAATCCATGAGCTGAAATGGCTTCTGATTTTTTGAAACTTATGATCCCAGTGCCTAGAGCAGTGTTTAGAACAGTCAGGGATAAATCCTTCACAAATCTCTATGGGAGAAATAAAATCAGGTATCTTAACTTAATCATCATCCCAGGGGGGTAGAAGGAACAGCTTGAGGATCTCTTTCCACTATTTCTAGCCTGCCAAATTTTCTATATTCACACAAAGGGGCAAAGCTATGCCCAGAGAGGCATATGTTGTAATTACATTTGTGTCCACCCCCATTCCTTCATTCCAAAGACATGTGCTTGCGGAATTTGTTGTGTCTGTAAAATAATAATATAGTTCCCAAGTTGCAAAGACTGAGTTAGACATAAAGAAATATGGCACGATCATGATTGCAATCATTAAATTTATGAAATGTCTCGAAATAAAGAAGTGAGTAATAGATGGTGAAAGAGTATGGAAATGAGCGATCAGGGCCAAGCATTTAAAGATGATTTCAAATGGTTCCAGGCCAACATTAGAATACCAGGTGACAAGAGGAAACAGGGACAATGGGGACCATATGGTTCCAGAATACAGCTGGGGAAAGAGCAAATGAACTATCGGAGAAGGACTATCTCCAAGTTCCACAGGGATGAGCTACCTGTGATGGATAGATGATGGGTCAATGGATGACAGACGAATGGACTGTTGTGGATGCACAAACTAAACGATGGTGTCAATGGGCTGACTGAAAGGGCAGACAGATGGATGGTAGGTGTGGGTAGATGGACAGATGAATTGGTGGATGGATAGATGAAAGGGTGGCTGAAAGGGTAGATGGATGGATGGGTGGGTGGGTGGGTGAATGTGAATGAAAGGATGGGTAGATGGATAGGTGGATGTGGATGGAAGGCTTTTCCTGGAAAAATGTTAATGTCTACAAGATAGATAGTTTTGTAACCATCAATATTCTTATGACAAAGAAAGGAGTTATTTTGTGAAATAAATTTTTAGTTACTTTGCCCCTATATTAGAGATGACTAGTGGACTGCCAAGGTCAAGGCTTCTCTCCCATGGACTAGAGCTTTGCTAGGATAATGTTTCCCAAGCAGGACGAAGAATTCTTTCTACCATTGCTGAGGGTCAAACACAACATAAAAGTGGCATGGCAGTGACAAAAGAATGGAAGAAATCTGTGTTCCTAAATCATTACTTGGAGGACAGCCTCCCCCAAAGCCACAGCTACACAGGCCACCGGACAAGCAAGACATAAGATGACATGTCGCTAGCTCACGGGGGTGCTAGTTCTAGAATTCTTACATTAGCTTACCTTGAGCAACATGAGTCAAATATATTACATTTGAGCATCTCTACTGATTTCTTTGAGAGATAGAAATAGAGACAGAGACAGAGAGAGAGGATAAGAAAGAGAAACTCTGGAAGAAGACTTCTAAGTCTCTGTTTGGAAGAGGTTTGAGAGGAAACCAATGGGGATGGATAGTTACTGAGTCTCTTTTATGTGTTGACATTGGGCTGATGCTTAGTACCTAACCTTTATAGGTAGCTCTCACTAGCACCACTTGGGAAGATGACAGCAGTTAGGAGAAGTTGAGCAGGCTGACTGAGCTCTCACAGCTCAGTTTAAAAGGTATGGTTGAAACCAAAAACAAGACTTCCATGTTGGATGGTAGAACCAGACTAGAAGCCGAATTCTAAGAGCTGGACCAAGAATCATCACAGGCTATAAACTGTTAGAACACATTAGAATTCTTTAAATGCTTTCAACAAATCTAGTCTAATCCAAAAATGCTGATGGTGGCTTCGCTCAAGACTGCCATATGCCAGGAAAGTTACTTCTTCCCCTTTTTCTTTTCTTTCTTGTTTTTCTTTAAATTTTGTTATTTATTAAGGTTTATGTGAACATGAGTGCAATGGTTCTTTGAGACCAGAAGAGAGCAACAGATCCCCCAGACCTGTGAGGTACCCAGCCTAGGGGCTAGGAATTGAACTCTGATCCTACGCAAGAGCAGCAAGTGCTTTTAACCCCTGACCCATCTCACCAGCCTGTTTTATTTTTGTTGTTGTTGTTTTATTTTATTTTTGAAACAGGGTTTTGCTATATATTTCTGCGATATATATATATATATATATATATATATTTTTTTTGAGACAGAGTGTCACACTGTAGCCCAGGGTGTCTTTAAACTCACAGCAATCTCCATCGGTCTCCCAAGGGCTGGGATTCTAGGCATGAGCAAGCACACTCAGCTAAAATATGCTTCCTAAAAAGGGAAATTCTATCCTCCAGTGAATTCTATTTCTTATGACACAAGAAAGTGAAAGGACATACATGATACTATGTGGACAAGGTTAAACTGGAGCTCTAGGCAGTGTACACAGGAGGCCTGGAGGAAGGTGTGCTAGGTGCTGTGGTGATTTGAATAAGAAAACCCCACACAGGCTCCAAGTATTCGAAACACTTTGTCTTCCTTTGGTGGCGCTGTTTAGGGACAGTCATGGAATCTTTAGGAGATGCGGCCATGCTGGAGGAAGTCACCAGGACTGGTTTTGAAAGTAGGTAGCCAGGTCCAATTCCAAGTTTGTTGCTGTCTGCTTCCTGCGCCTGTTTGAAGATGTGAGCGCCTAGCTTTCTGCTCCTGCTGCCCCCTGCCATACCTCCCCACCACGATAGGCTCTTATCCCTCTGGAGCCATAAACTCAATAAACCCCTCTATGCAGCCTTGGTCACGGCATGTTATCACAGCAACAGAAGATAACTAATACAGGTGCCACTGATGGGACTCCAGACTCCAGCCACCCTGGGGTCACCAGCCCCACAAAACACATGACCGTATTCTTCTTCCTGAGCAATGAGATTCACAGTGATCATTCAAAAGGCCTGGGCACACAGCGCTCACTGGTTTGCAAGGGATGAAAGTCCAACCAAACTTAGAGGACTTTGTCAGCCTATGGAATTCAAGAGAGAGCTGAGTAGGCAAAAAGGGAAAAGGTCAGACAAGGGGCAGTATCAGAGCCAGCAGTTTACCTGCTGCTGGTCTGATAGATCCTGCCATCCTCACACTGTGGGAGAGCCCAAAGTTGACAGTTCCCAAGTGTTATACCCCAAACTTCTACCAGTAAAGAAGGCTGAAACTTAAAGCTCTAAGTTCTCTAAGGACACTTAGTCTTCTCCCTACAGCTCTGGTTAAGCTGTTCTTCCTTTTTTAAAAAAAATTATTTATTTTTATTATTTCATGCAGGTACACCTGCATGTAGGTGTACCATGTACATGCAGTGCCCACAAAGGCTAGAGGAAGGTGGAATGACAACCTGCTACCAACCACCATGTGGGTCCTGGGAACCAAAGCCAGATTGTCTGGAAGAGCAGGAAGCGCTTTTAATCACCGAGTCTTGTCTCCAGTCCTCTGCGTAAGTGTTTAAACAGACTAATCAGGAAAGAATGATCTCCTAAGATGGCCACAGTGAAAACAGGTAAGAACAGCATGGCCGTGGGATGAGGAGATAACTCAGTTGATAACGGGCTTGCCTGCCAGCCTGAGGACCCGAGTTCTATGCCCAGAACCTACCTACAATATCCACTGTGGTGGCACTACTTTGTAATCCCAGAGCTGTGGAGACAAAAAAAAGATCTCTGGAGAGCAGCCAGCCCAGCCTCCCTAATAAGTCCCAGACAATGGACAGTGAGAGACTCTCAAAAAAAAAAACCAAAAAAAAAAAAAAAAACCAAGATGGCGCCCGAGGAACAACGCTGAAGACTGACCCCCATGCCCACGGGGTCACGTGAGTGTGCACACTCTGCACCTGCACTTGTGCAGCCACACTCACATGAACATGTCTCACATGAACATGTGCACTCACAACACAAAAGGTCTTGAAGATAGAGAGGGACAAGCGCTAGTGCAAACAACACATAGGTACCCGCAGCACTTTCAGAGGCTTTGTAAGTGCAAATCTCGGCACAGAGATTCTCTGCAGGTGTACAGAAGGCCAACTTCAGTATCTCATTCTTGTAAAAGAATCCTATTAGAAAGAACCAAAGAATTTGGGAAAAAAATCATAAAATCATAATTTATTACCCCTAGTGTACAAATTCTTTTGGATATACTATGAGAAACACAAATCTTGTGGTTTAAAGACAAACACTGGGACCATTTAAGGACACTGGGTGAGGCCTGCTCTGCGACAATGGAACTGTAAGTACTCGACAATTTGTATGCTGTCGGTATGTGCGCACTGAGCCTCACAAACCCCACAGCTGCGTGTTTACAGAAGAGGCCATCTCTGTGAATCGCATCCTTATGTTCTGTATTTTAAAAGGCCATTTTCAACTCCTACTTAGCTTCCTCTCTGAAATGCCATTCAAATCAGGTCTCTGTGCACGCTTCTCCTCTCCAATCCACACATTGTCAGTACCGGCTATGACAATTTTTCCCCATTGTGTTTGTGCTGGGTTCGCTGTTCCATGGGGAAATTCAGAATTCAGGTATTTGTCAATACAGAGTCCTGTTAGAGTCTGTGACTTAGGTACATTTCTGAGGTGAGTTAAGATGATTAAAAATAGCAGAAGAGGAACTCGTGGGTTTTCAGTCTCCCATTTGTGCCAGCCACTGTACCTAAGCATTACTGAGCTGGGCTTAATACTGAAAAGCATGAGTTTAGGTGCTGGAGAACAGAGGATTCTGTCATCTTTTTGATATGAGACCTGAGATAATTACAAGGTTGAACCCTATGAAAGTGATGGCAGTCTATAGTTTTTGCCTACAAAATGGCCTTTTCTTCACCCAGTTCAGTGTAGTAGCTTATCTCTTATATCCTCATTTATAAAGTTAAAACTTTTTTTAAACCACTATTTCATGTTGGAGAGGTAGCTGGTAAGGTAGGTAGAGAGCTTGCTGTGCAGGCTTGGGAACCAGAGTTAAATCCCCATATTCCTTGTGAAAAAAACCAGACAGACATGGTACGGTGTGCTTATAATCCAAGGGCTTTGAAAGGGCTGCAAGGGCGGAAGGAAAAACATCTCTGGAGCTGGCTACCCTGCCAGCTGAGCCCAACTGTTGGTTGGTGCATGAGAGACCTTGTCTAAAATAAATTAAAAAAAAATGAGGTGGATAGGTCCTGGCTCCTGAGAAATGAATGCTAAGTCTGGCCCCTGATGCCTACACATACCTGTACAAACCTGCACACATGCACATACCTACATACACACATACATACACACACACATACCTGCACACACACGTACCCTCTGCACACATGTAGCCTATATACACATCTACCATACACACATACACACACACACACACAATGTTTTTCCTAGGATAAGGAAGTACCAGTCCATATGGCTGAAGTGATCAGTGCTGACTGTGATGTATAAGTCTCTGATACATTTAAGCCATTGCTGTTACTTGCATATAGGAAATAATGTACATTTCCTAGCAGCCCTGTGTGGTGTTACACGGCCCACTGTACAGGCAGGAAGTTGAAGCAGGATGAGACTGCAGATATCCTGAGCAGTCATACAACATGTAGGTGAGGAAGGTGAGGACTTGGCCTCACTTGCCTGACCCTGAAGTCTATGGTTCTCCTATAGGACCTAACTCCACACAGGAACAGACAGAATCCGTGTGAATAAGGTTACAGGCCAAATGAAGTGTCATGACCTGCACTTGTAATCCTTGTGCTGGGGACCTGGATCGAAATAGATCTTCAGGGCTGGCTGGGTCCAAGCCAGGGAGAGACCAAAAAGAACTAGATGGTGCCTGAGGAACAACACCTGAGGTTGACCTCTGACCTCCACCTGACAGTACACACGGGGGGGGGGGGGCATGAGCAGACTTGGGGTCAGCTGCCACAGCGCAGAAAGTCAGGGAGCCTAGCCAGCTCCGAGGCTACGGGGAGCTGGCCTGCAGGGTGGACTGGACAGCTGGTGAGAACCAGAAACCCTGTTTTGAATTCTTTGCAAGTCTTCCATAGACTCACATCATGGGATTCTGATGCAGGAGAAGGGTGAGAAAGAACAGTCTGTGAATTCAGAAGAAAGGGCGACATTTTGGGGTTTCCAAGAGTGCCAGCTCAAGGGCGAGAAGTCAACTCATCCTGTTACTAGGAAAAAGTGATTCTTCTGCTCAGATCTCTGTAAAGGGAATATGATACTCTGTGGTCATGCATAACCCACAGATTTCACTAAAATGTGACAGTTTGTTCCCTAATATGAAGTTAGGATGTGCTGCTCACAATATGACTTTGAGAAAACCATACTCAGTACTGGCCTAAGTCTCAGCAATACATCATTGGCTTGCATCGTCTTAACTAACGATGAGATATGTAAGACACATTTTTTTAAAAGAAGTATAACTTTATATGCTTTTTTATATACATATATACATAGTTATTATATAGATATATATAAATATACACATACATTCATACACATATCACTTGAATTGGAGGATTTTTTTTTTCTTCCTTAAAAGATGTCATGTTTTGGGGCTGGAGAGATGGCCTAGTGGTTAAGAGCACCGACTGCTCTTATAGAGGACCTGGATTTGATCCCCAGCACCCACATGGCAGCTAAGAACCATCTTTAACTCCAGTTCCAGGGGAATCCAACACCCTCTTCTGACCTCCGTGGCATTGCACGACAGGGGTGCACCAACCTACATGCAGACAGTACATTCATACACATAAAAGAAAAAGATGTCATGTTTTCCTTAAGGAAGTGCTTGAAGGTTCCTCCTTGGCAACCCTAACCATCGATCCTGCTCTTTTGCTCCACATTGGGGTCTTTCCCTCCCATGGTCCCCCAAAATGGAGTGACAAATGATTGTGAGCCATCATGTGGGTGCTGGAAATCAAAGTTGGATCCCTATCAAGAACAAGTGCTCTTAACATCTGAACAAGCTCTCTCACTTCTATGGTGATTTCTTTTATTACTATTACCATTTTATTTTTACTTCTGTTTATTTATTTATTTATTATTCCATGTGTAGGAGTGTTTTGCATCCATGCATGTAAGTGTACCCATGCGTGCAGTGCTGATGGAGACCAGAAATGGGCATTGGCTTTCCCTGGAACTGGAGTTACAGACAGTTGCTGGCTGCCATGTGGGTGCTGGGAATTGAACCCAGGTCCTCTGGAAGAACATCCAGTGCTCTTAACCACTGAGCTAACTAGCCAGCTCCCTTAGGGTGATGTCTTGTATTGTGTTTCTCTGGAGTCTTGGTGGGGGAAGTTGTGGTAAGTGAAGAGCCAAATGAGTAGATGTTGGGATGCTCCATACTCATAACTTGATTTCGCTAAAATATTTAATATTTTTAAAGTTCTGTATCTCAAAAATAATTATTTTTAAATCTTTAAAAGCATTTAACTCTGTTTTCCAACTCCACACTGGAAATAGTCATATGTGCATTTGATTTTGGAGAGTATTTGCTATTTTCTGAAGTGAGGGACTTGGGTTCCACCAGCATGGTTCACTTGGAGGATAAATAACTTCCTGGGAAGCCGAGGATGTAGCTCAGTGTAGAGAATGTGCCTAGAAGGCTCAAGGCCCAGTATGCTACTGATCCCCAGTATCATAATAACAATAATAGTAATAATAACTTGCTAGGGGCTAGGAGAGCAAGAGTCCTTGCTGTTCACATGTGAAGCCCCACTGGGCTCAGTCTCCAGCACTCACACACACACACACACACACACACACACACATGCACACACATACACACCACACACACACATTACTATTTCCTCTATCATATAACAATTTTCTACACACGCACCACACACACACAAATACCACACGAAACACGCCCACTCCTCTTCACCCAACCTACACATGAAACAATGAAACTCTACTGTGGCAGATGCATCTACGACACCGACTTTATGATCCCCTACAGCCACCATATTTCTTCTCATGGCTGCCTATTTTTTATGCAAGTCTCGTGAGAACACAGTTGCTGTACCATTAGTCATTAATCGGGTAGAGTGGACATTTTTACGCCTTTATCTCTTGTTCTATCCAAAATCCCGTGTTCTTCTTATTGTGGCCTACCACTGACCTTCATTCATCGTCAAACCTCTACCCATTCTCTGACTCCTTTAAAGTCAGTAATCTATCCAGCACGGCAAAAGAAGATGGTCCGGGCGGCAATGATTAAACAAATCTTACACCTGTACCCCAGACGGTGGGCGATGGAGGTTCCTGTCCCACTGCCTTTCTCTCTACTCTTATCCTTGTGTGTGTTGCCCCGTTTATGTATATGTTCTTTTGTGTGTTCTTGTGTTTGTGTGTGTGTTGTGTGTGTGGTGTGGTTCTGTGGCTTCATATGTGAACTTGCGTCGCTGAAATCATTATGAGTTAGGCGGGCTTGTGCCCAGTTGTTTGCCTCCAGTCCATCCATCGTTCCCTGCCTTATCCCTTCCTCCTCTAGAACCCTACCCAACCTTGTACATATGTGCTGGTTAGATCATGAAATTCCCACGGGGCCTACAATCTTGCACAACGGCGAGCTTTTATCAAAGTGAGCTATATTCCTCCAGTCCCCCCATATCCCAGGGCTTTTCCAATTTATCCACAGTGCAAAGAATTCTTCTGAACCACTGACCTCATCCTCCTAAAAAGTAGAGACAGTAAACAAATACTCTTTCAATTACATCACGGAAAAAACAAAGAAACTTCCAAAAAGGACTCAAAACATGGAATTTTTTTTTTTTCCACCCTGATTTTTTGAGCGCAAAAGGTCTTCTTGCTGCCCATTCGCGACTGGCCTTCTTACTTTGAGATCTACCCTGCCTTGCCCCACTTCCCCTCCAGAACTTACCCGCATTATAGGCCTGGAGATCACCAGCCTGGCCTGGAAGAGTTAATTTTTATTTTTTATTTTTTATTTTTTTATTCTTGCATCTTTTTTTGGTCTCTTTTCAAAGACGCATGGTCTCCCTGTAGCCCCAGCTGTCCTGGAACTTCATAGGTAGACCAGGCTGCATTGAACTCACCCAACAGATCCGCCCTTGTTACCTTGCTCTCCCACCCCCAGCGAGGATTACAATGCGTGCATTACCACCACGCCCGGCCCAAGATTTTTTTTTTTTTTTTTTTTTTTTTTTTAAAATAAAAAAATAGTGTTTCGATGGGTGTTGTGGTCCCCGCCTTTAATCCCAGCACTTGGGAGTTAGCAGAGGACAGCGCGGATCTTTGTGGTCAAGGCTTCAGCATGCGTCTACTAGAGTGCGTTTTTCCCGGATTCAGCTGGGGCTCAAACGTTGAGACCCTTTTTTCCCCCCCCCTTTTTTTCTCTTGCCTCCGAACAACGCACCCATTATTCAAACCCAACAAACTAAACCCCACACCAACAAATAAAACAAAAAAACCCACAATAGGCGTCTCGTAACGTAGCCACTGTTGTAACTAAAATTGTGTAGACGAGGCTGACTACCAGTTCATACAGATCAGCTTCCCTCTGCCTCTCAAATACTGGTGCCACCATGCCCAGCAAGAATTCACTTTTTATATCATTAAATTTAACACCTGTGAATGTAATTCTGTCAAATAGCTACAAAATACACAGATTCTAGGATCCTCATGGAAAACAGCACATATCTTGGATGCGAATGCCCAGGTGAACTCCTAACCTGGTGTGCATTTAATTAAAAGCATTGATGTCACTAATCAGTTATCCGAAATACAAAGAGAAGATGTCTCCCACTTAAGGCTCTTCCTTCTTGTTTTTCCAAAGAAGCACAATCAACCCAGTGAACTGTTTTTCATCAAGAAACTCAAGACAAATGAATTTAAAAGACTTCAGGGGCTGAGCAGTTTATGTCTATTTTTCTTAGGCTGAGTCAGAGCCAGCACCATCCCTAGGTATGTACTGGTTTAGACTACCTGGAAGTGCCGTCTCCACTGTCCATCATCTTGGCCCCAATTCATGCCCGAATCAGCTATATACATGCTAGCTGTAAAGATGTGTATTTGAAAACAAGAAATCTGAGATTCAGATATGCTAAATTCTAAGATTGTTATGTATGATGAATATAAATACAGGCTCAAAGAATTGCAGGACAAGACAAAGAGGCTGTGGTTGCCCCAAACATGCTGTTGAAGATGAACAAAAGCATCACTAATTTTTATCACTAATAATCATATTTTCAATAATAAACCTATCTGATATCTTTATTTTCAATAAAGAAGAAAACAGTCACCTTGAGGAAAAAGTAGACTAAAAGGATTGTAGGATAAAAGAGATCTAGAGAAATGCTGTTTGGTCCAGAAAAGATGCTCATCATCGTCCCCATATGAATCCTGAGGTCTCTATAGCAGTGTAACAGCTGTAGGGTACATGCCCACATAATACTGTTTGAGCAGAGGCCTTGTTTCTATAGGAGACAGAAAACGTTTTCTTGCAATGTGACCCTGGGCCTCCTCAAAGTGGAAATATACATAAGAGTCTGCAATTAAAAAAAAAAAAAAAAAGAATTAATGGGTCTGGTGTGGTGGACTGAGTTTCAAACTAGCCTGGCCTATAAAAGCAAGTTTCAGGCCAGTCTGTACTACATATCAAGAGCCGGTCTCACCAAACAAACAAGAATAAATGAGCAAATTAATGAAAGAATAAATGATCAAATAAACCAACCCAAACGAGGCTTGTCTACCCTAGCGTCCACTGAGACCACCTGTCACAGCGGATATGGATTTGATTGCAACATTACTGACCCTTTCCCCAGAGAAGCAGACCTCCCCCGCTCCAACATGCTTGTGGTATGGTAGAATCTGGTTTAACACATACCTCAGAAATGGAATCACTAGTTTTTGGCCAAAAGATCAATTACTTGAGGCAATCAAGGGGCCAACTTAAGAGCGATATTACAAATGAAGGAGAATTCAGGGGTGGAGGCCAAGATGGACACAAAGCTCGTTTAGGGAAATCAGCAGAGAGTCATGGACCACAAGTCTGGGCTGGCAGTGGCTCAATGAGGTCTTTCTCAGGACTTGAGGGACCAAACACAGGCTACTTAGAAGACACAAGGAACACTAAAACAATGATTCCAGTTAGAGTTACAGAGAAATTAAACAAAATCTGGTTTGGGTAACTGGCAGACATTCTTGGGTAACAGGGAAATAAGAGGCAAGAAAGAAAGGCGTCTACTTCTCTGGTCTACACCAGCTCCTGTTTGTAAAGGTTTTCTGGTGTCCTTAACAGGTACGCTGTGATGGCTGTTCATGACTGTGGATTGACTGGACTGAGCAATGCTAGGACGAATGAACTGGGTGCATCTGGGGGCATCTCCAGAAGGAGGTAACTAAGCAAGGAGACCTACCTAACAAGGGGCAGCGTCATCCAAAAAGCTGGGAGCCAGGAGGGAAGGAGGATGGAAGAACAGGAAGTCGGGAAGTCAGTACACTTTGCAAGTGCCTTTCACCCTGAGTGAGTGTGTCCCTGGCTGATCCCATACCCACAGAGATCAGACTTCAGCTTCTCAGCCCTTCAGTGTGGATTCAATACCAGTCATGGAACGTCCTCTAGCATTTAGCATCACGATGGGAACGTGGGAGCTTCCGGTTTCCTGTACTGAGTGCTTACCAGGGTCTCTGCTTCTCCAACACTAGATGGCCCTGAGTTGAACCACTTAGCCTCCTATTGTGCAAGCAATACAATAAATCCCTTTGTGTGTGTGTGTGTGTGTGTGTGTGTGTGTGTGTGTGTGCGTGCGTGTGTGTGTGCGTGGTATGTGTATTACATATACACAATACAGAAATATACATACATACATACACACATATATACGTGTATGTATATGAAACATTGGTTCTGCTCTTCAGAGCCCAGCTTCATAGACTGAGTCCTGATCCTGTACAGGGTTGTGTGAATTAATGTGGGAGTCCTCACTCTATAGCCTAGGCTAGCTGGTCAGGAGCTTACTAAAGCCTAGGCTGGCCTCAGACTCATAGCAGTCCTTCTGGCTCAGCCCATCTGATGTTAGGGTTATAGGTAAGAGTAATTGTACTTGGCTTTGAATAATTCTTTAGAAAGAACAAGGAAAGGTATTGGAATTGTGTTGTGTTTATTGAGAGATAGCAACCAGATTCAGTTTTAAAAACATTTTCTTTATTATTTTTATTTTATAAGTATGAGTATATTGCCTGCATGTATGGAAGTGCACCCATATTGGGCAATGCCCATGTAGGTCAGAAGAGGGCATCAGATTCCCCTGGAACTGGAGTTACAGACAGTTGTTAGCAGCCACGTGGGTGCTGGGAATCAAATCAAGTGCCTCTCCAAGAGCAGCTGGTGCTCTTAACTGCTGAGCTGTCTGTCCAGCCCCCAGATTCTTTTTCATAGAAGTTACAAGGTCATTCTAGATGTCTGAATATTAATGGATTGCATTGAGTATGTAATACAAAGGTCTGGGTCACTCTTTGGTAAGCTGGGAAGGGCTGACTGAATCAAGACTTTCAATGACTCTCATTTTGTAATTGGAGCCAAGGCTCAAATCATATTCATATATTTATATATTTATATTTATAAATAACTGTAAACAGGGCTGGAGAGATGGCTCACTGGTTAAGAGTGCCGACTGCTCTTGCAGAGGACCCGGGTTCGAGTCCCAGCATCCACATGGCAGCTAAGAACTGTCTTTAGCTCCAGTTCCGGGGGAATCTGATGCCCTCTTCTGACCTCCATGGCATTGCATGACATGGGTGCACCAACCTACATGCAGACAGTACACTCATACACATAAAAAATAATAAATAAACGGGGCTGGAGAGATGGCCTAGCGGTTAAGAGCGCCGACCGCTCTTACAGAGGACCCAGGTTCGATCCCCAGCACCCACATGGTGGCCGAGAACCATCTGAAACTCCAATTCCAGGAGAACTCCAGTTCCAGGGGAATCCGATACCCTCTTCTGACCTCCGTGGCATTGCACCACACGGGTGCACAAACTTGCATGCAGACAGCACATTCATACACATACAGAAATTAAAAAAAAAAATAAATAAATATAAAATATGAATAACTGTAACCTAAAACTAGTTCCACTTACCCAAATACAATCCCTTTTCCCTTATTAATTTCCTAATAGCAGAAACTGCCATCTTGCTAGCCACACACTCTTTACTTTAAATAACTGCCTTCTGTGTATACATTTCTATGTGACATTTAGGTTTTCTTAATTTTTTAAGCTCATAAGCCCATTTACGTCATAACAGTGATTATGGTATAATTCTCATTTACATTGTTCAATAGCTTTAAGAAAAAACAAAAACACTCACAATAAAGATTCTTTTCACATGGCCCTTCGCCAGCCCAGAGGTTGCAATAAACAGGCCATGCTCCCCTTCTCAGGTTTACATAAATATGAATGACCACAGTAATGTGTGAACAAGACAGAGATGTAAAAGGTTTTTAAAGCCCTGTTTCACAAAAAGGTCCTGTCTGTCAATGAAATAAAGCTGTTTTGAATTTGTTCCCACTCAACTGGTTCTTTGTTGGGAGTCTGTGTTTGCTCAGTGATGATTAATGCGAAGCGCGTGCAGCCTTCACTGAGTGTGTACAAGAACTGGCAACTCCAAATGGCATTCATCACACTCATCATCGGGCAGGTGCAGCGCTCGAGCTGCCTCTGTTCTCCCTCTTCCAGGTCCTGGAGTTACCTTGCTGTCTTCGCCTCTGCCCAGGACAGCATGGACAGCCCTCCTCCCTCCAGAGTGGCACGCCACACATAGGATCTGGACTTTGTTTTCGGGTGATTTATCTCAGAGTCTCATGGATGAAATGACTCTAAAACCTAACAAGTAGAGCTGTGACGTTTATAAATAACTACCTTTGAGGAGACTTCAAGATAAATGGCAGAGCATGTAGTTCAGTTACTAGAATATTTGCCTAGTGTGCACAAAGCCGGGTTTGTTTGATCCCCAGCACTGCTAAACTGTGCAGTGATGCACATACACCTGTAATCCCAGCACTTGGGGGATGGAGGCAGGGGGATCAGAAGTTCAAGGTCATCCTTGGCTACACAGGGAGTTTGAGATCTGGGCTACATGAGGCCATGTATTTTTTTTTTTTAAGTATAAATTCTGATCTTCTGCATGAGCTTAAAATAACTGGGTAGATATCTGGGCAGGATTTAGATGTGGGTATGTACAGGCATCTATTTCTCAGTCTCTCTCTCTCTCTCTCTCTCCTAGGCTGGCCCTAAACTCACAGACATCTTCCTACCTAAGTATCCCCAGTCCGGGGATTCTAACTGTGAGCCACCATGCCTGGCTCACATTTCAGCCTCAGGTCATGAGGCTTCTCCAGAGCTGCCCATGCATGAACTGCTTCCAAAGTGTGTCACTTACTTCCCTGGCTGCTGTAGCAAAATATCCAACAGAAGCAACTTAATGCAAGAAGAATGTATTCTGGTTCACATCTTAGGAGGGTTCAAAGCTAAGGTGAAGTCCGTGACCGCGAGAAAGGTGTGGCTGGGACTCTGCTCGGCTCCGTCTAGCAGGAAGCGGAGAGCAAGGAGGGCTGGTGCGCAGGTCCTTTCCCCTCTTTATCTGGCCTACCCACAATCAGAGTGCTCCCCTCCTCATTCGAACCTCTTTGGAAATACCTCACCCCCTGCAAGGAGTATTCCACAAATGCTCTTGGCATTTTTAAATCCAATCTAGCAGACAATCAGAATTCCCTAGCCCAAGAGGACAGTAAGTGGGAGCTGTGTGGCTGTGAGACGCTGATTTCAGGTGTGGGGAATGGGCAGAGGGGGTGAAAGGCTGCACTCGGGAATACAGGGATTTACTGCTAACTGCTGAAGGACGCTAGCAAATACAGATACAAAGCCTGCCTCAGTTTCCCCATATGCATCACGAGAAGATGCAACTGCTCCCTTCCCTGAGATGTCTGTTTCATGTGAGAAAAATATGGTACTGTTCTGGCATCTTTGGTAGTCCACAAATGTTGCCTGTGGCTGAAGCTACTTTTATAAAGGTCACGGCGTGCACGCGCCAGTGCTTTCTCCTCGGGCACCCTCATCACAGTCCATCAGTGCTAATGGTTTGTGTGCACTGGGTTAGCAATCTTCCTCCACCCTCCTGCTCCAGGCCCTGGGTATTTATACATGCAGCTGACAGTCCCATGTGCCCAATGGCCATGGCGAATTCTAAGATTGGTTGGAAAGCGCAAAAATTGTGCTTTTGTGTAGGTTTTAGTCTGGAGACAAATTATTTACTGGTTCGCTTGAGATCCTTTGCCTGGATTGTAGGTAGTCCCAGGAGATGCCATCTGGTGAGGCTGGCTTTGTTGTACAATACCAAGCAAAGACTTGGCATTTGAGGGAGCATAACTTGCAACATTAAGTTAGCATCTCATTCATTCCGTTTAGTCAAGCAGGTACTGACTGAGCACTTTTGTGTGCTTGTTGGACCCGCTGTAGAGGTTGGGAGGACAATGTGTAGGAGCTTACCTGCAGCCACAGGGGGAGACAGCCCCTAAATTCACAAAATGTAACGTGAGGTGGTGACAAACATTAAGGGGAGAGTAAGCCAGGGCAGGGACCAGAAATTGAAGATGAGGGAAAATACTTTAAATGACGGTTGCTGAGAAGACCTCTCTAGTAAGTGGCCATCTGAGACAGTCTCCACAGAGAGAATGGCACCAGCTACAGGAGCCCAGGAGAGCTCCCAGACAGAGGGAAGGACATTCACCCATCACCTCTGCCAGGGAGTCAGTCCATCTGCCAGTGATTAGCAGTAACTGGCTGCTCTTGGAGAGGAGCTGGGTTCAATTCCTAGCACCTGCATAATAGCTGACAATCACCTGTAACTCCAGTTCCAGGGGATTCAGCACCCTCTTCTGCCCTCTGTGGGTACTGCACGACATAGGTACACTTACACATATGCAGGCAATACACTCATACACATAAAAATAAAAATAAATAAAATATTTTTTTAAAAAATTAGGATGTTGGGCTGGAGAGATGGCTCAGCAGTTAAGAGTGCTGACTGCTCTTGCAAAGGACCCAGGTTCGAGTCCCAGCACCCACATTGTGGATAAAAACCGTTTAGGCCGAGTGTGGTGATGCACGCCTTTAATCTCAGCACTTGGGAGGCAGAGGCAGGCGGATCTCTGTGAGTTCAAGGCCAGCCTGGTCTACAGAATGAGCTCCAGGCCAGCTGGGACTAAAGGAAGACTGTCTCAAAAAAAAAAAAAAAAAAAAAAAAGGATGCAAGCTTCAAGAGGCAAAAGAGGAAAGTGTTGAGAAGACTTAAGTTTAGGGTTCCTCAGTCATTCTGGTGGGGAGCAAGTGGTCCCTGTCGCCCAAATACCAAAGAAGGAAAGTAAATACTTATTAGAGTGAGAGGGCCCTAGAATACTTGCTAATCCACTCGACTGTTGACCTCAAAAGGCCTAGGCCATGGCAGTGAGGCGAGCTTTAGAAATAAAGAGAGACAAAAGCCAGCAAGGCTTCCTGGAAGCCATTCATTCACTTACTCATTCACTCATTCACCCCGCAGAGCCAGTGTCCAGCTCAGCTGTGTGTGTCTGCTGTACACTTGACAGTGATGTTGGAGCACAGACCCTGCAGCTCCCCTCCTGACCTGATGGAGCTGATCACGCTGCACTGGATGACACAGGTAATAAACAAGTAAGCAATTAAAACAAATACCAGTTGTCATGAGTGTGACGGAGGAAAGGAAATCATGTGCAGCGACTGAGAACAACCTGGAACCAGCCCCCTGGTACAGTGGCATAGGGCAGGGGAAAGGCCAGTTCAAAAGTTAGCAGCTAAAAAGGACCCTGGATGGTCCACGGAAGAGAGGCAGGAGGCGGACCTGAAAGGGAAGCCGTGATGGGTTATCAGAAGCTCCAAAGGTTGTGATGAAGCGGCTCGCCCTGGATTAGACATTCAGTGCAGGATGGGAATTCAGAAGGTAGAATCCAGGGGAGAGGGAGGGAGGGCTGCAAAGGAGCCAGGGAACCATACTCAGGAGAACTAAAGAAGATTCTGGAAGTTTTACATCTCCATCAGGTGTTTTACTCTTCTTCTGAATTCACACACACACACACACACACACACACACACACACACACATTCCTTCACTCACAATACTAAGGTGACCAGGGAGAGAAATACAGACTTCCACCTATGCACATACCCAAGTTCTTGTCCAAACCCTGGACCATTCCCAGGCTCTCCTTTCCCCTTTGACTCAGGCATGCCTGCACATGTGCATGAGTGTACACACCTCCTTTGCCTGTACAACAGCTTCCTGGCGCTGTTCTTCTTGGCTGTCAAAGCCTCGTGGCTCCTCCTTCCCTCCATGATCAGCTTTCTCTCCTCCGACCACATTTTTGCTCCTCTACCCACCCACATATTAGACTACATTCTAGGCTACATGGTTCACAAATTAAATGACATTCATCTCTTCCTTCCTCTCACTTCTTGACCCCTTATGTATACTAGTGATTCATATGTTGTGCCCTTCTTACTCAGGGCTGACTGTCTGCAGTCACCTCCTCATTTACCCCTCAGAGGGTCATCAAAGTAGTGGATGCTCAAATAACTGCTTCCTTCTACATCTTTCCACAGAAACTATTTTCTGTGCATGCAAAGCCACAGCTCCTAAAGATAGGCGGTGTCCCCATGCATGGATCCCCAGGCACATCTCTGGTCTGTCACCAGTGTGATGTCAATGGTAACACCATGACTGTGGGTCTTGTTCCAAGCACCTTTCACAGGCCATCTCTTCTAATCTACAAAGTTACCCTCAGGATGAGATGTTCTGTCTATTTTCACAGAGGGGGGACTCAATTATATTCAACCTATTCTCTGAGCCACCATAGTATTCTAGTTCCTTAAACCCTTAGTTTTCTAAAGGACAGAGGGCACACAGCATGCCCATGTCTTTCTGCCCTGCACCAACCAGCATCCTACCCTTGTTCACCAGATTTTCATGAAGTAGATCTTATGATCTCTCTCTCTCTCTCTCTCTCTCTCTCTCTCTCTCTCTCTCTCTCTCTCTCTCTCTCTCCCCTAACACCCAGAGTATTTGCAAAGATCATTTACATAAACACCAGATGAGTGGTTGTAGTGCCTGGTGGAGAACTAGAAAATTCTGCCCACTTCTGAGACTTCTAAAATCCACAAATATTTGGCAACTTCTCCCCCAACAGCCTGGTTAGAGACATCTCCAGGAAAATGAGGGTTTGGATTCATGCAGCATTCTAGTTAACTGAAAATTGCCAGTCCTTTGTTCTGTACTAATCTTGTTACTATTGACAAATCCCACTTCAAAACTGATTTCGGCCTCTGTGGAGCAACAGCCCTGCTCACCCATTGGGTTGTTGGGATTTTCAGACCCTCGGATTCTACAGAAGTCGCTCTGCTCCACTGAAGGACTATTCCTACTCAGTTTTTAGCTGGCTCCCAAAGACTCTGGACTTTTCTGAGGTTCTGGCTTGTCAGTCACAGGAAGAAGGGAAAACAGCATTGTAGTGGGCATGTCAGACTTTTCTAGCAAAGGCTTAAAGGCCAAAACGGACCCAAAGCCTGCTTCTAAATCAATCCTTGGAATTCTCTGTTTGGCTTTCCAGACATCCTCCAGAGGGGTCCAACCCTTCAGGCTGTCGTTTGCTTTTATTTCTTGCTTTAATTTTGACCTTAACAGTTCCTCTTACAGACCTGGTTAAAACTACAGAACTTTGAACTCACATTCTACACTCAGCCTGGCAACCTTAGGCTAGAAATCAGTCCACTGGAATGCGAGGGCCAAGAACAAACAGAGCAGGAAATGTCCACGCTTGGAAACATAGTTAAGAACACGTTGGAACCTTGCTTTCAAGAGCACAGGCAGCTCAGGCTGGGTAACTGGATCTCAAAGCAAATGTTGTTCTTTGGGCAAAATACCTGAGTGTACTCCACACGACTTGAGCGATGTGAACAGTTCCCACCCTCTTCCTTTGCCAGAGCCAATCCTTCTTCATCAAAAGGAGGGAATTTGCCCAGCAGCACCACTGGACAGATTTGGTTGAAGGCTTTGGCATTGCCTCTGGTTTTAAATAACATGATGGTTTATCAAACTCCTGCTTCTATGGTGCATTCAACAAGCAGAGTACCTGCCAACATGTAGCTAAAAATACCCTCGGCATCTGCAGACCATCATCCACCTCTGCCCGATGTGGGTGGGTCACTGACCTCGGAGCAGGTGGAGAGCCAGAAATTTATTTTCTCCTGGATTGAGTCAGAGTTGACTTAAAACAGATGTTCCCCAAAGGCGATTTGATGAGTATAACGGATAGGAATGGAATACTGTTTGAGAGTTGCTGTGTAACAGGGTGAATGAAGCAGGGCTTTGGGGGGAGGGGCCCTGTGGCTGCAAGGGTTAAGTCAAGTCATCTTCTGCCCAAGTCTAAAAAACAAAAGAAAAGAAAAAAAGCAGAACAGATGGAAATAGGAAAGAGAGCTGTCATTTTGTATTTACAGGTTTTAGAAAAGCCACCCCCCCCTTTTTAAAATGTAAACATTCATTAAACTAATTTGAAGCTGTCATTACTCGCCACCCTGCTGTTTTATATCAGATTATTCCTAAGTGCTTAGTGAAGAATCCCATAAAGACACACTCGATTCCTCTGCAGGGGATAATCGCGTAGTTTGCACTGTGATTTACACCGCGTGGCACGGGGGAAGTGTCCTCAACTTTGAAAGAGGCCTCTGGCTCCCCTGGCAAACAAAAGCTGCCTTCCCCACGGAAATAAAATTCCAATCGTTCCCTCCACAGCCATTATGAGGACCCCATTACCTTTTCTCCATCCAGCTGGAGATAATTAAAAGCAGTTCAAAGCACACGCCAGAAGGTATTGGGCATTTTATTAATAAATGGCGAACCAAAAATACGATGGGTTTCACTACGGTTCCACACCGAGAGATGTGCTGATGTTCTCCCCCTCCTCCTTGAATTAGGGGCAGCCAGCCATTCTGGGGTTTGAAATCAAATGGGCTGGCGAAAAGACAGCCCACCTTCATATCTTTGAGTTTAAGCTATGGTTGAACAGGTCTCACAAGACATTCTTCACCGGAGAAAATGATCCCCAGGCTCAGAGGTGCTGGGAACAGGCTGCCAGGTGGTGTCTGAATATCACCTTTGCCAGTAGGTTATGACCCTCCTTTATTGTGCATCCCATCGAAGAGACAGTGTCCACTATGTATGGCTGCTCCGATATAAGATTCCAGAACAGTGCTGACCAAAGAGGCACCTCAGCTCCAGTCAGTATTGTTGTGTGTATTCTCAGAAGCATCCCAAGGAGAAGTGGCTCTGGGCCAAAGTGGGTGAAGTGTAGCTCTAACTTTGTTTTCTGTGTCTCTTCCTCCCGGGAGCCAGGGTAGCTGTGAATCAGCTTCTGCAGAGCCTCAGAAGTCACAGCGGAAGAACCAAAGACTGCAGAAGTTGCTGGTCACAGAGTGTATCATCCCCCACTCCTCACCCCGCTACAATGTGTACTTTGTCAGGTATTTAAATGTTTTCAAGCAGAGGTGACAGGGATAATGCAGCTCAGAGGGTAGAGTGCTTCCATGGAGACCTGGGTTCCAGCCCCAGTAGCACACAGACAGGGCATGGTGGTGCACTGCCGTAATCCCACACAGACAGGGCACAGTGGTGCATTGTTGTAATCCCAGCACTCAGGCTGTGGAAGCAGGAGAACCAGACATTCAAGGTCATCAGTGATATAGCAAGTTTAAGGCCAGGCTGGGCTGCAGGAGACCCTATCAAAAACAGAGGAGGGCAGGGCTGGCCAATCGTGGTGCATGTATCAGGACATTCCTACACTCTCTGAATACATGGGATCGCAAACAGCACTCCACACCCCTTAACACTAGGCAAAGAAGGCAGGCTTTGGGCATGGGACCCAAAATTAAATCTACTTATCATTTCTCCCTTAACCTCAAGCAATGATTGATTCTTAGTCATGTGATGACTTACAGGACCTTCCTAGCATACAAGGGCTGTGTCCCTAGAGAGCCCTTGATCCAGAATTTCTTCCTTCCTTCCTTCCTTCCTTCCTTCCTTCCTTCCTTCCTCTGTCCCTTCCTTCCTCTGTCTCTGTCTCTTTCTCTGTCTGTCTCTGTCTCTGTCTCTCTCTGTCTCTGTCTCTGTCTCTCTCTCTCTCTGGCAAGGTCTCACATGCTCCAGATGACCTTGAATTTCTGATCCTCTTTCCTCCACCTCCTGAGTGCTGGAATTGTAGGCTTGCATCATCATACCTGTTTTTTGTTGTTGTTGTTGTTGTTGTTGTTTGTTTGTTTTCTTATCTTTTTGAAACAGGGTCTCCCTGCAGTCCCAGCTGGCCTGGAACTCACACTATAGACCAGGTTGGCCTTGAACTCACAGAGATCCGCCTGCCTCTGCCTCCCAAGTGCTGGGATTAAAGGCGTACCCCAAGCCCAGCCTGCTCACACCTGGTTTTATGTGGTGCTGAGAATCGAACCCCAAAGCTCCACTCTGCCAACTGAACTACATCCCCAGATCTTAAAATAACTTTCCACAGAGCACCAATGGTCTCAGAGACTACCGTAAACCAAGACAAGACAGTAGCAGCTCTGTTGGTAATTTACCTTGTAAAATGAGAACAAGAAGCACTCTGCCCGTGTCCGGGGACTTCTGAGGAGGTAAGGTGCACCATGGCTCTCTTCATGGAATGCTAAACTCTGGCAGGGATGCGAGTGAGCTTGTGAGTTATTCCTGGTAAGTGCTGCTCGGGCGTAATGAGATTCTACTAAACACATGTTGAGAAAGATCCCGGAGTACAGGCGGCATCATGGGCCTCCTCTCCATTGGCAGGGGCACCAGAGAACTTGGGCATCCACATCCCACATTTCACCTAACTATTCAAGATCCTCACCAACCCAGGGCCCATGACCACCAAGTGTCTCATCAGAGAGAGGAATGCACTGTAAAACCCGTGCCAGGCTGTCTCCATGATGTGGCAGGCAGAACCAGCACTGTAGAATCTGCATTTTTTTCCAAAACCACTTCTTTGGAACTGACAGCAGATCAAATCTCACTAAGTTCAAGGAAATGAACCAACAGAAAAACCAGGCTCAGCTTCTCTTCCGAGCGCAGGTGAGGACCAGGCTAGCTGATGTAGAAACAATCATGGATTAACTACATGCATGGTTCACATCCAGAAATACTATCAATTTGAGCCCAATTTGGTCTGTTATTTATCAGCTTTGTATTTTAAAAAAGAAAAATAAAATGTAACCTGTTCAATAAAGAATTGCCAAGGACAAACTTTATAAACATTTAAAAAATTTTTTTATTTATTTTCCTATGTGTATGAATGTCTGCATGTAGGTTTGCGCACCTGTGTCATGCAATGCTGTGGAAGTCAGAAGAGGGTGTCGGATTCCCCTAGAACTGGAGTTAGAGACAGTTTTCAGCCACCATGTGGGTGCTGGGGATAAAACCCGGGTCCTCTGCAAGAGTGGTCGGTGCTCTTAACCACTAGGCCATCTCTCCAGCCCCACCAAGGACAAACTTTAAATGAGTGAACTGTCTAGGTACCAAAAGCAGCACTTCAGGGATGGGAAAAAGAAAAGATCCTGAATATGATAAATCAATGGGGTTGTTGATAAAGTCTATGAGAGTGTTAATGAAATCAGTCCAAAGCATTCTTTTTTAAATTTTTATTTATTTTTTATGTGTATGAATGTACTGTCTGTATGTAGGTCTGTGCACCCATGTCCTGCAATGCCTAGGAGGTCAGAAGAGGGTGTCTGATTCCCCTGGAACTGGAGTAAAAGACGGTTCTCAGCCGCCATGTGGGTGTTGGGGATCGAACCCGGGTCCTCTGTAAGAGCAGTCAGTGCTCTTAACCGCTAGGCCATCTCTCCAGCCCCCCAAAGCATTCTTTAAGTACCACAAAGGGCATGTCTCTGATAAATGAGTTAAGAGTATTAGAAGAGGCACTTCTTGGGATGTTTCAGACTTACTTCTACCCTAAGGTCTCTGCAGCTTGTCTTGATAAAAAGACTGAGACCTAACAGCAAATTCTCAACCCAAGCCAAGTACCTACTTCCTACACTGCAGGTGTCGAATCTTTCTTGGGAACGCCTGTGTTGAGAACAGGTAGTTGACAATATAGTTAATGTACTCACTTAAGCAATTACACACTAGATTAAAGACTTCAACATGAGGTGTCTTTACGCTGTGTTTTATGGTGAAACAGCAGATTATGACAACAGACCATAATAGCATATTCATGTAATTTTAGGAAGAAATCAATTCTTGCAAACACAATTATTGTTACGTAATTTTCCCACCTGTTTATGACTCCTTGTAAATTAAATTAAAACATAATTTCACATTAATTTTAAATGTCATTTTCCAAAGGAGGAATTTCCTATGAAGCTTGGAACTGATAACGGTCTCCAGAAAAGTAGTGTTATTGACAAGCAACTGTAAATCTGTGCTACATAAAGTCATTGCTTTTTTACTTGACAGTTAGCTCTAGGGTGCTTAGAGTGCCCTTCACTGCTGGAGGTCCCTGGGCTTCCCAGGTCCGAGGTGTGTGAGTAGAGAGAGGAATAAACTCGTCTCTAGTTATTCCATAAATAGGATAGTCAGAGCTAGTAATAGAAATATGAGATCCCTTGCTGAGTATGTGTGAAGTCCTGGATTCCAAAACTAAATCAAAACCAAACCGTAAAACTCTGCAAGATTTCTAGTAAAATGTGAATTTCAGAGACACATTTAATTCTTTCCTCCCTCCCTCCCTCCCTTTCTCCTTCCCTCTTTATCCTCATCTCTTTCTTTCTTCTTTCTTTCTTTCTTTCTTTCTTTCTTTCTTTCTTTATTTCTCTTTTTTTCTTTTTTTGAGAAAAAGGGTCTCATGTAGCCCAGGATGGCTTTGAAATAGCTATGGAGCATAGGATGACCTCAAACTTCTGATCTTCCTGGTCTCTATCTTTCTAAGTACTGAGGTTATTATTTTCTTTTGTTTGTTTGTTTGTTTGTTTGTTTGTTTGCTTATTTTTGAGATACGTTCTCACTATATAATCCTAGCTGGCCTGGAAGTCACTATGTAGACCAAGTTAACCTCAAATTCACAGAGATCTACCTGCCTCTGCCTGCCTCTGCCTACCAAATGTTGGGATTAAAGGCGTGTGTCACCGTGACCAACTCTCATCACTCACTTTTTAACTATTTCTTTATTTTTATATTTTATGTGCATGAATGTTTTACCTACACATAACTTTAGCATGTGTGTAATGCCCATGGAGGCCAGAAGAGGGTGTCAAACCACCCCCTGGAAGTGGAGTTACAGAGACTTGTTAGCTGCCATGTGGATGCTGGGAACTGAACCAGAGTCCTCCACAAGAGCAGCCAGTGCTCTTAACCACTGAGCCATCTCTCCAACCACCATCACTTGCTTTTTCATGAACAAAATCCATCACATTCATCACGAGATTCGCTGGCGCCTACATTTATCGATCGCTTAGTAATATGCGAAACACAAAACAAAAGCTAAACTTCTTTGTCCCCGCAGCCGTGTGTAAACTAGAATTTTCTTCCCTTCCATTTTATATGGTGGAAATAAATCTATGTGGGAAGGGCAACATCTGTTGGACAGGTCGCAAATATCTGTCCTGGAGCTACACCAAGTGAAGAAGGAGGAATAAAAACTTTATTTCCCAGCCAGTGTATACCTACTGCCCTGGCTAGTGTCACAGGTGTATGTGGGGGAGATGCTTTGAGAAACCTTTTTTCCTGCATGATGAGGTCAGCTGCTGCTCGGTGAGTAGCTTGAGAAGGAAAAAAGATCCTGTGAAGATGCAGACGGTGCTCTGGAGGGTCCACCACTTCCAAGGAGGACGAGCCTGAATGTTTAACAACGCAGAGAGGTGGCCATGCCACGTTACAGACATGGTAAGAATTCAGGTAACATGGGGTGGGGGGGATAGGGCAAGAAAATGAGGTGGATTTGACCATCTTGGCAAAATGGTGAAACTAGGACTCAAGGTCAGTGTTTACTGACTTAATTTTAAATTGTTTTTTAATTATTTAATTTTTCATAATATACTTCATACGATATATTTATATTTTGATCATACTTCAATCCCCTCCCTTTTCTCACCCCCCCCTTTTAGCCCCAACAAATTTCTGTTATATAATATACATCCATGTATACGTATAAATACATACACACATATATGTGTGTGTGTGTGTGTGTGTGTGTGTGTGTGTGTGTGTGTCCTTTGGTATGGGTTCATCCACTGGAGCCTGGTCAACCTAGTAAGAGTCTCACCCTTAAATGTGACTGAATTTTTCCTTTCCAGTAACCATTGGTTTCCACTAGTTCCTCACGTTGGGTTGGGGTTTCTTACCCACTTCCCTAGATCTATGCTGAGATTTTGTCTGACTTCAGCTTGCATTGGATTTATCCATGTTATCACCATTTTAAGTTTATTCTAAAATTAATTTGTATGTGTGTGTATGCACATACGTGTGCAGATGCTGGGAAAAGCCAGGGGAGGGCATCAGATTCAGACTCCCTGGAGCTGGACTTAGAGGAGGTTATGAGCCACACAATGCGGGTGCTGGGAACTGAAGTTGAGTCCTCTGCATGAGCAGAAAGCCACTCTTAGTGCTGAACCATCTCTCCAGTGCCCTGACTTGCCTTTTTGATGGCCAAGGTCTCCCACTAGTCTACTCTAAGCTCCCTGGAAAAGCAAACCATAAACTAGCCTGTAACAGAGGCTGGTTCCTCTGCTTGCTGCTTAGCAGAGCCATCGGGGAGGAGAGGGATGAAGGGAATTGAAATTGTCTTTCAAGAATCAAAACACTGTCACTAGTATCCCCAAAAGAGTCGCCAAGTACCAGATAGCAATGAAGGAGTTAATGTGAATCAAATCTTCAGATTTGGTTCTGTTCAGCCATGGGAAGCACAGCAGCAATAATAATGGTATTTGTGGAAGGGCTTTGATAAGAAAGGCTGGAGAATTGAACCCATTGCACCAAACTAATGCTTAGCAAAAACAGTTGGTGAAAATGTTATGGCCAGTGAATTACAGTGGTCTTCTTTTCTCTTCGATAATTTGGGGCAATTGCATCCGAATGCTAGGCCATTGATTTCCACTCCAATTCGTGCCCCCATGCTGGGGCGATCTGGCTGGCATACACATAAGTTTACCATTGGAAGACTGGCAATGTACTCTGAAAGAGGGCCAGGCAATTCTTGCCTCCACGATTAACAGCAGAACTATAACTCCTCTCCACACTACCCTCTGAAGTACTCTCAGCGCCTCAGAGAACAGGCACGAGCACTCCCCAAACACCCATAACAGATTAGTGGGTTAAGCTCTTCCATTCCGCCCCAAGGCCACAAAATCACTTCCGGCACTTTCTAGAACTCCTTCATATTTGTAATGGGGAACAATATCGACAATGACATTTTCAAACGTGATAGATAACCAGCGTCCAGCACCTAGAATCACATAAGTATATTCTTCTTATTCTTAGCACCATTTTTTATATAGGCTTGAAATGCTGGCCCACATGAAAACCATTTTAGCTTTCAATTTTGGGATATGATAATTTGGAAAAGGCTGATTTTTTTTCTTTGATAAAATCCAGTTCAAATTTCTCCATATTTTTAAGGTAATATAAATTTAAAAAAGACTTGATGAGCACGTTTGATGGGAGGGGACCTTGTCAAATTTAGAGGTATTGCCCATCGGCTGGTCTGAGGTAACCATGACTGTACTACAGAGTACAGGCTAGAAATGCTGCCAGACTCCTTTAGATGCACAGGACATCCTGACAGCAAAGAAGTGTCCAATCTCAGATTTGGGGATTGCCAAGGTTGAGAATATTGGACTCTTGCGAACCAAACAAGTACATAACAGTTTGGCCCTATGTAACCCTTCACCCATAAGGAAAGTTACCTACAATGAAGCTAAGGGGCAGAATATAGACCTTGCTTATGACGGTACTCTGTGTATGGGTTCAAACGTGGCTCCTTCCTGTCAGACGTTCTTCAGTAAACATACCAATATTCCAAAGTTCCCTCTTCTGGATTCCCTAGTTCCCACTTTCAAGTTTGAGAGTTCTGGCAATGACCTCAAATGGAAAGACAAATGTTGACTCTTTGGATCTAATAAACGCCTCCTTATTCAACCCCACGAGACTAGAGAAGGGAGCTGGGAATATGACTTACTAGGGTCTAACATGCAGTCAGCGCTGAATCCAACCCCAGCACAATATTAAACAAGGTATAGTGGTGCACCCTTGTAATCCCAGCACTTCGGAAGAAGGAGCAGAAGGAGCAGAAGATTAAGGGCATCTTTGCTACATAGTAAGTTCAAGGCCAGCCCAGGCTATATCAGACAAAAACTAAAAATGACCAAATAAGAGACTGAGGAAAAGAAGTCTTGCTTTATGGTACATATCTGTGATCCCAGCACTGGAAGGCTAAGGCAGGAGGATTGTGAGTTTGAGGCCACTATAGACAACAGAGAGAGAGAGAGAGAGAGAGAGAGAGAGAGAGAGAGAGAGAGAGAGAGAGACCCTGTCTCACAAAACAACAAATAAACAGAAAAAAATAACAAAAAAATTATAGAAAGCACCCCCCAAAAAAACCAGAGAAAGGAAAATGTTGGTTAAAAAATAATGGGTAAGTGCTGATAGGTGGTTTTACAAGTGGAGAATTTAATAGAGGTACTGAGATTTTTACAAGCTGAGCTGTGCTAAGCTCTGCTATTAAAGTTAGTATTTTTACCAATTAAAACCCTTCTCTACCACGGAAAACACTTGGCAAACAGATGATCATTCAACAGATTAGAGAATGGAAGAATTACTGAAATGCAATTCAAGTATTTACAAGAAACACCCATCCAGCAGGCTTCTATTTTCTGGTCCCTACTTCTGAGAGGAAACCAATAAAGAAGAGAGAGAAGAGAATAGCTCAGTTAAGGAGGCTGCCACTTCCTGGGCTTCCTACTGACGAAAAGAGCTAATTCCATGGGGCACATTAGGAACTTACATTCACCAGCCATAATTACTTACCTTAGGGTGTGTTTGGTCTGGTTATTTATTCTTCTTTATAAAACAACAAAATGTGGCACTGTGGGTTTTGGGAGAGTGACAAGAGACTTTCTTAGTTGTTGAGCATCCTAACTGGGGGAACTAGGATTCAGGACCATCAATGGTCACTTCCATATGTGTGCACAGACGAATGAATGAATGGATGAATGAATGAATGTAATTTTTAAAGGATTAACATATGAACAAAGTCAGCTGTCAGAGGAAGACTGGCATCACACCTGGGCGACATGTGACACACAAAGCACGCTCACGATACACAAATGGAAGAAGGATGCCGTGGAAATAACTCAAAACGGGTCAGAGCTCCTGTGGAGAAGGGGCTTTTGAAGGGCTGTCTGTTCCCAGCTCACTGGCCCATTTCCCCACAGGAGTGCCTTTTTCTTTCTTAATAAACTGTTTCTATTCTATCACGATTCATGTGTCCTTGGACCAATTCATGTTTTTCAGGACACTGAACTCACATATGTACCAATAATAGTGAGGGTGGCATGTTTTTACCCATTCTGTTTTTACCTGTTTTAGGTACCGTATGACGTAAACCAAAATTCAGCTGAAACCTCAGTAACCTGCGACTACCAGTGTCTTGACCATCTTTGCTACTGGCTGTTCTGTTCAATTAAAGGGTAGGTATCTGAGAACAGAATTTTCTTCCCATCTCTTTTGGGTCACACTGATTTCCCAGCTTCAGAGCCACTGGCTAACAGCTGGACTTATATGCCCTTTTAGGTCTGGTGCCTATACAAATCCCAGGGGGCAGCCATCAATTCAATTCATTAGACTGATATGTTAGTGGAAACACTATATGTAAGCTCTCGAAATCTGAAAAAAAGAATCCTATTTGATATTTGTTGGTACTGTTTCTAATTCTTGAACTTACTATTACATTTTATAACATAATCTCTTTGGTTAATTTTCTATCACCCTTTAAAAAACATTGTATTAGCTCCCCCCCAAAAAATGATGCATTCTGCTTATAAAATCTGAAATTCTGGAGAGCACCATTATGAAAGGCTTCTCATTGTTATCCTGAATTGGAAATCACCCCCCAAACAATTCACCCCCTTTTTCAGGAAGCAGGAGGACAATCTGCCCTGAAACCTTAGATTCCTCAATACCAAGTAAGAAAGCCAAAAAACTGGAATAGCCAGGGGACATGTTCTGCAGGCCTAACTAAAACAATAGCGATTTAAGTAGCTATCATACAGACAGCCAGTGAATCCTTTTATCATGTCTGAAAGAGTCCCCGCTGCAGCAAGCTTTGGGGGGGGGTAAAGAGCTTATATATTGGTACATGCAGTTGATAATTATGTCAGCCTAACCACGGCCAACTCTGACAGTCTAAAACATTAAAGATTTTATAACGCTAGTGCCAAATACAGCTTCTTTTTATTGGCTCAGAGAGCAGATATCAATTATAATGAGGTAATAAAATTTGCAAGTACTGTTCATGTCCTGCTCTGATTTTTTTTCCTCTCCCCATCTCTTTGAGATAATAATAGCAGCAAAAGGGGGGAAAAATCCTCCAAGCCTTAACTTGTCACTGATTCTTTGAAAGCTCTGTCTTTCTATGGCTGGGGTGCCATAAAGCTGTTTACTTACTTGAGTTTTCTTGCTGGCAAATTCTTCCCACTTAAAGAGAACCCTCACATTTCTGAAGCGCACCTTGCTAGTTCTATGGCTGAGACTCCAAGATTAATGGTTTATATTTGCATAACTATAAACTTAAGGTAGCTCTTCCCCAGACTCTAAATTCCACTTACTGATGAGATACACAACCCTCTAAAAGGGTTCCCCAACCTAAACCAATTTGTAAAGTTGTTTTGTTATTTAAAACATTAAAGAAATTAAAGTGATCGGAATATAATTAGATTAATATTCATATCTTCCGAGTTGCTTTAATTCTAATATTAAAAAGATTAAATATCCACTCAGAGGATTAAACAAAAAGTCAAGCTCTGGCAACACATTTACATTACCTTACTGTGCAAATTATAAACCTAATTAATCTAAAGTTTCCTACAAATTGAATTGGATATGCAGTCACAGTCTAGCCCAACTTTAGGTACTTAAAATTCACTCCAATATTATTTCCTTATGCGTGTGTGGAGAGGTGGTGCTGTGGGCTGGTATACAAATCACATTACAATGGCTTCATTTGGGTTCTAATTGGGGGAAATTAAATCTCAACATAAATTTATGTAGGTTGAAAAAATAAAGACTCTGTAATTATGTGTATATGCAATAAGGAAACACATCCTGGCTTTGCCATCCAGCTATTTTTAAATAAAATAGAAAAGGTAAGTGTTATGGTTTCCTTTCTGCTTCTGAGATAAAACACTCACCAAAGTACCATGGGGAGGAGAGCATTTCATTTCATCTTACACTTTCCCTGAGGGAAGTCGGGCAGGAACTCAAGCAGGAGCTGAAGCAGAAACCACAGAGGAATGCTGCTTACTGGGTAGCTTTCCTATGGTCAGTTAGCGCATTTACACATCCCAGGCACCTAGGGATGGTGCTGCCCACAGTGGGCTGGGCGCCACTACAGGTCACTTGATCTGGAAAATTCCTCAATTGGGGTTACCTCTTTCCACTGATCCATTTCTTTGTTCTAAAAGCTTTCAGTTCCTGTGTGCTCCCTGTGAAGCCAAGCTTTCATTGTCAACTTGATACACCCTAGATCACCTAGGAAATGCAGTGTGAGTCTTAACTGAGGAATTTTCTAGATCAGGTTGACCTGGGGCATGTGTGTTGGGGATATCTAGACTGTTAATAGAAGTGGGAAACTCACCCTGGATGTGAGGGGAGCCGTTTCATGGGCTGAGTTCTGGTCTGTCTAGAGTGTAGGTAGCTGGATGAGCAAGCAGCACGGGCTATTCATCTCTCTCTGCTCTTGAATGTGCATGTGATATGACCAGCTTTCTCAAGGGCCTGCCTTCACTGTCTCACTATCACAAGCTATAACTCAAAGGTATAGGCCAAATAAACCCATTCTGTCCTAGGTTTCTTTCTGTCAGGATTATTTTATTATGGCAACAGAAATGAACTAGCATACTTGCATTAAAAAAAAGATAAAAATGTTTCATCCATTCTTCCCCAAAGCTACTTGATTTTTATTTCTTTATTTTTTTAAAATAAAAAAACCAGCCAGGCATGTGACACATGCTTTTAATCCCAGCACTTGGGAGGCAGAGGCAGGCGGATCTTTGTGAGTTCAAGGCCAACCTGATCTACATAGCGAGTTCTAGGACAGCTGGAGCTACAGGGAGACCCTGTCTCAAAAAGACCAAAAAACAAAAATAAATAAATAAATAAACCTGCACGTAAGGATGCCATGTGCCTAAGATGCCCACGGAGGCCAGAAGAGAGTGTCGGATTTCCTGGAACTGGAGTTACTATTAACTGTGAGCCACTATGTGGGTGCTGAGAACTGAACACAGGTCCTCTGCAAGAGCAGCCAATGGTCTTAACCCTGAGCCATGTCTCCAATCCCCAAGGCCAGTTGCTTCCTTCTGCCACTGTGTTCCCACTGGCTCCTGCCACTTCCCTCATCTCCTAAGTCTGCAGACATGCCTTCAGGGTCTCTTCCAATTACTTGGACCCACTATGTAGCTTTCAGGTAAGTTTCTCACACATTAATCATTCTCTTCCTTCCATGTGGTTCTCATGCAATCAGGTGGCAGTCCTAGCACTTAAGCACAGTACTGTATTCCTCATACTGTTCTATTCCTTGGGTTAATGGGATAGACTAGCTGAATTCAGGATATGCGCCAATCTTCCATCTCTCTTTGTAGGCGGATGACCAGGAATTCATTTCTTGTCAACTTCAAGGGAAGCTTGGCCATCTCACTTACTCTGACTAATACAGTGTGAGTGAAAATGGCAATGTTTTCTTCTAGGCAGGTGTTTTTATTTTATTTATTTTTTTTAGAGGGAAGAGAGGGAGGGAGGATAAAAGAGAGATAATCTTTTCTTTTTTTTAATTTTATTTATTTCTGTATGTGTATCAATGTACTGTGTGCATGCAGGTTTGTGCACCCTTGTCGTGCAATGCCGCGGAGGTCAGAAGAGGGTGTCAGATTCCCCTGGAACTGGAGTTCTCCTGGAATTGGAGTTTCAGACGGTTCTCGGCCGCCATGTGGGTGCTGGGGATCGAACCCGGGTCCTCTGTAAGAGCGGTCGGCGCTCTTAACCCCTAGCCCTAGGCAGGTGTTCTAAGGACCATCTTTGTCTTGCTCGTTGTCCTTTGCCATGGAATCCAGTACCATTTGGAAAAAGCTATTTCTTATAAGTCCTAAGATGAAAACAACCCACCACGAATACTGAGCACAAAATATAGCTCAGTGGTTCTAAAACCCTAATATTTGGGGTGCCACTTGTTACCTCAGCAAATCTAGCGTATCCTGACAGATACAGTGTCTCAAGTCTAGGCTGTGAAATCTACTGGATGTGAGTTGGAGGAGTGGAATGCCAGCTATGAGTCTAGGCCCCAAGAGGGCCCAAGTGTTTTGGGTCACTGTCTTGTGCTTGGTGGTTTGTGCATGTCACAGAAGGTAATATGAAATCAACCTGGAAACCTCTAACTCTGCTCTGTACCATGAGAATAACAAAGTGGATTTTTATACTTTCGGGTGCTTAATTGAGATACGCTCCATTTGTAGCTCATGAATATTAATCTTGTAACATGAAACACGGTGCAAATCTTCTGGTCTGGGACCAGAGGATCTGAGCAAAGTAGTTCCTGGTAACCCAACCCCATACAGTAAACTATGGTTTCCATCTTTCCTTCCAGTTAGACACAGTCATGTCACCTGGCAATAGCCAATGAGAGATTAGCAGAAGTGACATATGCTGCTTCAAGCCCAGGTCACTGAGGACCTGTGGCGTTCTTGAAAGGGTCCTTGTTGATCCCAGAGAAGCCCACAGAGTGGACATATCCTATTACCCCAAATAAGTCATTTGTCTGAGAGGAAGAGGACACGGCACAGTTCTGCCATAAAAAGGCCTCGATGGAGGAGGGTCGAGTCCCTAGTAGGGCTTTCTGTTTGCATTTGAATTAGCTAAGATTAGCGGGAGCATTTTTAGGACTGGCGTAATGTGATTTGCATTGCAATTACTGTAGACATATTACCCTTGCAAAATGTATGTGGGTGAGCATAGGTTAGGGACCGGAAGCGAGAGCAGGAGCAGGAAGAACAGGGTAGGCCGAGCCTGTGAAGGCCCAGAGCCTGGTTCTCTGGTTTTCCCTTTAGGAAATATAAGAAGTGCTGTTAAAATTCTCATGCTGGGCTTTCCCAGGTGAACCGACAGTTTTCATCTTCATTCATCAATATAAACCCCATAAAAAAAGAGAAGCAGTTGAGGAGAAATGAGAAATTACAGCCAAGATTAGTAGGCTCGAAAGCTTCCCGTGATCGCAGGACACACTGAAATCACACACCACAGCCCTTCATCTGGTTAGCTCTAATCGCGGGGCTATCACCACTGATGCCTTAGTCATTATATTTGTTATCATTACGATAAAATAAATAGGCAGGCATTCCAGCCCTGTTCGTTGGCTTTCTCCTAAGATTAGTTAATGGACATATAGCTTGAAGTTTGATCCCGTTGGGAGGAAAAATTGACTTCAATATAGTAAATACTGGTGTACTGTGAAAAAGATTTTTCTCAAGAAATGGGTTCACCAACAATGTGTGTCATGTAAAGCTCTACTCAAATCCAGATGCATAAAAACCCAAGTTTTTAATTAAACAATAGCTTGATTTTCACTATTATATACTCCAAAAGAGTTTCTGAAACAGTGCATCCTCCTGCACACTGTGTCCATTCTGTGGCAAGGTTCCCATTAGTCTTCTTCAAGCAACTTGTGAGCCAAACTGGTCTGGGTATAAAGTGCCAACCATCACTTCTGCTATTTCATTGACTATCACTTGGTCAGGTGACCATAATGAACTGCAAGGAAGGCTGGGAAATGTAGTTTGATGTATGGGAGGGAAGGTTAGGAAACAGGTATTTATGGTTTCTACCACAAATTCCTTTAGTTGGGCCCTCAAGTCTCAGTAGTGATGTGATTCCCACTGTGGGCTTCACATCACCACAGGCTTTCTGAGCCTCGATCCAAGGGGGCTCATGTGTTTTGACTTACTGTTCTGATGTTACTTATGGTTGAGCCCAGTTGATCCTAGGATGATGTGAGATTTGTAGAGAAGAACTACTCGAGCTAAAGTATCTCATCCACTACTAGCCTACAGCAGAACCCTCAACTGATTCCAAGATAGGTGAGCAAAATCGTTGCCTGGAAAGCCTGATGCATGCAGCCCAGCCTTGTTCTCCAGAGTTCTCCGTGCAGGTAAAATATAAATATTGAGTGGCAGCTTGCTACACTGTGATAGCAACTATCTTTGGCCTATGATGCATCCTTTTAAGCTCTGATGACCTGGGTGGCATCATTTCATTAAAAAGCTCTAATTTGCCGGGTGTGGTGGCACACGCCTTTAATCCTAGCACTTGGGAGGCAGAGGCAGGCGGATCTTTGTGAGTTCAAGGCCAGCCTGGTCTACAGAGTGAGTTCCAGGACAGCTGGAGCTACAGGGAGACCCTGTCTCGAAAAGAAAAAAAAAAATAATAATAGATAATAAATAAAAAGCTCTAAATCATTCTCCACTCTTCCATCGCACATGTCCTGGAGTATTTGCACATCCATTTCCCCTATAACCAGACACTCTTACCACTCTGCACGCTATCATACGATTAACTACCACTTGCTAAACATATTTTAACTCAGATGTAAACCAGGAGACACCCCCCCACAACTAGCTACCAAATGTGGGCCACTGTGGCCCCACTCTATGGATTATCTCTGGTATGCTAAACATGGGCTACACTCTAGTAAGGGATGGTGCATCCCCAAAGTTTTGAATCCTCCAGATTCTAGCACTGTGCAAACTCATCCGTCTGAGTCTGAACCACTGTGGGATGTGTGTGTGCCTTGTGGTCATGCAGTGGGCGAGTACTTGCTGGTCACATCAGTGCATTTTCTCTTTGCTTCTACCCCAGCACTGTGTAGTTGCTTTCTCAGAATTGAAATAGTCCCTCCTGAAGGGAGGAGAGAGGCTCGTAAGCCTTAAGAAGCTAATGAATCCAGATCCTCAGGAAGTCACAAGACTCACATTGTCTTTGGACCCTCCCCAAAGATATAAAAGCAGTATCAATTGTGGGAGAGCTGCCAGCATGTTGGGCAAGAAGTTTCAAGGATTTTAGAGTTGCTTGTGCTCCTGTAAGTAACCCCAATAAACTTTCTGGTTCACTAAGTTGGACTTAGGTTGAATTGTTTCCTTGGTCTGGTATTAGTGTCCTAGCTGGGATAAATGGACATTTGTTCCTCCCCAGGAAACATAAAATTTTCCTTTTACTTAAAAAAAAAAAACACCCTAAGTTATGTGGATACATTCTCTCCCTCAATTCGGTGGACTGACCATTAGCAAAATTCAATCTGCTTCTTGTTGTAAATAAAGCTTTATTGAGACGCAGACATGCTTATACATTTATATACTGTCTATGGCTGCTTCTGAGCTCAAGTGGCAGAACTAAATAGTCAGGATGGACCGTGAAGTCCACAGAACTTAAAATATTTATTTATTTATTTATTTATTTATTTATTTATTTGTTTATTTATTTATTGGTCTTTTTGAGACAGGGTCTCCCTGTAGCTCCAGCTGTCCTGGAACTCACTATGTAGACCAGGCTGGCCTTGAACTCACAAAGATCCACCTGCCTCTGCCTCCCAAGTGCTAGATTAAAGGCGTGCGCCACCACGCCCGGCTATTTATTCAATGGCCCTTTGGAGAAAATATTCACAGACTCTTCAGATTAGATTATGAACTGTAGAGGACAGAAACCTTGTCACTTTGGGTCACTTTTGTGTGTCCTGAGTCAGGTACAGTGCCTGACAGCTAAGAAGGAATGAGTAGAGGAAAGAGGAGTCCAGCAGACACCTGTGCTGAACTCTGGTCTGCCCACCAAGGCCTGCATGCCCCTTGGCTTGGGGCAGCAGCGGCAACAACCCAAACCACAGCTCAGCTTGGAGCATGAGGGCAGCTTGCAAGCCAGAGGCCACTGTGTGGCATTTGCCTTTCTCAGCAAGAAAAGGTTTTGCCTATCTCTGAAGGCGGCTGAAGGTGTGCGCGGATGGCACCTGCTGCCAGCGAGACAATTTGAAAGTTTGAAGAAAGGAGAAAAACTCCAAGCTTAATTTACTTGAATAAGCAATTGATGCTTTGGAGTATAATTATCAGA